>OX459034.1:30400993-30773849 GCA_949775005.1 Orthosia gothica | reverse complement strand
ATATACAACATTTACAACTCGCTGATCCTGATTTCAACATACCTCAGGATATAGATTTACTTTTAGGAGCCGATGTATATTCCGAAATATTGCTAGAGGGATTAATAAAAACAAACACGTCTTCCATCATAGCACAACAAACACAATTCGGCTGGGTAGTATGTGGTAATTACAAAACATTCAATTGCCATGTAATTGTCAACAACATTCAGGATCTTGCCCAGTTTCTTGGAACAGGAGTCCTTGCAAGAAAACAAAGAAGATATTGACCCTGAAAACAAGTGCGAACAGCTGTACAAAGAGACAACAACACGACTTCCTGATGGACGATACCAAGTTCGTCTCCCCCCTCAAGGACAATTTTATTGAACACTTAGGGAACATCAAAACCACAGGCTATCGCTCAATTTCAACAACTAGAGCGAAAGATGGCAAAAAATCATGCGTTTGCAAAAGATTATAAAGCTTTTATGGAAGAATATGAAGAAATGGGTCACATGGAGCATGTCGAAAGTAACACTAGGAACAAAAACATTGATATTTTCTCCCGCACCACGGTGTTGTGCGGCCAGGTGCTATCACAACGAAACTTAGAGTTGTGTTCAACGCGTCGGCAAAAACCAGTTCAAAACACAGTCCTTAATGACTTAATGGAGGCGGGACCGAATCTACAAAAAGATATCCTTAGCATTTTGTTGAAATGGAGACAATACAAATACGTCTTAACATCGGACATTGAGAAAATGTACCGATTTATAATGGTACATCCAGAACATCAACACTTACAGAAAATAGTGTGGAGGAATTGTCCACGGCAACTGCTAAGAGAATATCAACTGCGTACAGTCACCTATGGTACTAAGCCGCTCCGTTCTTAGCACTACGAACACTTCAACAGCTAGCGATGGACGAAGGTGACAAGTACCCGGAAGCTAAAAACATCTTACTCAACCAATTTTTTGTAGATGATGCGTTATTTGGAAAGGATACCATGGAAGAGGCCCGAGACACAAGAGACCAACTTATAAAGTTATTGAAAGAAGGAGGCTTCAATCTCAGAAAGTGGTCGAGTAACGAACATCAACTGCTTGAAGATCTGCCAGAACATATGGTTAGCCCAGTCAGTTTAAGCTTTACAGAGACATCGGCTTCCAAAGCATTAGGCTTGACATGGGGATCCGAAACACGATGAATTTATATTTTCACCCACATTAAAAAACAAAAACAACATTGGCATTAACAAAAAATCGTCCAAAACGACAAATATTAAGCGACATATCAACAATTTTTGATCCTTTGGGGTTGCTATCCCCAATAACAATCAAGGCAAAAATTTTATTCCAACAAATCTGGAAGTACAAAATCGAATGGGATGATACAGTTCCGGATGAAATAGAAAAGGAATGGAGAACACTAAAAACTGAGTTAACAAACATGCAACCTTTCAAAATTAAACGATGGCTAGGATTAGAAGCAAACAAGGATTGGGAATTACACGCATTCTGTGACGCATCGGAAAACGCATTCTCGTGCGTAGTGTACAGCAAAGTTACAGAGGGAAAACAGCAACAAATTGCATTGGTTGCGGCAAAAAACAAAGGTCGCTCCAATCCAAAAACAACAAACACTTCCCAGACTTGAGCTATGCGGTGCTCAGCTGTTTAGCTCAACTGGTCAAGAAAATAAAACATTGCCTCGGTAAACCTAACATTAAAGTAACAGCATGGACGGACTCAATGATCGTGCTTGGCTGGCTGAAGGGCGATGTCTCGCGATGGAAGGCTATGTCGGACACAGAGTTCAGGAGATAACATCAGTAGTGCCCGCTGGGAGTTGGAAGCACGTAAGATCGGAGCAAAACCCGGCTGACTGCGCGTCACGTGGACTACTACCTTCTCAGTTACATAAGTTTCCTCTGTGGTTTTATGGACCAGAATGGCTAAACAGTGAAGACATCCCTGAAACATATGACACGTTTAAGACACCAGAAATAGAAGTTAAAAGGGTGCATGCAGTTCTAAGAACTACTGAAAACATGAACGTTGTAACAGAACTCCTAATCAAGAACAGCTGTATTATGACTATAATACGCATCGTAGCTTGGTGTGTCGCGTTTCATAACAAACACGTCACAAAACAATCGTCACAGGGAAGACGCAGCTATGAATCATACAAACATGAATGGCCCGCCCCGCGTCAAAACAATGTAATCTAACACTCGCTGATATTTCGATGCGCCACTAACATAATTATAAAACATGTACAGAATGAACATTACGGACAAGAAATCCAAGATTTAAAAACAAAAGGAAGGGTAAGCAATAATAGAGGACTTCAGAAACTTTGCCCTTACCTAGATGAAAATAACATTTTACGCGTCGGAGGGAGATTACAGAATTCAAACTTACCTGAAGAAACAAAACACCCTGTTATCATCCCAAAAAACAGCAAGCTGGCACATCTTCTGATTGCCCGTGCACATGTTATAACACTACACGGTGGAGCGAGACTAACTATGGCTACATTGAGACAAAAATATTGGATAACAGGAGGAAATAACACGGTGAAAAAATGCCTGCAAGACTGTGTAAAATGTTGTCGCTTCAAACCATCGAAGCAATACCAATTAATGGCCGACCTATCCAGTGAGAGGATAACGCAATCACCACCATTCTATCACACAGGGGTCGACTTCACAGGTTTTGTTAGTGTTAAACTAAACAAGGGTCGAGGCGTCAGAACGAGTAAAGGTTATGTCGTTGTATTCGTATGCATGGCAACAAAGGCAGTGCATTTGGAACTTGCATCAGATCTAACGTCACAAACATTTATACTGGCCCTCAACCGCATGATTGGCGACGAGGCTGTCCGAAACATATTTACTTCGACAACGGAACAAACTTTGTTGGAGCCGAAAGGGAGTTAGCCAAACAACTACACATCTCGCAAACATTAAACAACGACACTTTATCGAAGAGGAGCACCGAGATAGGGATAGAGTGGCATTTCAACGCCCCAAGCTGGCCCACTGCGGGCGGACTTTGGGAGGCTGCAGTTAAGTCTATGAAATATCACTTAAAGCGTGTCCTAGGAGAGCAAAAGTTGACATACGAAGAGTTTTTAACACTGCTTACTCAAATCGAAGCCTGTATGAACTCTAGACCACTTTGCCCTTTAACGGAGGACGTGGACGATATTGATTATCTTACTCCAGCACATTTTTTAATTGGCCGACCAATAACATTCTTACCTGCGGAAAATTTCGAAAAGCAAACATCAACATTCGACATAGGTGGCAGTTATTAAACAAAATGAAACAAGGGTTTTGGACCAGGTGGTCGTCAGAATACCTGCAACAACTTCAAGTTCGTAGTAAATGGCTGAACAAAACAAATAATTTATCAATAGGGGATATTGTCTTGATCAAAGAAGACAACCTCCCTCCTGCGAAATGGGCACTTGGGCGAATACAGGAAGTTCACCCGGGAAGAGACAATCTTGTCAGAGTAGTGACAATGAAAACTAAAACAGGGCTGCTAACAAGACCAATAACAAAATTAGTCAAACTCCCAATACCTGAATCGCATATACAAATACCTGACACTACCACCAATGACAAAATCTGCACAGAAAACCAAAAATCTACAAAAAATAACTCCAACAGGAAACAACGATTTAAATCAAGGAATATAAGTTTCAGCCTGCTATGTATGCTCGTAACATTACTAACATTATTTAAGCCCACATATCAAAGCAACGACGCCATAAATATCACACCGTTTGAACCAAATAGAGCAGTGTACTTTGACAAAATCGCCAATTTGCAAAGCGTACACGATGACTTGAAGATTGTTACCTACTATAATATGACATCTTACTGGCAAGGCATGGAAAACATACATATAGTTATAAAACATTTGGGAGAAAGGTGTGAGCAATTTGCATACCAAACGATGTGCAAAACCATTATGACTGAATTCGATCAGGAACTCAACGAACTAGATCATAACAATTACATGTTGGCAACACATCATGGTCAGACAAAGGGTACCCGAGGTCTAGTCAATGGAATAGGCTACCTTGCAAACAGCCTATTCGGCGTGCTAGATGAAAGGTTCGCGATACAATATAAAAAGGACATAGAAACATTGCAAAATAACAGAGACCATTTATTGAACCTGATCAAAGGTCAAACATCAATCATTGAGGCACATAATAACATTTTAAAGAGAAATGAAGAAACGATGAACACTCAATTCAATCTCTTAAACCAACATCTTAACGCTACCGAGAACTATTTACAGAAATTGGGTAATGTTGTTGAGCAAGAGGAAGCTTTGAACTACTTCAACACAATGGCTCTGACTAGTTCAACAATTCTGTCTAAACTGCGCCACATCCAACACACGCTTTTAGACACAGCTATTAACATTCACCATGGTCATGTTGATACCAGACTTTTACCGCAGAACCAGCTCTTTCAGGAGCTCAACATTATCTCTGGACAATTGCCACAACAATTATCGTTACCTGTTGACAACATACAAAACCAATTAGCTGACATATACAAACTACTAGAGGTGAAATCCAGACTATTTGATAAATATTTTATCATCGAAATTACATTACCATTAACAGGCGACACACCATTCACAATCTATAAAACAGTTCCTATTCCGATGATAAAAAAAAAAAAAAAAAAAAAAAAAAAAACAACAAATATTCACTCACAATGAAAACAAATTCAGAATATGTTGCAGTGAATATAAGAAAAGAAACATATATGCAGCTCACAGACAGTGACCTGGAACATTGTATAAAAATTGAACCAAGTACATATGTATGTTCACTAAACAAACCAACACGTAACATGAGAAATCATCAAATTCCATGCGAAATCGGCGCAATAACAAACATTACATTATCAAAATGTATCTACACATCCGAATCCTGCAACAACAAATGGACACCTTTACGAAATCCCAACACCTGGCTCTATGTCTGCTGCACGGATTGCCAACTGCAAATAATCTGTGAAGGTCGTATGACCACCAAGGCAATACATTTAACGGGCATTTTAGAAGCCAAGGAAGGATGTATAATCAGAAACAACGAAGAAACATATCACACACAAGTTAACTACGCAAACAAAATCTATGTCAACCCGGAAATACCACTAATTGATCTGGAAGACATCAACAATTTAACATCTGTCCAGCCACTTGATTTATCAACTAGACAACAGAACACACAATTTGTAAGAAACGATTATGAAACACTTCATAATTCGTTGAAAGAATTAGAAGATCAAACAAAACAGGCTGAAATGTCGCAACACGACGTGCATCAATACATCGTATCATACTCTACGATGGGACTTCTGGTCTTGGCAATAGTCGTCGCGGGAGGAGCCTACGTGTACTGCAAACGCTGCGGCAAGGTCGCCGTCAGCGCCGCCGGCGCGTCCGCCAGATTACCGCCACGGAAGCCACCAAGAGCTGAAGCATCCACTGAAAACATAGAACTTAGCTACGCGAGACCTCATTCTTTTAACATTTAACTTTAATAATTTTTTATTCACATTGTTTTAATTTAATAATGTTCATTTACATTAGGAAAATATTCTGTAATAGTTTATCTTAATTATTACCTTTTGCCTTTTGCGTTTGCCCCGCCAAGATGTACGGTTAGCAACCGCACATTGTACTTTGGCCTAGTTTGAATACTGCAAAATTTGTTAATTTATAAAATGTAGTATCGGCACTTACGCAAGAACGTCAGTCTTCGGTTTGCATCGAGCTCGCGCAACATTCAACATTTTTATAACATTTTTATAACATTTTTCTATTATTTTATTATTACTTTATTTTAGTGCAATTTAGTATTAAATACCTTTTTTAACATTAACATTTATTTTATTAAACATTCAACATTAAGTGTAAAGGCTCCTGCCCTTACAAATACATTTAAAGGTATTAGATAGATGAAATAAATTCGGTGCGCCATAGTCATACGGGTAACCACAGAGCGCGAAAATGCTTTAGCAGCAGTTGCTAGAAGTAGCATTGGCATTCAACAACTTCCAAACAGACCAAGCATGTCACTTTTACGTTTACTAATACTTGCACTACGGCAAAAATGACGTAAAGAAACCGACGGTTTTAAGTGGCGGTCCATGTCGAAAAGTGGAAAATAGATATTTGTTTAGGGGGTAGAGCCCATGTCTGTCTGCAGGTAGCTGCGGCACGCCGTCACTATTATACCACGGAGTCCCAGCGCCAACAAATAAAATTTGGTTAATGTCACTAGATGGCGCGATATGCAATTATATATATGTGTAATTATATATTATTTTATTATTATTATATTTTAGTTATTGAATTGTGTGTAAAACTAACATTTTCTAAAATTGATCATAAAATTGTATGTTATTTTTTAATGAACTCTCAGCACAAAATTATGGAATATTGGGCTCTTATTACACATTTCAAAAAATATTTGAACGAATCATTTAAGATTGATTCCAATAGATGGCGCGGTTTTAAATATCTGAGGCATGGCAATCGATTTTTTTTAAATACTGTAAAACAAATCGTCAATGTATTTAAAGAAAAAAATTGTCATGAACCGAGAAAATCCTTTTAATTGCAAGACGCTGCTCACACCATCTATAGCCTTGGAACGGAACCGAACGCGTACGAAGTACTTAATCAGACGAAAAACGCTAGTTACGTCGGCACGGTTTCTTTGTATAGGATGAGGCATCTGCTAGTATTATATTATCTGTGCTATTACTTACCGGCAGCAGTATCGAGCGGTGCAGTCATGCCGCCGACATGCAGCTGCAGGTCGCCCAGCAGCAGCGAGTCGTCGCGGCCGCTGCGCAGCAGGTACGAGCCCATGTCCGTCTGCAGGTAGCTGCGGCACGCCGTCACCCACGCCTGCAGCTCCAGCATCGAGATCGAACTCGAGCCCGCCGGGGGGGCTGATGATGCCTGACACAATATTTTGATTAGTACCGTAATACTAAACATTTTCCACATAACAACAACGCCAACGCCATTTACAACAATTATTCTTACGCTTACAGTACTCTTCTGCTTCATTTCCATTCAAACATCTGGTCATACTAAAGAATATCAATAAGGTCAGTCTTCTAGGTCGCCCTTTCCCGTCTGCCTTGCAAATATAATCTGTTAGTCGCCTTTATTTATTTATTTAATGAACAAGGCACACCAACGACTCATTTACAAATTAATATCAGATTGTAAAATTCTGAAAAGATTCTGTGTAAGCAAGTCACTTACAGGCATGCACAACATTGTCATAAATAAGTCGCATAAAATAAAACAAGAATTTAAACAAACAAAGTGAAATCAAAGGAAATTAAATTAAATAAATCAAAAATAAAATAATGTGAACATAAAATAAAATTACACATATTAAAATAAAATAATGTCAAAATAAAATCAAAACGAATAAAATAAAATAAAATTTAAATATAGGTACATTAATCTACACAACATGTCTAAACCAGTCTAAGTTACATATTCTTTAGACCATGTCTAAGTTACATATTCTTTAGAACCACAACCTTAGCTTAATAATTTCTTCAAACGCGTAATTTTTATATTTTACAATTCAAGAAAATAACAATGTCTTCTTAAATCTTGTCTAAAATAATAAGTATGTTGGTTGTAAATTAACTGCGAAGTGTTCAATTCAAAAATAATTTTGGTCTACAGTCGAAACTTTATGCGTAACTAACAGATTTCGTAGGTAGGTATTTGAGAGACAATTTCCTATACAATAGGGATGTTTCCTGGGTACAAAAATGATAATTCTATTTAGTCCGTCAGTAAGATTATCAAATAATATTGAACCCGTATTTTTTACTTCATCAAATAAATAAAAATTTAAAAAGATAAAGCGCATCAAAGTTCAGGAGAACTTATGACGTCACTTTGTCAGTATGAAGTGTAGTACTCCGTGACGTCACACGATATTTCAACGCACTGCATAGTCGTAATTTTTTATTTACAAGGCAAAAGAAAAAATACGTGTCCAATATTTTTAGGTTGTTTAACTAACGGACTAAATAGATATTTTTTTGTCAACTACCTTATTGTGATCCATCTTGATTTGACGTATACTGAATACTACTACCTAAATCAATAGAACACCAATGTGTACTGTTTGCTGATGACACCACAATTATCATTAAATGTAAAGATCAACAAAACTATGACAATGAAATTAATCAAACATTGAATAATATTATAAAATGGTTAGATACTAACAAACTAAAGTTAAATATTGCTAAAAACCAACGTACTCCACTTTAAAACATGGAAAAGTAAACCTATCCATCTTCAAGTTGCGTATAATAATATTAGCGTCAAGCAGGTATATAACACAAAGTTTCTAGGCGTAACACTTGATGAGCACTTAACATGGAAGAATCATATTGAGATACTCTGCAAAAAAATCAACTCATTTGTAAAATTGCACTAAGAAAGGTCAAAAATGTAACGTCGAGAGAAACATCCATAATAGTGTATCATGCCTATGTCTGTTCAGTTATTCGCTACGGCATAGTTGTATGGGGAAACTCCTCAGAAATAGATCGAATTTTCATTGCTCAAAAAAAATGTATCCGCGCAATTTTTAATATGCAATGGTCTGATTCGTGTAGGCCTATATTTAAATCACAAAACCTTTTGACTGTACCCTGCATATATATCTTTGAAATTGCCAAGTTTCTCAGATCCAATCTTGCATTATTTGAACGAAGGGATAATACAAATAAGAGGAGAAGCTGCATATTTGGATTTCGAGATACCTGTTCCTAAGTTGCAACTATTCCGAAAGAGTTGTATCTACATGGCTCCCCTAATTTATAATGCTTTGCCGAAGCCAATTACCCAATTACCCTTCAGAAAATTTTGTTCGGCACTACGGAAGTGGTTATTGCAGGAATGTTTTTACTCAATACGAATTTTTTGCAAAATGTCCCTGTAAATATTTTTCTCTTGATCTTGCATCAAAATACAGGCTTAAGTAATTATTTAAGTTAAGTGGTAATGTGTTAAATGTATTGTTATATTTCATTATATGGTAAAAATGGAATTGTGTAGTATATAGATATATAATGATTGAAATAATAATTAAATTATATTATTAATAATATAATGTAATTGAAAATTTATGTAAGAATTTCATTAAATTGGAATTTGATTTTGCATGCCGTTAAAACGGTGAGACATGTAGCACTATGCAATATCATGAAATTAACACCTCTGTAAACACCATGTTTCTAGCAAATAAATATTCTATTCTATTCTATTCTACTGCCTATCCTCTCTGAAACAGGCTATCAGGCACCATAAAAACATTATTTATTATAACAGGAGTACCAACCTGCAAAGCATGTATAGAGTCGATCCACTGCGTGCGCTCATACTCCGAGCTGAGGAAGAAGATGTGCTGGCGCTGCAGCGCGGTGGACGAGCCGGGCGCGCGCGCCCCCACGCGGAACACGAGGTTGGGCGACGCTAGCACCAGCTGAGCTTCCAGCTCCGCCAGCTTCTTGCGTTGCTTCTCCGCAGCTCCGCGACCGCCGATACGGATTTTCTGGATAGGATTACCAAGTATTACATCATTGTCGACTTTTGAACTTATGAGCATCTTTCGGTAGGTACCGTAGGTTGTAAAAAATCAGTTTTTATTTTATTTTATAAAACAAACAGTTCAAATTCTTTTAAACATGTGTTTTAAAATAACTTGTTTAATCATGCCGACCCTGGATAGCTAAAACTCCAAAATAATTGATACCTCAAGAAAGTTCGATGAGTAACTATCATTAAACTTTTTGAGATATCAATTATTTTTAATATCTCAGTTTCTCTCAAAATAAAAGTTATTTGAGTAATTTCATTGTATGGACGCCAACAAATGCAAAACCGCCTGTGTAATGTAAAAGGTGAGTTTTTTAAATGGGCATGGATAACCAAATCACAAACTATGAAGAATAGCCAAAAACACTCCAAGGAGTCTTGGGCCAGACTTTGATGAAAAAGAAAACTGCATCATAGGATTATAGAAAAATCAACATTGTTAGCCAGGAATCGAACCTGTTGATTTTGTGCATTAAAAATACTCATTGTTTTATTATACCATCCGATAGTGTTGCTAATTTGGATCAAATTGTGGTCACTAGTAATGACTTACAGCAAACTTAGGGAAATACCTCATTTTAAACAAAATACGTTTTTCCAGTACCTTTTCTATTATGTAACACATTGCCTAAGAATTTGGTTTCGAAATATGAACATTTAGACACAAGATTATAAAATAAAATTAAAAAAAAAACATAATAACAGAAATGACTTTTGTATGGAGTTTTGATATCATTATGTAACCGGCAGAATGATACTGAACCTGTTACCTCTCGAAAAAGCGCGCGTTAATTGTGTGTATATAGTCTGTGGCTTTTAGTCTGACCGTTTCTAATAAATTGTTGTTGGAACTTATTTGCATTTAATTAAGTAAGCTCATCAGGTAGTGGAAAAAGAATCGTTCGTGTCTCTCATAAAAAGGCTTTATTTTAACACTCGCATGTAGCTTTCGCTACATCGCTCATATTAAAATCTCGACTTTTTTGCTCGACACGAAATGTACTATTTTATTTTTCTTCTACATAATTTATTCGTTATTTTAGTTTACCTTATCGTCACTTGCGGCGCGCTCCTCAGCCAGGATCTGGTCACGCACTGTGGAGGCCTGCGACTTGAGCGCCACGATGTTGGCGGGCGACGTCTCCCGCGCATCGCCGCCCACGGTGTCATCCTCCACCACCACGATATCCGGCAGAGGGATGAACCACTTCAGCTCGAACGTGAACTTGTCACGCCCGGATGCCTGTGCCAATATTTAAAACACATAATCATAATCAAAAACTAACATGGATTAAAAAGAAACACGGAGTAGTTCACAGATGGAGTGCTCACCGCAGCTATACATATAAAACCGGTATTCTAGTGCACTTTTTAGGGTGCCGTACCCAAAGGGTTAAAACGGGACCCTATTACTAAGACTCCGCGGTCCGTCTGTCTGTCTGTCTGTCACCAGGCTGTATCTCATGAAACGTGATAGCTAGACAGTTGAAACTTTCACAGATGATGTATTTCTGTTGCCGCTATAACGAAACAAATACTATAAAAACAGGATTAAATAAATATTTAAGTGCATCCCATACAACAAACGTATTTTTTTTGCCGTTTTTTGCGATAATGGTACGGGACCATTCGTGTGCGAGTCCAACTCGCACTGGGCCGGTTTTTATTTACAATTTCACCTAAGTCAATTTATATCGAATAATTTTATTTTCCATTATTATCAACAGACGGCGCTTATACAGTTTCAGTACAAATTGAGTACTGATACGCGTTGGCTAGCACTTCATCTGATTACTACTCTGTGTTAAAAAATACAAACATTTATTACCGTAGTTACCTTATACTTGGCACAGGCAATGACGTCATTGAAGAGAAAGAGATGCCTAAGTTTTCTGTGCCCATCCGACAGTTCCACGATAAATGAATTCTTGACGAGTCGTCTTTGAGCACGATCGGCGTTCTACGGACATATAAAAATCATTGGCATTCGAACTTTTATTTAAATTATTATTTAAATAAAAGTTTTTAGTTCGTGCCGTCGACTAAGGAAACCTTCCCCTAGTCGACGGCACCAACTATTTTGTGCGCGAGGTTAAAATGAATGCTATCTCATCCGACAACACGTGCCAAAGAGATAGAGATGCTGTGAGTAAGAAGCTAGTTCGCATACGAATTACAACTTTTGCAAATTTGTATCGAAATGGATGATGATTTAGGACGAAAACGAGCGCGCGAATTTTATAAACAGACCTTTGGGAGTCTAGATATCATGAAAAAACCGATTAAATGTATATTTTTAAATCACAATTATTTGCATTGTTGAATTACTAATCTGTCCCTGTATGGAGGCTGTTTTGCAATTTTCCTTCTTCTTATGGTATTTATTTCTGCCCAAAGATGAGTTAAAATTAGCGGTGATGTATGGAATTTTCGACGCTCGTAACTTTCAAATATGTTTTTTTTTTACTTTTTTGTTTCCATACAGGGCTAGATAAAGATGAGACAAATTGCTATCATTTTTTATTTTGAACGTACATCGTCAAACAGGGGAGTAATCGCCAGACTACGTTTGTATGGAAGAATGATTGACTAGTGTAACCTTAAATGCTTCAAATTATACTTACAGGAAACATGGATTTTGTTTGTATAATATTGAATTCGTCTAGGAAATGCTGTGTCATGTTCAGTGCCTCTGTCAACATGGCGTGATCAGGATGACTGGCTGGAGTATATTTTATAAGATCCTGAAAAATATATAACGTCAAATTACCAATAAAACATTTGTCACGTGATTTTAATTTCAATCGCAATAGAGCCACAAAGCGATAACATGAATAAGTACCCGATGAAATCTCGAGAACTTACAGCAACCGTTTGTACGAATACATACGTTTGGACGGATCCAGGTTTTTTTCTGGGAGGGGCACAGGGGCCACCCCCTGTGCCCCTCCCAGAAAAAAACCTAACGGTTTACGGTTTAAATTTATTTCTACAAGTTCAATTATGTATATAAAGGTTTATGAAAGTGTCAAAACAATAGGAAAATTATTTTTTAACAACTCTGATAATTTGATTTGCTTCTAAGTATATATACACAAAAATAACGTCTGGGGGCGCACGTGCCCCTCCCCCTCCCCCCTTAAATGAATGGAATATAACCATTGTGCCATTTACAACTCCTAAATAATTGAACCAGTAGCTTCTGCTCGCAGTTTCGTCCGCTTGAATAGTATTTTATTATCTTTTGGGACATTCTACCGGGATTAAAATGTCCTATGTCTAGTAGCCTAATTGCGTAATTGAATTCACATATTAAATCCATACATGATATCTATGCAAACGACATATTCAGAAAATATTAGTAGTTGAGGATGACTAACATGCAAGACCAGCGCGTTCTTCTGCACCCTGGCGACGGGTTTGTGCAGCAGGTCGTCGAGCGACATGGGCTGGCCGTGGCACGCGATCTGGCGCGTGAGGTGCGCGAAGCTCTGCGACGTGGAGCAGCGGCGCCGCACCGCGTCCGTGGCGCGCCCGTAGTTGTGCAGGAACGCGCCGTAGATGTTTATGTTTTCAGCCTATAATCATACATAACATACATTCTACTTATGACCTTTCCTTGTACTAATTACGTTTACCACAGCCGGGAGATTGGAAAGAAACCCGAAATGATTCTAAACTTTTAATTATTAAAGTTAATTACAATTAATTATCCTACAAATGCCCATTCCAAGTCGAGGTTGGCACATGGAATGGTTACAACTACTAACTACAACTAGCTAACCTACAGATATCCATTCCAAGCCGATGTTAGGACATGGAATGGTTACAGTAATTAAATAGACTAGCTATAACTAACTAGCCTACGAGTATCCATCCTTGTCGATGTAGGAATATGGAATGCCTCCTTCTTACAAGAAATGCTCTTAAATTTTAGTTCGGCATTGATCGATTCCTTGACGTCATGACTGGAGTAACTTGGTGGATATTGGCGCTACGTACGTTTCTGTGTCAGTGAATGTCTACTACATGCGTTGACTTCACAGTAACTGCACTGTCATTAAGGTCTAAGACTACTGAGTGTCCGCAATGTCAGCAGATTCCTAGGCATACGTAACATACTTCTACACACTGTGTCTATGTTTCTTATCCAACTCTCCTGTCGCAGGTCTGCTAGAAGAAATTTCTCTAGAAATACGCAGCACCTTTGTGGTCTTCTATCTTTATTCGTATTTACTATTTTAAGTGTTTTGTGTGTACATCTACTATATAAAAATAAGTCGGGTTGTTTGATCTTTTTATGGCAAAACAAAGTTTGCCGGGTCAGCTAGTAAATAAATAAATAATAACTTTGTATTCTAGCGACATAGAGTGAATAGGTTACTTCTGGGCAAGCGTGCTACATCGTCGACCACATCATCGCTTACCATCAGGTGAGATAGTGGTCAAGCGCGAGCCTATCAATAATAAAAAAAATAAAAACATCTATGATGCCAAATATGAACTAATGATCTGCAAACTTATTACGTATGTTGCAAGAGCAAAACGATAGCGATTTTCGCGCAATAATTGCTCTTCAATACAGAAGTTTTAGAGGTTTTTGCGTTTATTTTTAGAAATAAGTACATTTGACAAACAGCGAGCGATTAGCAAATGATTGTGTAGGACCTACCATACCTAAACTGTAGTTAATTGCGACTTTTATGACATAAAGCATTTGATCGCGCGATGATTGCTGTTTCTTACGTAATAAGCCTGCGGGTGTCACACAAAATCCTCCATCGCGCAAGCAGAGTTGCCGGCGCGATTTGAATACATACAACAATCCGACAACAACCGTTGCGCAGTTCCCCGGACCAGACACAACACTCAAAATATTTACAGTCGGGCGAGCACGGCCTCTTTGCTAGGCGTAAGTTACGCATTTTTATCACAGTTTTTGCTACCAAACTGTGATAAAATGTGTGTCTCAAGCCTGTCACAGTGGGCCGTGCTCGCCCGGCAAGTTTTCCCAGTTAGAGAGGTAGTGGTCAAACATACAGATACTACGTCAAATTTTTAAGTGTACTTTGCCCCACACTAGAAATTCCTCCTGTATCGTGGGTATGTTTGCACAGAGTAAAATTTACATACACAAACAGTCAAACCCGGAACAACTATCTGTAGGCCATACAAAAAATTACTCCGTGCAGGATTCTAACCCGCGACACATACAAGCCAATCGCTCAGCCACTGCGCCAACCGTGTTGTTAGCATTGAAATAAATAACATAAATTACCAAATTGACTATGTAACCGTCACAACTCTGTACCTGCCCCCGTACCATGACGTGTCATAACTATCATGTTGCAACTGTGAAAAAGAGACAGATGTATACAAATTATATACATCTGACTCTTACGCACACTCGAAATAATCTTGCTCTATGAGCTTATGGTTACCCCCCGTTTACATACAAGTGTGTATTAAGGCGTAATATGAGATATCCAGCTTTAGAATGATATCGTCAGACAAGCGTCAGGAAAAGAGACGGCATTGTAGAAATTCGATTTTTATCTAAACCAGGATGTGCCACATTAACTGCCGGATACTGTACGTTTCTTGTTAATGACCATATTGGGAATCTAGAGAATGGTAACTACCAAGATTAGTGTAAGTTATTTTAATCTACAGTAGAACAGATAATGTAATACTAGCGTACAGATGCCTCATCCCATACCAAGAAACCATGCCGACATAAGTAGTGTTTGTCGACGGACTAAACCGATTATTTTACTAAAATACATCGAACACGGTTGATTCTCTCCCAAGCGATAGATGGTATGAGCATCGACTTGCAAGTAACAGCGTTTACTCGTTTTGTGAATATTTTTTTCTTCAAATTTTTTGCACGTTTTTACACTTGCATTGTACCAAAACGAGCTACAACACAAATTTAAAAATTCGTGCGGAATGCCTCAGAAATTTCAAACCGCGCCATTTATTGGAATCAATTTGAAATGATCCGTTCAAATAATATTTGAAATGTGAATTAAGAGCCCAATATTCCTATTCATCTATGATCCATTCATATATGATCAAGTCTAGAAAATGTAAATTTTACACAAAATTCAATAACAAATCGATGCATATCGCGCCATCTAGTTGATTGATGAATGCCTGACTGTTGACAGGACGGAATGAATGAGGAAAACGTGTTGTACCGACCCCAAGTAGCATGTGACAGTTGCAGGAAAATGATGATGAGTAGGGACTTGAAAGGCGACTGCTGCAAAATAATGTATGTTCCTTACCATTTTCTTGAAATGTATCCCTACAGACAGAGGCTCTTCCCAACTAGCGACGGCTGCTTTCAAACCCTCGAGGAAGTTCTTATGTAGCTCGTGTAGCTCTGATATTTTGTAGAAAATTGTATTAAATTCTTCTTCAGTTATAACCGGCTGCGATGTCGACAACGTCGCTTTTATTGCGTTCATATACTGCAAGAACAACCAATACAATTGAAAATCAGCTAACAGAAGTATAGTCAGTAAATTAAAATCTTTCCTCAGTCCCGACTACACTCTTTGCGCTGTAGCATGGTGCGGTTTCTATATATTTTTTTTAGCATATACGTATACGCATTTTTTGTAGTTTAACGTCATCAGGCAACTATGGTATAACTATGGTATGATATTGAAACGTAAAAACGTATGTAAGATATATGCGTAAAAATGTTATTGAAACTGTCACCCGCACCATGTTACAGCGCAAAGAGTTTAGTAATTTTAGATATCCTATACACAACAGGAAACTGCAATTCAAGGCATTGCAGACTAACGTTAGATATGTTGGTAAAATGTATGTACAACGAGTTCACGCTTAATAGCGTGCTAATGTCTGTTGTGTTATTGATGCATTAAGATGATCATACTATGTGTTTATTATTATTAACAACTGATGCGTTCAATTAAAATAAAATTGTAGATGTGCAAAACCATTTCTTTTAGTAAATTGTATATTTGTTTGCTCTAATAAATTGTGTATTATTAAGAGACATTAGGTAGCAGAAAACTGATGTTTGCCTATCTGGTTTCAAAACCCTTCGCCAATACATAACAACATGATCAATTTATTTATCCAGCGGTAAAAAACTGTTGTGCCTTGATAAATAAGCGTTTCTTACTAAATATATGACTAATAGACTGCTATCAGATAAGGACAAAACCATTACAATAAAATCAAAGATAGTGAAAACAATTGCAAATGATAATACCTTCTCCATAACGTAAAGGCATTCAACATAAACGGTTTCACTCTCAATGATACTCGTTATGATACAACGGTGCATAGTCAGACGCTCCGCTTCCGCATTGCTGCCACTCGACTCCTGAAAATAATTAAATTATTTATTATTAAGTACAATAATACCGAAACAATTATACAGTCTAATCAGGAAAGTTGTATAACTGCTTTCGTAACAGTGCACAATAGCCATTTAAACTTTTGTTTGAAGTAACAATCAACTTAAAAAGGTAAACATTAAAACCATTACTACCCGTACAAGCTCATTTTCAGTCATTCTTTTGGAGTTCTGCATGGCATAGGAATCATGAAAAGTATATTAGTTTTCTGTTTTTTGTTTCTCTTAAGCGCCATTTACTGCTATGATTCGGAAAGTAAGTTAAATGGTTTGTGACACAAAGTTATTCAAAGGATTGATTAATTTTAATGAATCTCGTTTACTTCTAGGTTCCGAATCTAATCGTATTGAAGTGAGTCCATTTTACGATACTATTATCTACAGTGATATCGCTGATATAATAAATGACTTTGGTGACAATGGTGTAAGTATTATTGTATACATTTTAGGTATAATTATTATCAAGATACGTTTTGTAAATGCATTTGTAATGTTTTTAGGTTTCACCGTTCGATATGTTTGCGAGCATATCGAACAGCGATAGTCAAAGTAACGAAGCCATAGAAAACTTGCTCTCTGAATATCAGCATTACTTGGAAAAAGCACACAAACAGAGAAAGAATTACATAGAAAAAACTAAAACAAAAAACAAAGTACCACTTCTACCACGTCACGATCAATATACCAAAGCCAAATCTGGTGTAGTAGGTATTAAACATGACGAATACTTATATTCGAACGGTTTCTACAATCCCGGTTCATATAAATTCCCTCCAACATCGTACGGTAGTCCTTTAGATGTGTTCATCCCCGTTAATTCGAAAGGAAAATATATTATGAATAAACCAGACACGACAACTATACTTCCAAAAGGAAATCATGAAGAACTTCTACCACTTGAAAACCTTATGTTTAATGAAAAGCAAATAATGGACTGGTCTCCTGTTATGCATAAATCGCCTTTGGAGTCGATAAAATCATCTTGCTATTGTAAAATCAATCACGTTCCTTGCGATTGTGGCTGTAAGCAGTGCTTTGTGCGTTTTGAGCCAATGTTGCATGATCCTATGAAACAAATGAAAATACGTACCCTGGATGACCAGAAAAAGAGCATAATGCATTCTTCTCTATATGAAAATTCAAATAAAAAGTCAGATCATTCCATTGATGATAATATAAAAGATATGTTTAAGGATAATACGCTAAACATTCGCATTAAAATTGATCTTGAATTACCAAAACCTCAAGATATTTTAGGCAAATATTTTAAAGTACACAACCGCGAAAGAATGTTTGATCAAGATGACGCAGTATCTAAAGAGGGCACATCTGGGGTGAATTTACCATTTCCATATTTCAATTTCCCTATTCCCATGGAACTATTTGGATACAAAAAAGCCGCAAAGTACAGTAAAGACGATTCTACCTCATTACACAAATTAAGTATCCATAAAAAAAAGAAATCTAGGACTAACAATAATAATAAGAAACACCGAAAAAAAGTTATAACTTTCCATAATATTAAAGTACAGCAGCAACCATTGTTCCCAAATCACTTTAATGATAATATCAGTAATATATTTAATAACGAAACTAATAACAATGTAGCCAATGACACAAAACTGCAACCTTCAAATGTGTTGCAATTTGAAATTAATTCTTTGATTAATAAAACTGATGATATTCTAAACGAAACGCAGACCGAAGAAAGTCTTTATTTGATGGTAAATATAACAAATAATTCTTATAATGGAACCGAAGATATACACAAAATTGAAAATAGCATCGAAACTGATTTACCGAGAAAGATCACTAACGTGACCACAGCTATTCGTGAAAAACGCGATGTTTCTTACGTTAATGTAACCACTAGTAGTAACCATTTAGCGACAAAAGCTCTGCAGCCAGCAAAAAATAGTAAGACTAAAGAAAAACAAAACGTGAAAAAAGCTGAGAAAAATCTACTGGGTGATGAAGAATTATTGTATTGGCCAAATATAACTAGGAATCTAGAAGAAGTCAGATCAAAGAATATTACAACTATGATACTGGAAAATGAACACAAGAAGACCAAGTTAAACATGACTAAAGATACAATTCGTCAAAACCATACGAGAGCACTGGAGCAGGCTATATTTGGTGACGTGGATTGGGACGATGTTGACACAGTCGCGCCAGCATTCATGTCATTCGTAGGCAAATATATCCATGGAGTTCTAACATTTTGCTCTCAGAAAGTTTGTCACTCGATGAACTGTGCGAATAAGACATGTCTGCATAGAGTTTGCGTGCCCTTAGATCGATTGAACAACAGAGGACATTGCGGTGGGACCACCAGTACAGGTAATCAATCTAAGTACAATTATTTTTTCGTTTTTCTAGAAAAGATATTTTCAAGTGGAAAAATGTGTATGATTGTTTGTTCCAGATAGCGTAGCGTCGATGGAGTCCATCATGGATTTGCCTTCAAATGTCGCATTCGAAATAGTAGATATCTTGCAAAACAAAATGTCGGGGAAAATATTTGGAAAGGCAACGTTTTGTATTAGTGCCAAATGTATAACGCTCGTCGCATCTAAAAAGATCTTTGCCAAATCTCGATGTTCTACCAAGGAGTTGAACACAGCAGGCCATTGTACAAAAGTTAAGCCCTTGAAAGTTATGTAAGTTCTTGTTAAATGAATAAACTGCTATGAATAATCGTTTATTTACAAAATTAACGCGATTACCTATACAAAAAGTCAACAACTTATCACAGCAGTAACCTGCTGACTTGTTGACTTTTTTTGTTCCCAAACGTTTCA
Source organism: Orthosia gothica (assembly GCA_949775005.1). Taxonomy (NCBI): domain Eukaryota; kingdom Metazoa; phylum Arthropoda; class Insecta; order Lepidoptera; family Noctuidae; genus Orthosia; species Orthosia gothica. Next base: position 30,753,966 of record OX459034.1, on the reverse strand, counting down.
ATAAAATGGTATTTTTTATTAAACAGCTGTTAATACTTCGTTTCGGTTAACATTTACGACATCGTTTTTAATCTATGCTATAATAATTAGCCCGTTCAAACAAACAAACAAACTCTTCAGCTTTATATGTTTGAACGCGCTAATCTCAGGAACTACTGGTTGGAATTGAAAAAATTCCAACCAGTAGTTCCTGAAAAGAGCTTCCGTTGCGTGCGCTGCGTAAACGGTTTAAGTTACACAACAATCATTTATGTAGGGTAGGTAGGGTAGGGTTGGCAGGGTACGTGGGTAGGTAGGTAGTTAGGTAGCCAGTTGACGGGAGCGAAGCCGCGTGGGACACCTAGAGTAAGTACAGCTACTACCTTTTCGGGCAATATTAAATCTCATCTCCGGAAAGTTTATTTTTGCTTAATTTTTCTCGGAGACACGGAGTTTCAGTAAATATGCGCCAAAATCTCATTTTTACTAAATATTATAAAAGCAAATTTGAGTATTTTGGTTGTTGTGCTTTCACGTCTTGATGGTTGAACGGCTTTGGATGAAACCTGGATTTGGACATGGGATAGTTTTTATCCCGGTACAATGCTCCCTAGGGATAAAAAAACTTTTCACGCGGGCGAAGCCGCACGCAGAAGCTAGTAGTTATGTACCCCCACCACGTTATAAGTTAACAGTACCTACTCTTAGTGCAAACTTTTCACAAAACGGGTTGAAATGGGTACTATAAACAAATACCATTTATGCAACCAAAACACCCTTGTTTAGATTGTGTATTTTTTTCAAAAGAATATCTTTTTACCGTTACGTAAGGTTTGTTCTTGTCAAATTACATGATAATATGTATTTCTATGACAAATATTCTATCTATCTTTAATTCGTATGTAATAGATTGGAGAAGGAATGGTATTCGAATCCTTGGCAAACAATACAAAATCCGAAACTTGTGGAATTTGAATCCAATGGTGACATAAAATTAAAGGATATTTCGGCAGACCACATATACAGTGTGGTACCAAGAATAGAAGCATTGATATCCAAGAAAAAACCTTTGGCGGCTTTAATGGGTTCTGTGTTCAAACCGAACACGCGGAGTACGGGCACTCCTATGAATTTACGAGATCTTATCCAGGACATAAAAATTATAACTGAAAAAAAGAAGACTAGATTGAAAATTCTTACCCTGTGCGATGCGACCAGAACAAAATGTAGATTTTTGGCATGCCCAAACATAAAAAAAAGTTGTTTTTTATGTGACGTTAACATGCGCGAGAAAGATCATATTATTGCAAACTCAACACGCTGCGAAAAGTTTGCCACATCGTTTCTGTCAAAGTAGAGATTTCGTTTTTAAAGGAATGGAATACGGTAGAATCAACTTTTATTCCATGTAAATTTAAATTGTGACATTCAAAAGTGCCGCTTGGTGGCCCAGTTGAAATAAATATCCTTTTTTGTCTTTTTGGAGATATTTCATGAAAATTATTTAGTAAAAATATTAATACAAATGATATTTTATTTAAATCTTAAACCATTACTAAAACCATGGTGCAGTTTGGAGGCTTAAGGTTGAACTATACTCGGAATTTTAATTCGATTCCAGATTTGACAATTTCAGTGTTGCAACGTTATGACAAGTACTGAATAGTGACGTTGCGAAATTATTCGATATGGAAATGGAATATTTCTGGATCGATTCTTCTCGTTTATAATTTTACTCTCGTAAACTAAGTATATCAGGAAATTAAATATTTCTGAACCGATAATTAAGTTTTGACGATTAATTAACGATCTGAGACTTTTCTTTTATAATTGTGTGTGAAATAAATAAAAAAATGTGATCATGAAGGCACATGACAAATAAAACAGATAGATGTATTATGGTAATAATTTATTTTATAAATTGTCGCCGTCATCGCTATCGCTATCGCTGTCACTTTCTGTAACATTTATTATTAATGTGTCTGTGATATTGTCAATTAACATATCTAGCCTACTCATTTTTTCCTCTTCTTTGACAACATGGGATACGCATTTAGACCATTCGGTAGCCGTAATTTTTTGAATGCCTTCCTGAAATAAATTTCTCACGTCTGTCAATTTGAAGGTTTTATTATTTTGAGCTACATGCCCCTTTACCTGCGCCCATATCAATTCGATAGGGTTTAGTTCGCAATGGTAATGGTGGTAATTATTATGAATAATTATGTATTTATTTAAATAAAAATCAATAATTTAGTCTTTAATTGGCACACTGATGGCACACACACTGATTGTTTATCGATGTTTGTGTTCATCACTACACTATTATATGTGGTATCATTATTTCACAAAATGACAGTAGCTAATGTCAAATCTGGAATCGAATTAAAATTCTGACTTTAGTCGACGACGGCACGAACTATTTTGTGCGCGGGGTTAAAATGCATGCTATCTTATCCGACAACATGTGCGAAAGAAATAGATGCTGTGATGAGCAGTTAGAAGCTAGTTTGCGTACGAATTAGCACTTTTGCAAATTTGTATCGAAATGGATGATGATTTAGGACGAAAACGAGCGCGCGAAATTTTATAAACAGACCTTTGGAAGTCTAGATATCATCAAAAAACAACTGAATGTATATTTATACAAGTAAAATTTAAAAAACCCCCGACAAATTTTTATTTCATGCTAAATAATTTCTCTAGTACATAGTAGATACGCTTCGGCAATCTATTGAACACGTAATTATGACACGATATCTTGCGAAAACACCCCGATTCAAACAGTAAAACGCCCATAACTTTTGAACGGCTGAACCGATTTTATTCATACATAGTTAAGAACACTCCCGACAAAATCACCTTTCAAACAAAAGAAAACTAAATCAAAATCGGTTCATCCGTTTAGGCGCTATGATGCCACAGACAGACACACAGATACACAGCAAAAAAAAAACAAAATCATTTTTTTTATTTCATATAGGCCTACATGGGCACTTATAAAACATCGACAAAAGGTGCACGGTTCGGGTTGGTCGTTTCCTATGGAGAAGAACCGGCAAGAAACTCCATGGTTACTCTTTTAAAAAAATGGTTTGGTTTTACAATATTTCCTTGTTACAGCATTAGTACTTAGATATGTGGGGACAACGTAGGCCCGACAATAAGTCGTAACGAAAAACAAAAAAAAATATTATTTAAACAAAAGAAAATAAAACGAGTTAAAAAGTTAACAAATGTTAACAAGCATCTAGAAGGCCTACAATGTTCACATATTTACAAAACAATCGGTAAAGGAATCTATACAAAAGTAAAATAAAAAAAAGACTAAATCTAACATGTGGCACAAATTTTTATTTTATTTTTTGGAGAAAAGAAGGAAAGAAAAACAAAGAATTAATGAGATTGAGAATCACATCACATCACACATCATCAGCCTATTAATGTTCCCACTGCTGGGACACAGGCCTCCTCTGTGTGAGAGGGAATGGGCGTTAATCCACCACGCGGGCCCAGTGCGGATTGGTGGATGTCACATGTCTTCGAATTTTTGGTTCTAGGACATGCCGGTTTCCTCACGATGTTTTCCTTCACCGTTTTGAGAGCAGTAGTGAAGAAATAATTTACACAAAGTAAAGCGCCTGCCTGGGCTCGAACCCACGACCTACAACTTGTAAGTCGCCGCCGATACCACTGGGCCACCACAGATTGAGAATAGTTAGAGACAACCACATATTTGTGCCGTTTATGAGTTACCAGGGAAGCCGCATGCGCAGAAGGAGCTAAAGCCAAAAATTTTATCTTCAACGTAGCCCTTGATTTTATAATATGCTTTTTTAATAAGGACACGTTTGATGTAGTTTTTGAACTTTCCATCGGTCAGTTCTATAACTGACTTTGGCAACTTGTTATAAAAGCGTATACTGTTTATATGAAAAGACTTGCTAGTTTTTGTTAATCTGAATTTGGGTATTACAATTATTTCTGCCCAAAGATGCGTTAAAATTAATGTTGAAATATGGAAGTTTCGATGCTCATAACTTTCAAATATATTATTTTTTTACATTTTAGTTTCCATACAGGACTAGATAATGATGAGACAAATTGATATCTTTTTTTTTTTGAACGTACATCGTCAAACAGTGGAGTAATCTCTAGACTACGTTTGTATGGAAAAAAAATCCACTAGTATAACCTTAAGAGGGGACTCTAGTAAGACTTTCTCCATACAAACACATTCTGCTGTTTTCTTCGTGGATAATGCCTCTAGAGCAATGATTTTTTCCATAAAATCTAGGTCTAATTAATGCGTGCCTGTATCATTTCCTTTTTTCCAAAACATAATCACAAAAAGAAATATGACAATACAAAAATCCGAAAAAAAATGCCCGTTTTTACCGCCATGTTCAGAAGACTTTCAGACAAAATTTATAAGTTTTTAACAAAAAAGGAAATGATAGGAGCATAGATATACTTTTCCTCTATGATATACTAATTTTTTAGATCAGACCAGTTTTCATGAAGAAAACAGCAGAATACGAAATGTCTTTTAGTCAAAGTTTTTGTGGGTAAAATCAGCCTGAGATGCAGTTGTCCCTTTCGCACTTTACGGGGTGAGGTTGGAGGTGACGCGACGGCAATAGTTTCTTCAAATACCTATTTTTCAAATTCCTGTTGACTAGAGTCCGCTCTTAAAGCCACGGTTTACGTTGCGTTCCCCGCACATGTAAACATTCCCTACAGGTTCTTATCTCGACAAAGATAATAAAGTAGGTACTTAGTTGAGGTTAGTATAAAAGGCTAGGGAGGACTCTTTAAACATTTAATCCCGTTGAGAATACTCGTACCAACTGTCGTCATGCTAGTTTCTAAGACGTTTGTCGTGTTTTTCCTCTTGTGTTTCGTGCATAATTGCGTAAGCAAACCAGCAACAGGAAGTAAGTTTTACACGATCACCTTTATTATTTTTTACTTTTTTTACAATATAATATAGTAAGTGCTACTGGGTAAAATATCCACTAAATTTTTAGGGTTCCGTACCCAAAGGGTAATTACTGAGACTCCGCGGTCCGTCTGTCTGTCTGTCTGTCACCAGGCTGTATCTCATGAACCGTGACAGCTAGACAGTTGAAATTTTCACAGATAATATATTTCCGTTGCCGCTATAACAACAAATACTAAAAACAGAATAAAATAAATATTTAAGTGCGGCTCCCATACAACAAACATGTTTTTACTGCCGTGTTTGCGATTATAGTACGGAACCCTTCGTGTGCGAGTACTTGGCCGGTTTTTTTTATGTACTGATAATGTTGCTTGCAGATGAGGTAACGGAGGCACGCGGGGTCATGACCTCTATATGGGGATGGATAACATATCCTTTTTATTGGTGGAGTTCAGGGGAAACCGAACAACCTGTGACTGGACAACTTTTAGGATCCTCGACGAACAACCCTAATGACATTCAAGACATTAGAACCCACAATGTTACAATTTGGTGTAACGATCAAACTTGTAATACAATGAAATGCAATGAGACTCAATGTAGGAACATTACCTGTAATATTTACGATACAGATTTTAAAGGAGAATGTAGAGAATACAATATCATAACCAATTCTGATGAACTCACAACGCCAAAGACAACAGAGACGACACCAGAAATGATTATTCCGAGTAAACCAACAGAAACATATGATGTAACTTCTTTCACTAATAACACTCAAGAAAAGGAAAACAATTCGGCGGCTGAAGAGCATCCTCTAGAACTAGAAGCAGTTCTATCTTCAACTGTAAATAAGCTAAATCTGGAGGAACAATCTGAAAGGAAAGAAGATCCAACTATTCATAAAACTGAGGTGAGCAATTCATTAATTTTATGTTATTTTTTTTTGGTTGTACCAGCTTCTATAAAGTACACTCAGCATCACATAAATCGCACATTTTTCTGCTATTTTTTTTTTCAATATGATTTAAACCATATTAGATCAATGATAGGAGTATTTCTATGGTACACCATTTGAAAGACTCATTATTCAGCTCTCAGAAAAAGTTAAGGGTATTTCATAATTCAATATTAATATATTCTGCCATGAATGTAAGAAAAATCAGTTTATCGTTGTTTTACTTGCTGGAGTTGTTCATTAATTGTATTCAATTAAAAGTCCGGATGGTAAATTAATTTAATTTGAACATGATTGGCCGTTTTATACCCTTCTAGGATGGTGCAATTAAGCGGCTCCAGTAATGCGTATTATAACAAAAGTTTGTTTAACGACTCGTGCTCTGAAGAATTGTGTTATTTATGAAACCTTACTGTTATAAATTTACAGGTCATTAAAATACTTTTAGCAGATACCATTATTAACTGGGTTTTCTTTTTTTTATTTTATTTAATCAGTAGTAACACATACATACGTACGTTTCATGCATACGTTTATGGCATTTGAATTCCATGTTCAAAGACTTAGTAGGACTTTTGTGATTCTGAGTGTATATTCTGAAATAGTTTGATCAAAAGATCGTGTACGATTTATTACATGATTCGTGTCCATAGTGGAAGTAATCTTATTTGTAGTTACGAGAGTGAAATAGTAGTTTATGAAATGGTCATATAATAGGGGTTATTAAAACACGAGCGTGGGTTTATCACATGAGGCGAAGCCGAATGTGATAATATTAACACTCGAGTGTTTTAATACCTTATTATATGCCGTTGCATACACTATTTTATCTCCACTCATACAGTTGAAATAAAATAAAAGTTGAAAAGGAAAAAATATGCAGTATGGCGGGCAATTTAGATTCTCATTGCACCATGACTGTCAATGTCAATGAGCCCATATGCGCCAATAAATTAAAAAGTAAAAGTGTGCTATAAAAATTAAAAAGTTATTTTATGATGCAGTTGTTTGAAAATCGAAGGAAAATGTTGAACTGTAATGGTTTTTTTTTAAATTTTACCTATCCACGAATATAAAGTACGTGTTTATGCAATATTTTTTTAATTCATATTTGGACCTTTACGTTGTGAGTGTAGATAAACTAAATTATAGCATAGTAGTGCAGGCTGTATATGTACTAAAACTAGCCGGAACTTTCAACGCGTGTTGCCGTCGCGAAGTACGGCGACGCACTAGTTTAGACAAAACGCACATGAGATTACAATAGCAAGATGACGCGCCACCTAAGGCGCGGCCAACTAGTTCCGCGTGCACTATAGAGTAATATATTTTTATTCTTTTCCAGGTCTAAATAAAGAAAGTACAGAGCAGAAGTTTAATAACAACTTTGTAGATCCACAAGATGTTTTACTTTTACACCTTCCACCAGGAAGGAGCTTGAATTTAAAAACGTATAATATACAAATAGCCCAAATATTTTAGCAGAAGATAATACGATAAACTTGCAAGACAACGAATAATAGTAGAAAAGAAAATAGACATGGCCGTCGCATCGTTTTTTAAAACAAACAAACAATGGAATGCCCGCGATTATCTCAACCGAAGCGGACGGGACGGAGCGGCGGCGGAGTATGTGTAAATTCTACGAGGCTTATCATCTGTGTCATTTCTAGATAAGGGACTTAAGCTCACTTAAGTTCTTACATTGTGTATGTGTTAACTTAGTCCCTGAAGATAATTAAATAAATATACCTTGAGACATAGGTGCAGACGGTTTCATTTGTATCCATTAGTATGTTTGCCGGGTCAGCTAGTTAGGTATAGATATCCTTGTAAGGTATTTTATTTTTATTATGTTATTTTTTTTTCTAGTATAAGTGTTGATCATTCATCTTAATTATATATTTTTACTTCGAGCCGAATCTCACCCAACCTCACGTGGAGGTCGTCTAAAATTGCCACTCGTAATTGATTCCCGCCCCCTAATTGTGAACTGGAACACTTGCGAATTGGACTAATTGCAAACTGGACCAATTGCGAATTGGACATATTGCGAATTTGACCAATTGCAAACTGGACCAATTGCGAATTAGAGAGTTGGACATTTTGCGAATTGGACATAATGCGCCCAAACACGTAAAGCGTATGTTAAAAGTGCAGTTTTGCCGGCCATGGATGCTATGAGCCCAGTTGGCTAAAGCTAGCAACGTGCTTCATGCGAGCACTCCAGTCTGCGTGCGTAAACCGTGCGTGTCGCCCGTTTGAAGCGCGTGATGGTAAGCATGCTGTTAGCGAGACATCAATTGTTGAGTGGTACGATAGCGGTAAGCTCGCTGTCTGCTAATTTGTGTTGTCATTGTAAAGAATATCTACAGAGGACACCTTAAAGCTCACATTTCAATGAAAATTATTTTACAATGCATGTCCTCGAAAAGAGCGGTTTTCCAAGCAGCCAAAACTGTGCGGAAAGTGTCACTTTTTTTAACTAGTGCTTTTTACTTTCCTGTACTTTTTTAATTTTTAACTCCAACGTCAGCCCGACGCATAGAGTTTTTATTATTTGAGAAAAGTTTTAAAAATTAGTTATGTACAGATTATCATTCATATAAAAGGTAAAATAAAACTAATACTTTATTTCAGGCGTTTTTAATTACTCTAGATTTTGATTTTGATCAATATATTAATTTTAAATATTCATTAAATATGTTTGGCAGAACGTATATTTTGCTCGTGCCTTATTGCGTTACGATGTGACAGCTATTTGCACATGCGCAGTAGATATGCCCGAGGAACTATTAGTTAATCTGTGGATATGTTGAACGCGCTTGAATAAGCCCGCCATTTTATTAATTTATTTATTTCCTCGCACAATGCATAGTAAAATGTTGTATGATATACGTACGTAAGATGATTTCCGACTCGTGTCGATTTATCCACTCACTCGCTACGCTCGCTCGTGAATAAAAATGCCACTCATCGGAAATCACCTACCTTCCGCACTTGTAGCATAAATAACTATTGCCTGGTGGGAGCGGTGTCATATAAGTCGGCTAAGACCTTTAGGAAGCTCAAATATATCTGGCTAGTGGAATTCAATGTTGTTTTTTTCATAAAGATTGTGGGGCGGAGGGCGGCGCATGAGCCCTTTTATACCGCAGCAACGAAGCCGCAGCTTATAACAAATATTTAACTTAAGTGAAACTAAGCTTACAAAGATCTTCATTTATAATTAACTAACTTCTGCCAGCGTAATGGTTAGAAAATGTCCCAAAGGAATTTACTATCGGGATAAAAATAAAAATGGATGTTTGTTAAACACACTTATAATAGTAGTAGTATATTTATAATAGTAGTAGGATGTAGTAACAAAATAAACAAAGGCCGATTTCACCAATGAAACTAATCGCGATTAGTTCAACTAAACTCAGTTTATGCGAATACACCGTTCGGATTGGTAGTTTCTCGGCGGTCACAACTAATCAGAACGCTGTATTTGCATAAACTGAGTTTAGTAGAACTATGCTAGTATTATATTATCTGTGGTAGAACTAATTGCGATTAGTTTCGTTGGTGAAATCGGCCCAAAGAGTATGAGGATGGTTTTGTTGTAGCAGTAGATTTTTATTTAGTGAGCTCTTGCAAATGCTAATCTAACCTGGATGAGACTTGCTCACAAGCATGGCAAATACTTACCTATATCAAAGAGTACGTGCTCGGCAGTGGGTGAAATCGGGTTATGGATGAAATGTTACCTGAGTTTGCAGTTTCCTCAGCGCCGGCGGAGTGGCACTGGCTTCTGTATCCGAAGATATTGTTCTCAGGAGGAGGGGAGTGTCGCTTGAATCTGCCAGCTCGGACACCGTGTCACTTTGTTCAGTACCATCACCTCCTTGCCTTTAAAAAAATAAATAAATATTGATTTTAATCCGACCAATGCATTAATACAAACAGAATGGTTTATTTCGTCATATAGAGGAATAAAATAATTTCGGCATGTATATGAGAAAGTTTTCGTCTGTCGTCGGCTTTGAATGATTCGTTAATATACAAACGGCGTCGTCCAATTGCAAGCGTTCGCTTTTATGTGAAATGCCGAAGGTAAAATGTAAAGCCAAATAACCTAATCCATTTAACTCTGCAGTTGTCGCGCCTCAAAAAACGATGCCAGTAATCACGTGGACGCACGTAAAAAATAACAATGAAACTAGTAGGACGTATGCATCTTTTTTTTTTGATGGTCATATCGCTTTTCAATCAGAGTGATTAGTAGCCAATCACTGCCAGGCACAAAAAGCTAAACCTAACCGACCACGCTGAGGTCTACCCCCTGTGGGGTCGAACCTCGGCTCAGGGCGTCGCTGGGGGGACAACTAGGGCTGTATCATGATAAAATGATTCTACCATCCGTTCGGCACATACCTACGTGGAGAAGAACCGACAAGAAACTCCTATTTATTAACTAACTAGCTGACCCGGCAAACTTTGTTTTGCCATTTAAATTATTTCAAAGATTTTCACGCACTGAGTATTATAGTATTTTTAGTTGTCGTTTAATAATGGTATGGTTTATACAGGTAACACAATGGTTGTTGTTGGTGGGAGCTCGTGAGCCGTGACACGTGTTGAATACTATTGATTTATATGAGATCACTTAATTACAGTGCAACATAAAAGAGTAGAAGTTAAATATTTGGGAACTAAAAGTTTTCATTTTCTGGCAACATCTAAAATGAGTACTTGAGCTGTCAATTCGTCTCGATCGGTTTCGATTTTCGTAAGAATTTTAGTTTTCGTGTGATATTTCTGTGTGTAGATAGAAAAACAGTGGACAAAAATGAATAAGGTAATTCGTGAAGGTGCCTGTGATATAGTTTACAAAGTTTATATGCGGTGTATAGCCGAATTCCAAGCTGGAAAGCTTCTATCCAACTTAGAAGATGTTAACCATCGTACAGCAGATATTACTGGTAAGTAACTATTGAATGTTGCACTAAACGTTAATTACAAACGATTAATACATTCAGGGAGCAAAATTTTCGAACCAAATATCATTTACAATTTATTTGTTTACCATTTTTGAGGTTATGCTAAGATAAACAAATAGCGTTGTAGTTATAGCGCGACTTAACAACGTTGATAGTAAGGTAACATAATTTATTGTAATTTATTGCGGATACGAAATATATTTTTTTGCTATACCTTATTTGTTGACCTAATGGAAAGAATCAATTTTAAAATATATTAACGTTTATTTACCGCGGAACTTCTTTTATCGGACTGACAGTGATTTTTTCTTTGCTTGTTTTAGGTGTTTCTGTAAGCACAGTGCGCAGAATCGTGAAACACGGCATTGAAAACGGTGGGAAATTCTCAACAACAGCTAAACACAGAAAGGGTCGTTCCCCAAACGTATTGGACGACTTTATATTGAAAGCAATTGATTATTAAAAACACTTATTTTTTGTGATGTTGTTCTTTTATTACTACTACATAATTATCAAATATTTAATAAACATACTTATTTAATATATTTACTCATTATTTATACCCAATAAATAAATAATACTATTCAAGTATCAAGATCAGCTGGGTCGTACTAACTGGGTTGCTATCTGAGCGATTGTGGCGCCCTCATTTAATTTCTACACTTTTATGTCGCACTGTAACTGTACGTGAGAACTATCTTGAGCAAAATCAAAAGCACCTACCTACGCTACCCTACATACCTAACTACTCTACCCTACTGTACATACCTTCCTACCAGCCTACCCTAGTACTTATCTACCCACCTACCTACCTGCCCTACTCTACTCAGTTGGATGTTTTCAAAGTTTATAACGGACATAGGTAGAAACATTTTTTGTGTATATTAGGATGAATTTCATTAAAATCGACAATGTCATCTACTGGCAACACCGGAACCAGCATACAATGCCATGTTCATTTTTAGGGTTCCGTACCCAAAGGGTAAAAACGGAACCCTATTACTGAGACTCCGCGGTCCGTCTGTCTGTCTGTCTGTCTGTCACCAGGCTGTATCTCATGAACCGTGATAGCTAGAAAGTTGAAATTTTCACAGATGATGTATTTCTGTTGCCGCTATAACAACAAATACTAAAAACAGAATAAAATAAATATTTAAGGGGGGCTCCCATACAACAAACATGATTTTTGTGCAGTTTTTTGCGATAATGGTACGGAACCCTTCGTGCGCGAGTCCGACTCGCACTTGGCCGGTTTTGTGTGTGCTTTGTTTCTATCATGTATCAGAGATGGCGCTGTGTTCGCAAAATGTATGGGAATATGTTTTTTTTTTCGTTAGTTTTTCGATGTTTTATTGCTTATTTTCCTATTCCGGACGAAAATAAATCCAAAAACACAAACAACCGGCCAAGTGCGAGTCGTACTCGCGCACGAAGGGTTCCGTACCATTATCGCAAAAAACGGCAAAAAAATCACGTTTGTTGTAGGAGTGAGGCATATTTATCGAAACAGTTAAAAAAAACAGGTATTTAAAAATAGCAACATGGAACAGATATCCATAAATTGAAATAACAGTTCCTGCTTCTTTTGCCTGTTCCACAAGTTCCACGACCCACAACAACAGTCACAGTCGCAGTAACAGTCACAGTCGCAGTAACAGTCAAAGATTACTGATATGTAGGTAACAGTCACAGTCGCAGTAACAGTCACAGATAACTGATATGTAGGTAACAGTCACAGTCGCAGTAACAGTCAAAATCTGTTCCACGTGGTCACAAGTCAAAACATACCTTTGGCGTAACTAGTGTGTGTGTGTGTGTCTATGTAACATAACAAGCTCTTCTCTCGTCTAGCTTAGGGATGTTTACGTTGTTAGAAAGAGATTAAAACAAAAATGATCTGCGCCTGTACCAGTTTGGGACTGGAACATGCTATTTTCTCTTCTGACTTATTGTAATAGAAAGAGATAGCGTCTGTTCTCTGCCTGTCACTGTTACCCATTCGGATACACAATTATGAACTTACCATTGAATAAAAAAATGTGTAAACCATCGATTTTATAATGTAATATTGATTGTATTTTATTTATAATATTATATGTAATGTAAAAATATGATGATGAAATATTTATTTTAAACACACAGATCACATTGTCGTGCTAAAAATAAAAATAGAACATAGTGTAATATCGTGCGTTTATCCAAAAGTGCAATAAAAGTCACATAATCTGTGGTTCTTTTCTGTGAATGTATATCCAGATTGGTATTTGGTTTTTGCCCATTTTTGGGGAAAAAGTGCAAACTATCGGGGAAAAAGGAAAAGTGGGTTAATATTGGGCATTTTTGTTCACAATATTTTCAAATATGTATGCCATTGAAAAATTATAAGCAAGTTTATAAAATACATATTAAAGGTAGCCAAACTACATAAATAACTCTTTTATCGCAAATTTTTGTGTTTTGCTCTTGTATGCTTATCATTTATTTATTATAAGCTTTTTTTATGCCACCACAAAATATAAGGAAAATTTTATGAAAATGATATAATTTTGAGGAAAATTTATCAAGTATGGGGAGATTTCACAAAATGAATCTGTACACTGCTTTATTTATTAGTACTTGTAGCTGTTGCAAAATAACAGGCTGTTATTTTGGAACAGGATTTTGGAACTGCTATTTGCCTGGAACTGGAACAGGTGTAACAGATACCTAATTTAACCTGTTACAGACCACCTCTAGTTTGTTGTATGGGAGCTCCACTTAAATATTTATTTTATTCTGTTTTTAGTATCTGTTGTTATAGCGGCAATAGAAATACATCATCTGTGAAAATTTCAACTGTCTGGTTATCACGGTTCATGAGCCTGGTGACAGACGGACGGACGGACAGACAGACAGAAAGACGGACCGCGGGGTCTTATTAACAGGGTCCCGTTTTTACCCTGTGGGTACGGAACCCTAAAAATCATAAAAATTGGTCCGTTTTTGGCCGTTCTTGAGTTTTAAGTGATGTAACTAACACGACTTTGTTGTATACAGGATGACCAAAAAGACGTGGATCAAACGCAACTAGGGGTTAGAAGGGGCCATCAGCTGCAAAAATTGTTCTTCGGGAGGTCCTTAAGGTCTCAAAGTATATAATAGCAAATTGTTCAAATTTAGGTAATTTTTTTTTAATCTTTAGCCGCACTACGTATTTTTTCTGTATCGTGGGTACATTTACAAACATATAAATTGACATACACAAACAACCAGACCGGAACAACTATCTGTAGCCCATATTGATATTTATTCCCTTCGGGAATCGAACGCGCGACACGTAGCCCAACAGCCGATCCCTAAACCACTGCGCCAACCGTGTCGTCTAAATATACTCTGCATAATTATTACGATCTCTACTCCACGTCCAGCCTGTAATATTTGTGTGCTGTTTTTCTATATTTATATAACCAATATAACTTTTTTCAAAATTTTACCTATTCACTGCGAATATGTACTGCTACATAAATTCGATTTATCTGTGAATTTTTATTTATCAGAATAACGGAGCGAATAAACATGTCACTTCACTATTGCACGCGGCCATAATGTATTGGATATTATTGTCTATGGTTGCCTGTTGATAATTATGAAACTTCTTAAGCGTGCATCTGTCAAATTTAAAACAACAGGCTAGACGGTGAGTAATAATGACGAATCATACAATCAGCCAGCCTACGACATGTCCACCGCGACTAATATTTATGGTTTCTCTATGAATGTAACGGTATTTTCGGGTGTAGTGGACACTGTGGACAGTTTTCCCGTTACGATCTGCAGCCGAGTACTTGTGGTCCCTACCACTAGTGTGGAACTCCACACAGCATCGGTGGTTGAGATGACGGCGCACTCTAATGAATGTGACTGCTTCGACAGTGTCATCTCGCTCTTTGAGACGGAATGGACAACCGCCGAAAGCATTATGTACTAGAGGGGCGCAGAAAGTTTACCGACGACTACCCCAACCGCCTACATGCGCGGCGACCCGAATTCCCCTCGTTTGTTCGTCGAACGTCAAAGTGGCGTTATGACGTCATCGGCCAAATTTCTGCGCCCGGCTTATACTCGGCGTCACTGTGTTATTCATGGAAATGTGTCAATTTTTGTGTAGAACTCTATATGCCCAATGGGATCACTTAATGTTCATAGCTAGGCTTAGTGCAGTCTAGTAGAAAAGGACTAGCAGAGCTGTGTATTTATAACCGACTTCGCAAAAAAGAGGAGGTTATCAATTCGACTGTTTTTAGGGTTCCGTACCAAAAGGGTAAAAACGGTACCCTATTACTAAGACTTCGCGGTCCTTCTCTCTGTCTGTCATCACCAGGCTGTATATCATGAACCGTGATATCTAGACAGTTGAAATTTTCACAGAAAATGTATTTCTGTTGCCGCTATAACAACAAATACTAAAAACAGAATAAAATAAATATTTAAGGAGGGCTCCCATACGACAAACGTGTTTTTTTGCCGTTTTTTGCGATAATGGTACGGAACCCTTCATGCGCGAGTCAGACTCACACTTGGCTGGTTTTTTTTTTATGTGTGTTACCTCAGAACTTTTTATTGGGTGAACCGATTTTGATGGTTTTTTTTTATTTGAACTCTGATTCTTGTCATGTGGTCCCATTTAATTTTCATCAAGATCTGATGAAGAACCTCGGAGATATACATCAGAACTCTTCAATAAATGACAGCAAATCACTTGGGATAGCTGCAATCGCATGTATGTTTATTGTTTACGCCATTTCATAACTGGTACGCTCTAAAGGGGTACGCGGGTGTGGGTAACAGTTCACCCTGGTATACTCTCATTCCACATTTTTGTTTAAGTTTCATATTATTGTTACATACACAAAAGCGAGAGATGCGTGCGAGGGTTGTGCGCGAAAGATATGTACAAGGGTTCAATTAAGTGCACACTGTTTCACAGCATTATTCTGCATAGCCTCGCTACGCAGCGGATCTTCGGTGGAAAGCACCGTAAAGGTCTTTTACATCTCTCATGTTCGGTAAGAAGGGTTCTTATTACCTCCAAATGGGGCTTGTAGGTGACTAATTAGCGCTCTAGGGTAATAATGTAGCTAGAAAAGCCCTAGGGCGGTAAGTAATTAAAAAAAACACTTCTTCCTTTCAACTTATTCGCGTACATCTAACCATCATACTGGCAATAGATATCATGCATTCAGCCCAATGACCAAAGAGGTCGCTTTGCTATTCAGCCTTGTCTTCGTGTGAGTATAATAGTCATCAATTTTAAATATCGAACGGCGAAGCTCAATTTCTTTCTTGGAAAAAAAAAAAAGTTCTTTACTTGATTCTTTTTAATGAAAAAAGGCGGGAATAGAAAACTTTTACTTTAAATATTGTTTGTTTTTGGCATTTTTTTATAATTACGTGCTAATTAGGAAAAAACATGAGTTCTTCAAGTGATGAAGATAAGCTGCACTCTCGATTCAATGAAAATGGAAGCTGAAGCAGCAATTAACAATATTTTGAAAAAATACCATCAGATGTATGCCGAAGCAAATCGCAAGTTATTTAAAGTTAGCAAACCCGGAATTGTACACAGGTCATTGCTTCCGGAGAACATCGGCTACACTTTTAGCCGATGCTGGGGCTAACTTAAATTACCAACAAAATAACGAAAACTATTCAGCTTTCAAAAAATGAAACATCTTTTCAAGAGATGATCCGCAACCATCAACTTCTGCTGAAAAAAGCTTCATCCCGTCAGATTTTGTCCATGACCAACAAATAGCACAATCTCAAACTATTAACATACCCAAAAAACACCTGTCCTTAAAATTTGAAAATTGTTCTCATTTCACTATAAATTTCAACAAATAAAATGTGTTATTCTTGTAATGCCGGTTTTTTTCTACTTACCTCACAATCGAGATGTAAAGCAGAATAGTTAGCTCGGGTGTAAGCACCAATTGCACCCTCGAACTATAGGCGGGCGCCTAAATATCTTAGGCTGCAATTGATGCCTTACAGCCCTTGGCTACTAATCTACTATTAGTGAGCGTAACTTACTGCAGGAAGTAGTGTATGTTGACGTAGTTGGGCGCGGTGGCGCAGAGCGGCGAGTCGGGGGCGCGCGGCGCGGTGGGGGGCGCGGGGAGGGCGGGCGCGGGCGGGCCCGGCGCGCCCATCGGCAGTGTGCTCGTGCCGCTCGACCCGTCTTCTGTACTGGACCCCGTACCACCTGATGAACACAACAACACATTAAAACAGAATATACATACTCTTTTGTACATTAAAAAAGTTACACATCTCTTTTGCAACAAATAAAATTTCAAAATTAAAAAAACCCCGGACACATTTATCTTGCGAAAACACCCCGATTTTATTCAAACATAGCTAAGAACACTCTCAACAAATCACCTTTCAAACAAAAAAAACTAAATCATAATCGGTTCATCCGTTTAGGTGCTATGATGCCACAGACAGACACACAGATGTGACAGCAACACACGTGAAACTCATAACACCCCCCTCTTTTTCCGGCGAAGGTTAATTTTTTTTATTTATTTTTATTTATTTTTTTATAACCTATAGGCTCGCGCTTGACCACAATCTCACCTGATGGTAAGCGATGATGTGGTCGACGGTGAAACACGCTTGCCTAGAAATAACCTATTCACTCTTGACTTAAAGACCCCTAGATTGTAGCTATCGGGAAACACAGACTCCGGCAGGGAATTCCACTCCTTAGCTGTACGCATAATAAAAGTGTTCCCAAAACGTTTTGTGCGTATGGGTGGGATGTCTACCATGTATCGATGGCGCATCGCCGTACGTCTGGTAGTCCGATGATGGAACGGGCTAGGTGGAATTATATCGTGCAATTCCATCGCACACTCCCCGAAATGTAACCGATAAAAAACCGACAGGCTGGCAACTCGGCGACGATGTTCAAGACTCTGGAGCTTTGACTTGACCAGCGCCTCATCGCCGATGAGCCTCTTGGCTCGCTTTTCGATCGACTCTAGTGCGTCAAGCTGGTATTTGGCTGATCCGTCCCAGAGATGAGAACAGTACTCCATGCATGATCGAACTTGCGAAATTAATTCTAATATTATAATTAATTCTATGGGTACAATGGGATATTCACTGAAAATTTGATTTTTGTTCGTCAGGTAGATTAATAAATAATATTGGACACGTATTTTGTCTTTTGACACGTAAACATAAACTGACGACGATATAATGCGTTGAAACATCGTGTGACGTCACGCAGTTAGTACACTTTATACTGACATAGTGACGTCACAAACCACCACTCCTGAACTTTGATGCGCTTTATCTTTGAAAATTTTATTTATTGGATAAAGCAAAAATTACGGGTTCAATATTATTTGATAATCTCACTGACGGACTAAATAAAATTATAATTTTCCACCCAGAAAACATCCCTATTGTGGTGTCAACGCACATTGGGCCATATTTATAATAAAATTATTCATTAAAAAACTTTTTTTTGGACAAGCTTTTTTCTTATTCTTCTCAGCAAACCCTTTCATTTGATACCCATCTCATGGCAGTGCAAAAAATAACTAGTCCACCATCTTGGGCCGTCCGCCATATTCGATTTAGAATGACGTCACTTAGCTAACCATGCATTGTCATCCAAACTAAACGTGTATGCAAAATTTCATCTTAATCGGCGGAGGATAACTGAGCTGCTTTAAAATTCAGTTGCAAGATTTGACCCAAACACACTAACATACATGCATTGCAAGTTAAATAAAATCTTGTAAAAATATCGATGGTCTTTAGCAACTGCTTAAATACTGTCTATCTAAATTCAAATTCTATATACCTAGAAAATTTGAATGAAACATCTGCTAATCAGTTGCATGCACACAAAAAACATTGAAACTTTTTTTAATAAGACCTTGTGCAACAACCTTCTCATCACGCGGTACCAGTGCTGGATGGGGGGGATATAGCATGTCTTTAAATTTTTGGTATTTGACATTATTTTCCCGAGGTGTTCTGTCACTGTTTCAAAAAGGAATAGTTATGAAATATTATTTCCAAAGTAGGTCTTTACCTAACCTACTTCAAAGAAGCACCACAACTTGTCGTAACATTATTACTAAGTTTATTTGTAACTTTGTAATTATAACTTTCATGACACATGTTAATTTTTCAGGTTTCCTCATGTGTTTAATAATTACAATACATTCATTCATCATCTGCCTAGCCTTTTCCCAATTGATGTTGGGGTCGGCTCCCAGTCTTACCGGATTCAGCTGAGTACCAGTGTTTTACATGGAGCGACTGCCTATCTGACCTCCACAACCCAGTAACTGGGTAACACGGTACGCCTTGGCTAGACTGGTTTCAGATCTCAAGCTTCTGACTATTCGTAACGACTGTCAAAGATCTTCAAATGACAGCCGGGACCAACGGCTTAACGTGCTTTCCGAGGCACGGAGGAAACTCGGTATGTTGAAATGGTCACCCATCCACGGACCGACCTCGGCAAGCGTTGCTTAACCTTGAAGATGGACACGTGCGGCTGTTATTAATTAGCCACGAGCTACTCCTAATAATTACAATACATTAATTATTTAACATTAATTCCCTTTTTTGACGCAGTTGTTATTGCCATAGTAAATTAGAGCCAAGGTCATGACACATGGGAATTGATGGCTTAATTATTATTTTTACTAATTGCGTCGAGTTCGTGGAACTATTGCTCACCTGCTTGTATATAAACATATTCGCCATCATTGATGTCGACGGGCACTTGATCGTAGTACGGCTCGTCTTCAGAGCCGGGCACGGCAGCCGGTATGCTTTCTAACGATATCGGCGCAGACTTATCAGCGTCTGTAGCGTCGCCCAAGTCCGGCGTCGTGGACGTCCCTTCCTCATCGATGGACCTGGGCGTCGCTGCTCCACCAGAACGCTTCCGCTCCGAAGATAGGGAGTTGATCGATTCATAACTTTTTACCTGAAAATAATAGAGTAAAGTTAGTCAGTATCATTTTAAATACCGTGTCATATTTAGCTACACAACAATACAATACTTGAATTTTTGCACTAACATATCCAGCCTTCAAGAACTTTGTATCAGGCAGCGTCAGCTATAGTCCAAGCTCGAGTACTCCAGTTCTTTGGACACGTGTCCCGACGAGGCAACGACTCTATCGAGTAGATTGTAGTTCAGGGTAGAATGGAAGGAACGAGAGCGCGCGGCAGGTCGCCCATGCGATGGACCGACCAGATTAAGTCAGGACAGTGGGTGGCCCATTGCATGAGTGCACACGAATAATAGCCGATAGAGAGGGATGGCGTCGCATCGTAAAGCAAATTATGGCAACCCGAAGTCTCACTGCAACATGATGACCACGACCGCTCTGCCAAGTGCGTTCAGGATCTTAAAGTTCAATAAGTTTTCTAAGGAAAAAAAAATATGTAAACACTTACTCTCTCACTAATGGAGGGCGTCGACGCTCTACTAGCAATGGACTCGCGTGACTCCGCGTTACGGATTCTACGACCCAGTGAGGAAGGGGGACTGTCTTCTGCTAGCCCGGTCTCCGGTAATGAAGCACCGCGCTTACTGAACACTTTTGGTGGAGGCCTGGATATAAATAAAACAACAAAATTACTATGAATAGATAGAAAAAAAAAGTAAAGCAAAAGGAAGGCAGCTCTAGTTATAGCCCATTTTCGAATATATTTAAGGGACAACTTGAAAATAACTTACTTAGGTGGGACTTTCTTCTTAGCAACTGCCACAGGATCAACAGGACTGCCTTCTGATGACTGCTGGGACTCTTCAGACTTCTTGGAAGCTTCTGCTAATTTCAGACCATTTACTTCGATGACTGTTACAAAATCACCAGTTTGTGACGTTGGACGGTTTTTGGCTTGATTTGGACTTGTTTGTTCTACTGCTACTGCAATAATGGGATCAATTTATAATATTACTAGTGCCATGCCCACAAACTGTCCCCGTGGATTTTGGAATTTTCCCATATAAAATTCTTCATCACAATTAGGTTGTGATATTTACTACAGTAACAAATTGAGAACATAACAGTCCGGGTGTTACAATTTACAGTCATTTTAATCAACTACTATTAGTATTTTATTTCAGTAATTTAAATATTTAGCATAATATCTTGAGAATATTACCATTATCAAGATTAATGTCAGTTCTCTGGACTATTTCACTGTTACATCTTCTCCGTGCTGCCTCTGCTGCAAGGTTTGATAATTCATTGATGCATTGATTCACCGAGCTCCTCTCAGTTATACGGACCGGCTTGTTTCTGAGCTGCACTGGTGGTTCACATTCAGCCTTTTCGGGTGTGGAGTCTTTACTTTTATTGCTGCTTAGACTTACTTCATTTTGCTGCAGTAACAAATCAGTGTCGGAACCCTAAAAAATATGTTCATTACATAAATAAAAATAATGGAATGCTAAATTAAACATAATCCAGCCTTGAATAGTAATGCTTTCATACTATTAACTAAGAGGATGTAAAAACGCCAATCTAAATAGCTGTAATAACTGGATACTTAATTAAGTTTTTATGAATGCCAATGTGCCCGTTTACCTCATATTCCACTAATTAACACAATGACATGCCTTCATCTAAATTAGTTCATGATGCAACAAAGCACGCAAGAGATATGTTTGAATGAGTAACTTTTATTATATAAAAATAAATAGTAGTTATTCATAGTCTTGTTCGGTTTTGGTTGAGCATATTGACTCAACAATAACAATAGTTATAATCCATGGGATGTATTGAACACCTTGGTATATGTATGCGTGTTAGTATAGGAACTTATTTGTATTCAGAGCCTTATAACAGGCATCTCATTTACATCCTCATTGATGATTCATCACACCTCAGAGTAGTCGTATAGGTAACCATTTGTAGACTCTCTTATGTTGCAAGATATTAAGTAGTCATGAAGCAGGTCAAACATACTGTTACTTTCACACGCTTCACAAATCAATTAACAGTTAGCATTAAATATTAATTAATTGGCACTCATGTGTGGATAATGTTTCCATAACATTAATATTGATCTCACAGTTATGAATACTGCATGTTTAATGGTGAACTACATGTACAAGGTGTAACATTTTACTACAATCCTATAGCACAGGGATTTTCAAACTAGGGGCCTGCTCCTCTAGGACAGCACTGAATGGGAACACAATAGCCTTTCTGTGACTAATTTATTGTTTTGATGCTCTTTACATTTTATTACTCATAAGACTAATAATAAGCTGAGGTCTATTGTTTTAGAAATTATTTTACAATGCATGTCCTCGAAAAGAGCGCTTTTCCAAGCAGCCAAACTGTGCGGCAAGTGTCACTTTTTTTCACTAGTGCTTTTTACTTTCCTGTACTTTTTTAATTTTTAACTCCAACGTCAGCCCGACGCATAGAGTTTTTATTATTTGAGAAAAGTTTTAAAAATTAGTTATGTACAGATTATCATTCATATAAAAGGTAAAATAAAACTAATACTTTATTTTAGGCGTTTTTAATTATTCTAGATTTAGATTTTGATCAATAAATTAATTTTAAATATTCATTAAATATGTTTGGCAGAACGTATATTTTGCTCGTGCCTTATTGCGTTACGATGTGACAGCTATTCGCACATGCGCAGTAGATATGCCCGAGGAACTATTAGTTAATCTGTGGATATGTTGAACGCGCTTGAATAAGCCCGCCATTTTATTAATTTGATTTTATTAATTTGTTTATTTCCTCGCACAATGCATAGTAAAATATTGTATGTTACACGTACGTAAGATGATTTCCGAGTCGTGTCGATTTATCCACTCACTCGCTTCGCTCGCTCGTGAATAAAAATGCCACTCATCGGAAATCACCTACCTTCCGCACTTGTAGCATAAATAACTATATGTATTTTATTAGTTAGGTAGTTTTTTTTTTAATATCCGAATTTAATTATTGTTCATATTTATTTTTGTACACCTACCACTGTTGTGTCTTTTTGAACCCAAAGGTTGACTGGTAGAGAATGCCTTGCTGCATTAAGTCCGCCTATGTATAACCATTGTACATGAAGTTTAAATAAATAAATGAATATATTACTGAACAGGATGGTTGGTGATCAAATCTTATTTGAATACTGAAAAGCAATACTCTCGTAAGATTTGCGTTGTTGTGCTACACTTTTTGATAAGTATAAAAATATAATAAACAATTAAAATTATTAGTATTTTTCCTCATAATCTTATAATATAGTTCTTGGTTTGGAGGAAAAATAGTACAGAAACCACAATGTCCTGTCATATTCTCTTATATTGTTCACTAGCTTCTGCATACGGCTTGGCCTGCATAAAAAGTTTTTTATCATCGCAAGGGAATACCAACTATCCTATGTCCTTCCCAGGCTCTCAAACTATCTCCATGCCAAATTTAATTTAAATCAGTTTAGTAGATCCAGATCATCCAAAGGAAATAAAAACTATCCTATGTCCTTCCCAGGGTTTCAAACTATCTTTATGGCAAATTTCAACTAAATCGGTTCAGTAGATCCAGAGATTTCCCCCTACAACCTCACTAACTTTACCTATTTATAATAATAGTATAGATTATTTTGGTTGATCCTTATTTATTTAATACTTCATGCACACAAACATACAGAGGCGGACTTAATGCCTTAGGCATTTTCTACCAGTCAACCTTTGGGTGATGCAGAGACAAATAGTGGTAGGTGCAATATTGAAAGTAAATCACAACAATGTGGGTTTATCTGAAAATCTGGTAAGCAGTGCTTTAAAATGGCAATAAAATAACATGCATATAAAAGACTATAGCTAGGCTTTCTTTTTGTATGAAAAGTGAAATATGCACTACATTATTTATAATGTAAATATATGTAATCTGATATTATAAATAGGCATAATGAAAATATAATTACTTTTTTATCATAAAAGTCTCTAAAAAACAAATAAATTTTAAAGATTTTACCTAAGCAGATTCTATTTAAAACTTATTAGAAAGTTTCTTATTTACATAATTGGTTTCACATTTATACAGGAGAATTTAATTATCAATTAATAAGATAATTAAGTCTCCACATAATAGTGAGAGTGACAATTACATCACAGAAGGTTGTATTGATTTACTTATTACTCAGTTTTTGTCGACAATGGAGGAATGAAAGCAATTATGTTTGATGTGCACAAGGCTATATCCATGAAACTGCATGATTCATCCCAAGTACACAAATTAAGATAAAGAGGAAAAAACAAATGGATCCAGTTCCAGGAATGGTTCCATCTTTACATTTAATTGTCTTACAATATTATGCTGATGATGTTAATAAATTTAATAATGTATAGTCAATTAATTTAAAAAATACATGTAATGTGAGGACTTATGAGGTTTAATTTTTGGTTTAAAAATATTAAGATTTATATTCCTATTTAGAAACTAGTGTGACATCAAGTTAAGGCCTTTTAAAACAATAATTATATGGGGACAAAGTTGTAAAATAACGCAATACAGCTTTGTGTATAGATTACTGTGAACTGTATAAAGTAAATATGATCATAATGTTTTACCTGCTTGCTATCAGAAGCCTTATCGTCGAGATCGTTCACGTCACCCCCCGAGGGCGGAGCCGTCCGGTTGCCTTGTGCGGCAGCTTTATGTTTCTCCACATCTGATAGCAATGTTTCTAAATATTCCACGTAAAACTCTTCCTTCTCTAATTCTTCTCTCAATATAGCCACTTTTTGTTTGTGTTTAGCCAAATTGGCCCTGACATCTTCTTCCCAAGCTGCTGGTAATGCACTCTCTGGAAAACGTTGCACCCACACGCGTTGAAAATCTCCGAAGACACTCATCTCTTAGAAAACGATGTCATGACAAATTTATCTTACAATACAATCAAAAATAATTATTTTTGTAATTTTAGCAGTGTAAAAAATGTATAACAAATTCTGTCATCGCATTGCAAATTCTTCATTTTTATTTACCACAGATACCTATGTGAAGAACACAGATGTCACAAAAACTTCAATATAACAACAACCATAGACATTTTGTTATTTAAATAGAATAGCGTAAAAGAGAATATCTATCTGCTGTTCCTGCACACTACTGAAAGGTCTGTATCAAAAAAGTCTATTTTCATAGACAAAATCAGCTGGACTGGACATTAGAAAGAAATGTCAAAGTTTGTTATTAA
Organism: Orthosia gothica; assembly: GCA_949775005.1. NCBI lineage: Eukaryota > Metazoa > Arthropoda > Insecta > Lepidoptera > Noctuidae > Orthosia > Orthosia gothica. The sequence continues at coordinate 30,728,846 of OX459034.1, read as the reverse complement.
AATTTTAAAAACTTAATTTTTGCAAAAATATGGATCCAAATTATGTCAAATCCATTATAGAAGGCCTAAAATCCTCGTCTTCTAGTCGTGTTCAAGAAACCCTTTTAAAGATAAGGGGCAAAATCATTACCAACGACGCTGGAATTAAGCTTTTTCGTGAATGTGGTGGCTTGGAATGTTTATTGCCTCATTTGCGCAAACCAAATGAAAGAATACTCGATGTTACGCTAAGTATACTTGGGAATTGCTGTCTCGAAGAAGAAAGCAGCTTAGCGGTATGTGTTTTGAACACTAGCGATAAAATAAAACAATTTGTACTGCATCAGTCATCACTCATTTGTTTTGCATTATGTAGCACTGTATGAGTAATACTAAAGTTTCATTGTTAACATAATTTCAGGTTGGTAAGTTATATATCTTCGGACCACTAGTGAATATAATAAAAACAGTATGCCGTGATAGCATAGTCGGCAGAGCTTGCCGTGTGATAGGCAATCTGGCACAAAAGAATTCTAATGCAGATGGTCTACACAATCATGGTGCAGTAACTGCACTGGTTACACTCATTGAGAGCAGAGACAAGAATACATCCTATCCTACTCTTACAATGGCTGTGCGGGCCATCAGGTAATTAAAAATATAATTTTACTACTTTATACACAAATGATTGCTCTTGGGTATGGGATTTCTGAGTAGACGGACTTATAAGAGAAAATAAACCATGTAGTTGATGGAGTTATTTGAAAATAAACTCTGTAGTTAATGGAGTTAAGGGTCAGGAACAAAAATATGTCATGAAAGTGACCATGTTTACACAATTTATATTCAGTCAGTCAGAAAACAGGTTAAAAACATCAAAAACTTACTTTATTATAAACCTTAATGCTTAAACATAAAGCTATCATACGATATAAACTTGCAAAAAAATAATTTCAAGTTGGTACAAAAATTTGTTTATTCTGAAATAATACTTAACTGTTAAGCAATAAGGTTGAAAATATATTTGACCTTAAAGACCATAAATGTATTTGTGCACCTTTGTTTGGGTCCTTTAAGGTTTATTTTTATTTTTTTTATTCTAAATTCTTAAAGGAGGCTTTTATCCACAATGGCATGTCAGCCTCATCATAACTTAAACTTGTTCGAAACTACGTCTACCAATACATTATTAATTTTAAACAAATCAGTCAGTAGGTTTGCTATCTCAGGTGAAGGTTGCCCTAAAACTTTTACATATGGACCAATATCATATTTGTTGACTTTTATTCTGCTCAAAAGTGTCTTTCTTTCATTCTAACCGCCAGTTTCCCAGCTCAAAATTATCGGAGAATTAATGTGACAAATTGTCAAGCGCGCGTTATCTGCTGTGATTGGCTGTTGAAAATTCATTCAACCCATCACAGCAGATAACGCGTGCTTGACAATTTGTCACATTAATTCGCCGATAATTTTAAGCTGGGCAACTGGGGGTTAGTCTTAATACACTCCATAAGTAGATGGTGAACATCTTCAACCGTCCCGCATGTTTCACAATTGGGTGAATTCACTTTCTTCATTAAATAACCAAACTTGCGGGATGGGTAGTGACCAGAGCGTAATCTATGAAGCAGAACAATATGATACCTACTCATTTCCTTGATAGCAAACCATGTTATTCGAGGAGGCTGATATTGTATAGTTTTATACCAGATGCCCTTTTCCCTACTTCATTCGTCAAAATACTCCTTAAACATATCATAACAAATTGCAAAACAATTTGTTTAATACAAGGTCAAGAATATTATACAGTATTCTTGACCTTGAGTAACCGCTAATTTTGCTAGTCTATCAGCCTCTTCATTACCTCTCAAACCTACATGAGATGGAGTCCTTTAAGGTTAAGGTTAAGGCTAGTCAATCATTCTCCCATACAAACGTAGTCTGGCGATTATTTCACTGTTTCTCACTCACTTACATCATGTTCAAAATACAAAATTATATCATTTTGTCTCATGATTATCTAGCCCTGTATGGAAACAAAAAAGTATAAAAAAAAATGAAAGTAATGAGCATCGAAAGTTCCATATTTCAACACTAATTTTAATGAATCTTTGGGCAAAATAAATACCATAAAAAGAAGGAAAAATACAAAACAGCCGCCATACAGGGATAGATTAGTAGTTCAACAATGCAAATAATTTTACATACATACATAAACTCACGCCTTTTTTTCCATGGGGGTAGGCAGAAACTACAGAACGCCACCTACTACGATCCTTACATACTTAAATAATTATTAATTATTTTCTAAATAATTTTATTTAGAAAATATACATTTAGTCGTTTTTTCATGATATCTAGACTCCCAAAGGTCTGTTTACAAAATTTCGCGCGCTCATTTTTGTCAAATCATCATCTATTTCGCTACAAACTTGCAAAAGTGCTAATTAGTACGCCAACTATCTTCTTACTGCTCGTCACAGCATCTATCTCTTTCGCACGTGTTGTCGGATGAGATAGCATGCATTTTAACCCCGCCCACAAAATAGTTCGTGCCGTCGACTAGGGCAACCTTAAAAGTGCTAATTGGAAATCTAGTATATTCTCGATTAAAGCCTTTTAACAGTTGGAGTAAATAGAAAATAAAACCCTAAAAGTAGAGACTTTTAGGCAAAAATATTTGACACTCACTTTGATTAGATTTTTTTACAATGCAAGAATAAACATTAAATATTTTGTTTCTTAAGGCAACTGTGGATGGTAACAGAGAAAAGAGATGAGATGCTGAGCTTGAACTCAGTACGCTGCATAGCAATATTATTGACAACGGAATGTGAAACAGCTGGCATCATCAAGTCAACCACCCCAGGCCGTGAAACTGAAGGCTTCAGGAAGAGCCAGGAAGAACTGGTCACTGGCATACTGAAGTGCTTGGGATACTTTACTACACATTCTACTGCACAGTGTGCTGAACAGGTAAGCCTCCAGAATGAAATGATTTATAGTGCGCGCGGAACTAGTTGGCCGCGCCTTAGGTGGCGCGTCATCTCGCTATTGCAATCTCATGTGCGTTTTGTCTAAACTAGTGCGGCGCCGGGCGCCGTACAACGCGACGGCAACACGCGTTGAAAGTTCCGGTTAGTTTAAACAAAACGCACAGCACAAAGCAAAGCGCACTATAATAGAAATCTTAAGACGGTACCCTGACCAAAAAATCGGCATGAGATTTGAGCATTCCTATTGGTCTAGCGGCACTGGTGGCGCATGAATTACAGTAGTGAATACGCCCAGATTTTAGAATAAAATCTTTATAAAATCGAATTTTGGTCTTTTGAAAAAAATAAATCTACAAAAATGTTCGTTATTAAATTGTCTATCCATTAGTGTTAGTACAAAAAATAATTAATGAATACTTTACGAGGAGATGCAGAATATCGATAATTATTTCTCATTTTTATGTTTTTTTGGAAGGAGATTAGTGAATTATACATTTAAAAAAAACTAAATCTCCCATTTTAGAATCAATATTTTGTAGAAATTTAATGTATTTTTATTAATTGTTATTTATTTTTAAATAACGAGTAGATAGCTCCTTAAAACAGCACAAAAAACGGCTTGCGTCGCGTTTTGCTCGGGGTACCGCCTTAACTCATTAGTTGACTCTTTCTAAATATGCTTAGTTCAGTCAAATTACAGTACTAATATTTTCTTAATGTTCCTCGGCAACTTCGTGTTTCGTCAGTCGTCGGATTTCTATTAGTTGCCAACTTGGAAATATATGGAGTTGTTAATCCATGGTGATGTGCTATATTTTTTGAGCTCCTTTCACTCGAAAAAAACAGTCCCGCCGGCGCCCATGCACCTTACTTATCATAGTTATTTTCTTTTCAGATTCAAGGCGATGGTAGGGGCTATCAATGCCTAGTAGGCCTAACAAAGAAGTTTGAATCTCTTGCATTGAAGTGTCTCATGAATCTATGCTACATGTCCAGCTGTCGTCCTCTTTTAGGCATTGCGGGATTTGTAGAGTGCTTGGTGAGCATACTGCAGAAAATGACAGGTACCTTAATTGTGTATTTTATTCTTAAGCTTACACTAGTCGAAAATTCTTCCATACAAACGTAGTCTAGAGATTACTCCACTATTTGACGATGTACGTCCAAAATAAAAAAAATATATCAATTTGTCTCATCATTATCTAGTCCTGTATGGAAACAAAAATGTAAAATAAATATATGTTTGAAAGTTATGAGCGTCGAAAGTTCCATATTTCAACACTAATTTTAACACATCTTTGGGCGGAAATAAATACCATAAGACGAAGGAAATTTTCAATGTTAAAGTGAAGTGAATGTTATTTTATAAATATACATTTAGTAATTTTTTTATGATATCTAGACTCCCAAAGGTCTGTTTATAAAATTTCGCGCGCTCGTTTTCGTCCTAAATCATCATCCATTTCGATACAAATTTGCAAAAGTGCTAATTCGTATGCGAACTAGCTTCTTACTGCTCATCACAGCATCTATCTCTTTCGCACGTGTTGTCGGATGAGATAGCATGCATTTTAACCCCGCGCACAAAATAGTTCGTGCCGTCGACTAGTTCAACCTTAACACCTTCACTGCCGCTCTGTTTACCGGTGACCTCCGAATACATTTTTTATTGTGTCTACTGTCTAGCAGAGAACCTGTTAATTTCGACAAAATAAATTCTGCCTATTTGGGCCTAGATTCCCCAATGAGTAACTTTGCTTCCTTCATGATTTCTGCCTTATACTGCATTTGTCTATTATTATTTAAATCGAGTTGTATACATACTTAGTCATGGGAATGTCTCAATCTGACGTGAGTTCTTGAGACGCTAAGGATAATGCTCATTTCGTAAGGGAACTTGGGCCCCTTATATTCATAATTAGAAAACATTTTTTATTTATTTTGCGGGGTTCACGAGATATAACGATGTTTTTGTTCTTAAAATAAACCCTTATTACAATGCAATAAGGTGCATACAAATGTCCAAGTGAAAGAACCTGATCTGTTGTTATCTGTACATATAAAGTAAAGGACATGAATGGAAAATAACACAAAATGTAAATCCTAATTTTGTATAATATTGAAATCGCAGACACGATACCTCATAAGGGGCCTGTGTAAGGGCAATGTCCTTTCATTCATCATGAATTAAATATTATATACTAGCTGAACCCCGCGGCTTCGCTCTTGTCAACTGGCTACCTACCAACCATAACTACCCTACCCTACCCTACCTACTGATAAAAAATATATAAATAAAAAAACATAAAACATCTACTAATTAGTCCGAACAAAGCCTAAACATTTGGTTTGGATAGGTGAGCCCGTTCTTGAGTTATAAAATTACAACGAAAAGTGGCATTGATTTTTATATTTAAAGATAAATTAAAATCCGCGCTAGAATGTGACCCCTTTATGCTAATAAGTAGTACTTCCTACTTAAGAAACATTATTTTATTTTGACATTGCAGATGTGATCCTCTGGCCGGAGGGCACAGCGCAAGCGCTGGCACAGCTGAGCGGCGAAGCAGTGAACCGCTCGCGACTGCGCCACTGCGGCGGCCTGCCCTTGTTGGTTGCGGCCGCGCGAGTCAACCCCCACGCCATGCATGCTCTTCTGCAATACGTTTTTGATGATACATGTAAGATTTTTTTTATTTTTTGTAGCTATAAATAAACCCCTACAAATCAATCTAAGAGGAAGTGCCGGTTTCAGTGAAAATTAGAAAGATTATTAGATGACGTATTTATATATAATATAATCCAAATAATAGTGCATATCATAGTGGTGATAGACCGATTAGCGCGCCGCACAATGATAATCGATGTCACCATCCCGCATGACGAGAACCTCGTGAAAGCTGAGAAAGAGAAACAAATCAAGTATCTCGACTTAGCAGACGAGGTTGTCGACATGTGGAATGTGGACTTGGCGATCATTGTGCCGATTGTCGTTACGGCCAACGGCCTGATGGCCAAGAGCCTCGACGACCATCTGTCGAGGCTGTCATTGGGCGGTTGGATCAAGGGTCTGATACAGAAGGCAGTACTCCTCGATACGGCTCGCATTGTGAGGAGGTTCTTGTCTCTGGAGTCCTAACCACCGGTAGCTTGGACCCTTTTCCCGATACCGGTTGGCCTCTATTTTTTAAATTTTTTAATGTTCTTAAGTTTTCTTTTTTTTAATATTTAAAAATGTACTAAATAAGAAAGACGGAAGGGAGGCCTTTGCCCTGCAGTGGGACATAACAGGCTCATAATAATAAATAAGAAAGAAGATGAATAAAATAATTATAATGCATATGATTTACAGCATTCCAGATTTTAGTCAACGAAGGTCTTGTAAGCTTACTTACTGATGAACTAACGACGTATCTAACAACAATGAATTATGAACATACCAATCTGGATCACTCATCAATGTTATGTGAAGCTGTAGAAAAAGTCAAGGAAAGTCTAAAAGACAATAAACCCGATGCGGAATTACCTACCAGTGAAGCCTTAAGTAATGCTGAAGGAAAAAGTAGTTTGTTTGCACGGCGTAAAGGCCCACTGTCTGCTCAAAATGAAGACGAATTAAAGGTGGTTATTGAAAGAGATAACATGATTGTCGGATTTGTTGATGCTGTTGATAGCGACGCTACTGAAGACAGCAACAGTGATGATGAAGCGCTGCCGCTTCGACGCAAGGGCCTCAAAAGAGCTCGCTCTCAAAGTCCAAAGGCTATCAAAAAGGTAATTATCGATCTACCTTATTTTTCACTATCCTGCGACTTCATTCGCGTGATTTCGTATTTTATCCTACAGATGACTTTCTTATGTGCAGTTAGTGAAGGAGACCAAAAATAAGCTATTGTTAAATCAATAAAAAATGGGGTATCGTAAATATCTAGGGATTATTGGTTTAGACGATTCGTTATTTGACTTAAAGATAAATAAATTTTGGGTTACCCTCCTTAAAAATTAATACCCCCTTTTTGCGCCATTGAGGGTCGTGTTTTTAACAACCCAAATATGTTATTCACTCTTTACTTCACTTTTTAATGTTGTATTAATCAGATTGCTCAGTAAGATTCCTCAAAAGAAACAGGCCATAACCCTATGTGGAAATAGATTTTTGATTAAGATTCTTCAAAAAAACACCCACTAAATCGTCTTTTGGGGGTAGTTTCGAAAAACTAATAATGACAACCTTTATCACTTAGATTACTATCTGTGTCAAGTTTCAATAATATTAGCCGAAGAAATTAGATTTTCCATACAAAATTTTAACCACATTAGGAGTGGAATTGCCAAAAATCCTTTCTAAGTGCTCACTGACGTCACTTGAAGAACCTTTCTGCCAAATTTCATGCTTCTAGATCTAGGTTTTGGCTGTGCGTTTATTGATCAGTCAGTCAGTTTCTCCTTTTATATATATGTCGCAGGGATATGATGAAAACAGGGAATTGATCAAATCTCTAAGCGATTTGATCAAATCACGGAGGATGTTAAAATAATAACACGTTTTTATCATTTCCCTAAACAAATCTGGTGATTTGACAAATCCCAATAAAGAAATCTAGTGATTTGAACAAATCTCAAAATTGGTTCAGTGAAATGACAAAAATAACTTTTCTGTAGTAATTTAAAGGTTTATTTTGTACTTTGCTTTCCGAGGTAATCGGCTGCGTTATGTTATATGGTCAAAGAATCAGTCCAAGAGCGAGCGAAGCGAGCTCGGGAACTTAGGGCACCCCGACACGGACAGGTTAGGTTCGAACGAGATGACGGGAGCTGAAGTGAGCGAGCAAAGCGAGCGAACGCAGCTCCCGTCATCTCGTTCGTGTTAGGTTACTTTTGACCCTGCAGACAGAAATAGGAGCCCCGCGCAGCGGGGCTACGTCGACTTTGTTACATGTTTTATTATCTTTTCACTGAATCAATTTAGGGGTTTGTTCAAATCACTAGATTTTTTTTGTGAGATTTGTCAAATCACCAGATTTGCTTAGGGAAATGATAAAAACGTGTTGTAATTTTAACATCCTCCGTGATTTGATGAAATCGCTTAGAGATTTGATCAATTCCCTGTTTTCATCATATCACGACGACATATATACTAGCTGGCCCACGCGGCATCGCTCCCGTCAACTGGCTACCTACCTACCCATCTACCCTACCTAGCTTAAATCGTTTACGGAAGCTCTCAAAAAGGAATAATTTTGCCCGTTTTTGCAACATTTTTCATTTATGCTCCGCTCCTATTGGTCGTAGCGTGATGTTATATAGCCTATAACCTTCCTTGATAAATGGACTATCCAACACAAAAATAATTTTTCAATTGCAACCAGTAGTTCCTGAGATTAGCGCGTTCAAATAAACAAACAAACTCTTCAGCTTTATAATATTAGTATAGATATATATAAGACTAGCTAATCCCCGCGGCTTCGCTCCCGTCAACTGGCTACCTACCTACAGCTCTCAAAAAGGAATATCTTTGCCCGTTTTTGCAATATTTTTCATTTATGCTCGGCTCCTATTGGTCGTAGCGTGATGTTATATACCTTCCTCGATAAATGGACTATCCAACACAAAAATAATTTTTCAATCCCAACCAGTAGTTCCTGAGATTAGCGCGTTCAAACAAACTCTTCGGCTTTATAATATTAGTATAGAAGATAAATAATAAAACTAGTAAAGTACCTAAGAACTTCTTCCACTCTTGGGCCCCATTTGTTCCTAAGAATTACCAATTTTTTTTCAGAAATCTCAGCTAATCAAAATGGCAAGCAAGGATTGGTCAGCTGGTGTTTATTGGGAACCTAAGAGTCCTGAGTGGCCCACAAACCCTCAAGCATCAGGATCTCGTGTTTCTATGAGCCCAGACAGAGGAGACCATGGACCATTATCTCCATATTCAGATGGATATCAGTCTGGGTTTAGTCCAGAGTACAGAGGGTTTTCTACTACTAAAAGGCCTAGATGGGACTGGAGTCCTGAATCTGGCAACAGTTCTGGAGAGAATGGTTCAATGTCCCCTTATTTTACTGACTATCAATGGAGTCCAAGCAGTTCTGGAGGACCTACTTCGCCATTTAGCGGTAAAGAAGGTAAGATACAGTATACTGACATTTAATAGTTGTAAGTAGACATTTCATCTATGGGCCAACCTGACTGCGACGGTGCTGCAGAAGGGCTACAACGAAGTGACGTGAGAGCTTAGACATTCGACTGCCGACAGGCGTCAAATCCCTCCCGCACCGCGCAGCTACCTTACCTTAGGGTTCTTTTCAGTTAGTAAGCTTGAAGCATTTTTAAAGTTCCATTCGATTCGAGCTTTCGAGAAGATTAGTGCCCCTATTTGATATTAGATGGTGCTACTAGCAACTACTATTTCTCCCTCTCGTCACTAGATGGCGTTGCCTTATTTTGTAGCATTAGATAACTAATATAGGTTATCGTGATGTTCGTGAAGGTGCAGATGAAGACTTCCTGAGTGGTGTTAAATATATTGTATTGTAATTCCAAACGCCCGGCGCACCCTGAACAGCTAGCACCCGGTAACGCAGGGTCTAGCTGAATAATCCTTTCACCACGATGACTCTACTGAATCTCGATCACAAAGGCACTTATCAGCGCCAACCTCATCCACATCTTCATCCAGCAACTCTGGTTACTCGATAACTTAACCAGCTGTGAACTTAATGTCCTACGTCCCCTGGATGGGGCAAAGGGCGTCCACAGTAGTTCTCCATCGCGATCGGTCCTGAGCTTCACGCTTCACCTCGCTCCACGACATACCGATGCTCGTCGCTTCCGCCAACACAGTGCGGCGCCAGGTTTGACGGTGACGGCCACGCTTTCTTTTGCCTTGGGGATTCCAATCCAGCGCTTGCTTCGGTATATGATCAGAATGCCTTCGCAGCGTGTGGCCAATCCAACTCCACTTGCGACGCTTGATCTGGCGGTCGATCGGGCTCTCGTGGCATTGCTCCAACAGCTCTACGTTGGTGATGGTCTCGGGCCCGTAAATGCCGAGTATGCGACGAAGACAGCGGTTGACGACGACTTCGATCTGACGTGAGATGTCTTTTGTGACCTGCCATGTTTCGCACCCGTAAAGCAGCACGGATTTGACATTTGACCCGAAGATTTTGAGTTTAATCCTTCGGGTCAGTTTCCGCGATTGCCAAACGGGTTTCAGCTGCGCGAAGGTAGCTCGTGCTTTGGCTAACCTTGAAGCGATGTCATCTTCATTACCTCCAGTTTCTGACACGACGCTCTCGAGGTAAGTGGACTTGTGGACGCGTTCCCCTGCCTCCGTGCCAATCAGCAACGGTGAAATATTCTTCACACCAGATCTCATCTCTTGGGTCTTCCGGGTGTTTATTTTTAGTCCCGTTTCTGCCGCTTCCTGACTTAAATCTTTCAATTTAGCTTGCATATCAGCGTGGGTATCACTCAGCAGGCATAGGTCATCGGCGTAATCCAAGTCCTCTAAAACGTTGGCTAATCCCCACTCTATCCCGCGGCGCTTGCTGTCGAAAATGCGAAGCAAAATTCCGTCAAGAACGACTATAAAGTGGAGCGGTGAAAGGAGACAGCCTTGGCGGACACCTGCGTGTACTGCTATATCATCCGTATTCATATCATTTCATAATTCTTGTATATACCTACTCTCCAAGAGACGAACAATTTTCGGTGGCACTCCGATGCCCAGTAGGCGGGACCAGATGCTGGACCACTTCAGCGTATCAAATGCCTTTTCGAAATCGACAAAGGTGAGATCGATCTCCCTCTGCCATTCTGATGCATGTTCTAAAATGATACGGAGAGTGTTGATCCGGTCCGTACGGAGAGTGTTGTTCGCGCGGAAACCAGCCTACTCTTTGCGCAGGAGAGGGTCTACAGCCTTCGTTAAACTATCCAGGATAATCTTGCAGAAAACCTTCGAGGGAATTGAGAGCAACGTAATACCTCTCCAGTTATCGCATTGACTAAGATCTCCCTTCTTGGGTACAGTTATCAAAAGACCCTTGTTCCATTCGTCCGGAAGCTCTTCGGTGGCCCATATCCTCTCAATGAGAGGCGTCAAAACGTTGACGGCGGAGGATAAGTCAGCTTGCAGCATTGCCGCAGTTATCAGCTCGAGTCCTGGTGCTTTGCCTGTCTTCAAAGAGAGGACTGCTCTTGCAACTTCCGAAGCTGACGGTGGTTCCGTGTCGATGTCGAGAGGCCGGGATGGTGTAGAACTGACTTGCAGCACGTCGGGCGTTGATGTTGCTGACAAAGGGAAGACCTCCTCAAAGTGATTACGCCAGCGTAAGAGCTGCCCTTCCGACGTCACTATGAGCTGACCGTCCTTAGACTTGAGCGGCTTCTTCTTATATTTGATGTTACCTGCCAAGTTTTTGGTAGCTTTATACAATTCCTTCAGGTAACCGGTGTTTGCAGCTTGTTGAGCACGATCAGCAATACCATCAGCCCACTGCCTCCTATCTTTGCGGGTGCTGCGATAGATTTCTCTGCGTTTCTGACGGTATTGCATGTTAAGGTCGGCCTGCATGGCGTCATTAAGGGTATCAAGCAATCTCAGACGAAGGTTTCTTCTGTCTTCGCGAGAATGAGTCGGTTTATGTCCTGGAACGAGCTCTGAACTTAGTCTTGTGTCCTAGAACGAGCTCTGAACTTAGTCTCGATTTAAGTTTGAGTTAATAAACACGAAAGAAAAAGAACTAGATGTGATTGTTTTTACAAGCCACGTTTATAATTACAGACAGTTCAGACTCTGAGATTTCTGGCCGTTACTCGCCCGTGTGCAGCGACCACGAGAGCGAGGCGGTGGACCTGGCCGCCGTGAGCAGCGCGGCCGCCGAGCTGGACGCGGCGCAGATGGTGCACGACCTGGACGAGCTCATCATGGAAGACGACGAGAGTGTCGAGGAAGAAGCTCCTTTGGAAGGTAACATTATGTCTAATCTGTTTTGTGTAATATAAGTGTCTAAAATACAGTGTCACTAAGAGTTAAGGCACCATGACGCAAAGTCGAAGACCGAATGTGTGCATTAGGAACGTATATAACAACGTAATACAAACATTTCTGTCGAAATGACAATATTTAGATTGACGCTTCGTCTTTGTGTTAACCCAGGGCCGGATCTGACTAAGGGCTAATTGGACTGCATTCCGTGAATATAAAGAGCTTCTAGTCGTCATTGAAGACAATGGACAATATTACTTCTTGGCTTAAATTATTCATTTACAAGACTTTTGAGAAAAATAAATTAACTATACTCTTTGCGCTGTGGCATGGTTCGAGTGACAATTTCAACACAACAGTTAGTTGACAACAGGTCAGTTGTTGTAGACTACAAAAAATGCGTATACTCGTAAAATTAATAGTAAAAAATAAAAATATGCGTAAATAGTTATTTATGCTACAAGTGCGGAAGGTAGGTGATTTCCGATGAGTGGCAATTTTATTCACGAGCGAGCGAAGCGAGTGAGTGGATAAATCGACACGAGTCGGAAATCATCTTACGTACGTGTATCATACAACATTTTACTATGCATTGTGCGAGGAAATAAATAAATTAATAAAATGAAATTAATAAAATGGCGGGCTTATTCAAGCGCGTTCAGCATATCCACAGATTAACTAATAGTTCCTCGGGCATATCTACTGCGCATGTGCAAACTGCAAATAGCTGTCACATCGTAACGCAATAAGGCACGAGCAAAATATACGTTCTGCCAAACATGTTTAATTAATGTTTAAAATTAATTTATTGATCAAAAACTAAATCTAGAGTAATTGAAAACGCCTAAAATAAAGTATTAGTTTTATTTTACCCTTTAAATGAATGATAATCTGTACATAACTAATTTTTCTCAAATAATAAATACTCTATGCGTCAGGCTGACGTTGGAGTTAAAAATTTAAAAAAATACAGGAAAGTAAAAAGCACTAGTGAAAAAAAGTGACACTTTCCGCACAGTTTGGCTGCTTGGAAAACCGCTCTTTTCGAGGACATGCATTGTAAAAATGTTTATGAAACTGTCACCGCGCAAAGAGTGTAGTGCTGTAAGTATAGTCGTAGGGGACAGATTTTTTACAATGCTGCTAAACAGAATACGGTGCAAAGTGGTTCAATCCACCAGAGTCTTGTCCATTCTTCTCCATAACAAGCTACTTTTCCGAATGGACGGTAGAAGCAATTATGACTACTTGTAAATTTTAATCGTTGTCGTTCAAAAGTCCTAGTCGAAATAAATATTTTAGACTTCGACTTTGAATAGTTATCCAATTGAAATAGGTATAGATTTCAATGCTCGGTGATCGGCCTCGGAGCATTGCGGCGCAGTTTTCTCTGGAGCACCGAGTACTGAAATATATACCTTATTTCGATTGGATAACGATTAAATTCAATTGATAAATTTAAAATCCTCTGCCGTCCCACACACACTATTTTATATTTTTCAGATGTTTCTAAGCTTGTCACGAATACAAAATCATCTCGCATAGCATGCGTGTTGGTCCTATTATTCCGGGTATCCCATGGAGCGTGCAACTCCTTCGGCGCAATTCGTGAGGAACCAGTGCCGAACCAAACACTTGAGCTGCTGACTGGCCGCGAGTGCCTGAACGCATTGTTGGACTATGTGGAGAGGTGCAAGCGACCTTTAGGACGAGCAGCTCGCATTCTTGCCAGAGTATTGAGGTAACTGACAGTCTAATAATGCCCAGCTACAATGAAATAGTACATTTCGTGTCGAGCATAAAAAGACGAGATTTTAACACGAGCGATTAGCCAATTTCGAAAGCTACATGGGAGTGTTAAAGAAGAATCGTTCGTGTCTCGCATAAAAAGGCTTTATCCTTTTTATGCGAGACACGAACTATTCTTTTTCCACTACCTGATGAGCTTACTTATTACTTACAACAATTTATTAGAACGTTCAGAGGTAACAGGTTCAGTATTATTCTGCCAGTTACATAATGATCCACACAATAGTTATTTATGCTACAAGTGCGGAAGGTAGGTGATTTCCGATGAGTGGCATTTTTATTCACGAGCGAGCGAAGCGAGTGAGTGGATAAATCGACACGAGTCGGAAATCATCTTACGTACGTGTATCATACAACATTTTACTATGCATTGTGCGAGGAAATAAATAAATTAATAAAATGTCGAACTTATTCAAGCGCGTTCAGCATATCCACAGATTAACTAATAGTTCCTCGGGCATATCTACTGCGCATGTGCGAATAGCTGTCACATCGTAACGCAATAAGGCACGAGCAAAATAAACGTTCTGCCAAACATATTTATTGAATATTTAAAATTAATTTATTGATCAAAATCTAAATCTAGAATAATTAAAAACGCCTAAAATAAAGTATAAGTTTTATTTTACCTTTTATATGAATGATAATCTGTACATAACTAATTTTTAAAACTTTTCTCAAATAATAAAAACTCTATGCGTCGGGCTGACGTTGGAGTTAAAAATTAAAAAAGTACAGGAAAGTAAAAAGCACTAGTGAAAAAAAGTGACACTTTCCGCACAGTTTGGCAGCTTGGAAAACCGCTCTTTTCGAGGACATGCATTGTAAAAGTAATTTTGTAACTGTTATTATGTGATTTTGTTTTTTTTTTTATATATTTATTTTATAATCTTGTGTCTAAATGTTCATATTTCGAAACGAATTTCTTAGGCAATGTGTTACATATTAGACAAGGTAGTGGAAAAAAATATATTTCCATGAGCCAAAGAGAAGCAGATGAGCTAGAGAAGTAGAGATGTGCCAACTATGACCTTGGCCGACTAGCCTATTGTAAAGAGGCAGAGTAGTCGGCTAAGCCGATCACGGTTACAGGAGGTATTCGGCAATTTCCGTGAAGCTTCGTTTACAGCTGATTTGCTAGTAGTATAGCTAGTACTAGTCGCCAACTAGTCAGCACATCCCTAGTGTATACTTATTGTGGAATTATCATCGCAATATAATTCGTTACAATATGGTGGACCCTGTTTATTAAATCAATTGATGCAATTTAACTATGGGCGCACGGTTGGCGCAGTGGTTGAGCGATTGACTGCTACGCTGCGTGTCGCGGGTTCGATTCCCGCACGGAATAAATATTTGTATAACCTACAGATAGTTGTGCCGGCTCTGGGTGTTGTGTATGTGAGTTTATATGTTTGTAAACGCACCCACGATACAGGAAGAAATTCCTAGTGTGGGGCAACGTTTTTTAAAAGAAAACAAGAAAAGAAAACAAAAAAGAAAGAAAGAAAACTCATTTACGATGTGACAAGCAAATTATGGGCAGATTTGTAGGTAAGGATGAGAAATGCTGTAAAGAGACTAGTTTTGTCGAGTTATATGTGAGCAAGCCCTTGAGGTGAAAATTCCACATTCCCTGGTCCTTTCCCTTTCATTGCAGCAGAATTTTTATTAAAATTTAAGCAGTTAAATCTTATTCTACGCCTAGACGCCGACTCGCTTCTTTATTCGTCTCTTAGAAACATGTTAGTATAACTATTTCACTGATAAATCAATTATTTTATTTTCAGCAATGCTCTCTGCCTAATGAGTATATTAAAGCATAGATTAGCGCTAAGATTACATAGCATGTCCGTCAGCTCTAAGCATCCGCCTACTAAATGCCAGCAGTGCAAACAAGTGAGTGTCGTTGTAATGTCGTTCTTATGCACAAGAACATAAGACTCAAATTCGAATTGTTCACCCGAATTGATTTATCTCAATTTCAAACTTTATTATTTTTCAGATTTTGAGATTGAGTACAAAACTATTGAGCCAACTAACAATATTAGCAGAGTCTAGTTATGGAATCGGTGAAATTAGCTATCAACTACTGAAAGGCAGCTCATCTATGAAACAAACATTGTCTCTGACATTACCATACATCGTGAGGTAAGGCCAATTACAAATAATTATAGTATAAAATTTTGTCTTCATGATTCTAACAACTTCAAATGTTTACAGAACTGAAAAAACCCTCAAGAAATATTTGATAGACTGCAATGCACTTAACTCGTTGTTCGCAATAATAGCAGAGTCTAAGGAAGACATACAAGACTGTGTTACTGCTTTAGCAAAACTAGCCAACAATGTCCACATCAAAGATCCAAAAGTACTTGAAAATAGGTTTACAAGCCAAATATATGTTAGCTACGACCCTATACTTGATAACTTATCTCTCGACGAAATAGTAACTTTTGAACTAGATGATTTGACAACAGTTAAAGCCAACAGAGTATTTCTTTGTCAAAACTCCGAAGTATTCAGCGCCATGTTAATGGGGTGTTTCAAGGAGTCTGTAGAAAAATGCGTAAGGTTAAAGAACGTCACCAAGCCTGCATTAGAATATCTATTTACTTTATTGCACTTTGGATTAAATAACTCCAGATGTGACGTCCAAGTCTTCCCAATGGCTGAGAAACTAGAAACTAATTTAGAAGTCCTTTTGTTAGCAGATAGATTTTTATTCGAAAAACTGAAAGGATTACTGAGCAGTGCTATTCTACAGTTTCAATTGAATCCAGACAGTGCCGATAAAATATATGTATGGTCGTTAAGTGAGGGCATGGGTTTCTTATGCGTGGAATCAGTTGCTTACTTGCTAACAGGGAAAATGGGCGAATCAGATCGCACGAACGCTTTCAGAAATATACTCAACCTAGAGTATAAGGAACAATGGCTTGAAGATATTAAATCTATGATATTGAGACAGTTAGTAAAGTGATAATATTGAGGTACATTCGTCACAGCAGATATTTTGAGTCTCTGAAGTTGACTCTGCCGACCATTGCGCAAGAAACAGTTTGTCATCGAGTATACTGCATAGAGTAAGCGAGATAGGACGATACGACAAACGTAAGCTAGTGAAAGAGACAGTTATACAATGCTATCTTCACCATCAACATTGACACACCATCAGCATCAAAATAGCTATTACGCAGGGTCTTACAGCCAATTCAGAGACTCAAAGATCCGCTGTGAGTATTATAGCAAGGAGCCCTCGATCACAGTAAAAATATACAAACAGTATGGAAACTACCTACAAACGCTCGAAACGGCACACTAACACAAAAATACGTGACCACTCGTCGTGACGCGGCACTTAGTACTAACATTACCTCGAAAGTGCATAAACGGTCTCGTCGGTGCGTACGTTTTTGTTAGTGTGCCGTTTCGAGCGATTGTAGGAAGTTTCCATCCTGTTTATATATGTTTACTGTGCCTGGATGTAATGATTCCTGTGTCATTGTGCTTTAGTAGCTTAAATATACTATGATATAAAATATTATTAAAAAAAAACAAAACTGCCATTTATAGCAATATTTTATAAGTTGATGTATTTAAACAGTTTTAAGGTTCATAATATTTGTGAATATTGCATTTATTTAAATGTTATAGCTACTTAATTTTTATATCTATTAACAACTAACGATTTACCCACCCAGTAATTATTGTGATTTTATATTTTAAATTTTTGTCATTCGTCTTTTTGGGCATGGAGTAGAGGGTTTTCACTTTTACCAAAATTATAATAATGAATTTGCAGCTAAAAATGAACTTTAATTGTTGAGTGTTTATTAGTTTAGTTTTATATAAAGATATAAATAACAGTCATAAATGTAATTAAACTTATATTTACTCTAATGTATTGTGTATCAATAGCACACTGAACCTACCTCAAACTTATAAATAAAATTAAACAAATCAAAATTAATATAAGTAAAAAATACAGCCAAAGCCACAGACATACATCTAACTAGATGACGCGACTGTATGTACTTCGCTTGCCAAAAAACGGAGTAAAGTTACGACAAATGATCGTGATCGTAATCTGGGCTTTTCATTTAGCATTATCGGCACCGGAAATCTAGAAAAATGCCTTTATATACAATATTGAGCTGTAAAGAATGTATAGAAAAAGTTGGCCGAGGCATTGGAAATGTTTTCTTTCATTGGTAAGTAAATTTGTTTTTATATTGTTTGTGAAAAAGTGGCATGCTTGGTTTTCATACAGATGGAGGGACTTGCGTTATCTAGTTAGATGTATGTCTGTGGCCAAAGCAGACTAAATACATTACAACTTATAATATTCTCCAATCTTATTGGCCAGGCTGAACATAGGGTTGCCGATGTGCAAGGCACGGCGTGCTTCTGTTTTTGTATGAGATTTAGGTACTACTGTGCAGCCATTGTAGCAAACTTCAGAGCGGCCAAGAAGATTGGGGAGTACTGTATATACTGGTATAACCTGCCCAGCACATTCACATTATTCTATATTCAGTATTAGTAAACAAGCACTTCCATTTATAAGAGGTTTACTCCACTTCTGCTTTTCGTAACGAAAAAGCCATCTTAATATCTCTGCTTGGCACAAGAACCTGTGAAGTGTTTGCATTTATCTCATCTTTATTTAAACACTCAAATTCAAAGTTTTGGACAATCTGTAACAAAAAATAACCTTGTTTAAAAAAAGAACTTAGGCTGATGATTCAAACTGAACCCAAAAGGCACATAAAAAATTTTGGGTATGAATGAATAAAACATGAAATCGCTACTCACAATCAAATGCAAATTGAATAGACACACTTTTTATAAAATTCTTTACAGTGTTTAGCAATAATAATTGATTAAAAGATTATATTCTTAATTCAAATGTTCAATGTTTAGATTTATAAATAATGCCCTGAATGTTTACCTGACTTATAAGCTCTGTCATCTGTAGCATTGCTAACTTTTTGCCTATGCAAGATCTGGAGCCAAGTGCAAAGGGAAGTGACGCAGAAGACACATGGTTCACCAGATCTTTCCTCCTTGCATCATTGCGGTCCCAGCGGTAAGGAAGATATTCATCGGCTTTACTAAAGTTCTGTTCATCTCTTCCTGATGTATAAATTGAAGCTATGATTGGCGTCTGTAATTCATAATTTATATTAAAATTGTAATGACCATGTCCACTCAAATCAATACAAGAAATATTATCTACTTTAGTCAACAATATAGAATTTTTAAATAATTTATGGTATTGTCAATTTCTTGTACCATACTTGTTATATAAAAGAACCTTGCTTCTTTTTTTGAAGACAATTAAACAAACAAATATATGGTGTGGGTTCAGAAAAAAACAAACATTATGATTCTTTAGGTATATTTCTTTTCAAAATTCTTGTATAAGAGTGTTTCAATTCATCTTTTATGTGTTTATAGGGTTCTTCTAGTTCACTTGGAGCCAATGGTATCTTCAGTTTCCTCCTCAATGATGGGGACAGTAACACCAAGTTGTGGACCAAGCCAATACTACTTGAAGTCATCCAATACAAACACATACATGAAGGCACACTGGCAGCTACAGGTATCATGATTATTGTAAAGCCTCTAAACACATTTGTGAAAACATTGTACAGCTTAGAAGGTTGTCTCAGCTTAGATAACCTTTGTATTTCAATAATTGATAAGTTTGTTAATCCAAAAGCCACTGGCAGAATCCAAGAGTGGTCTGGTTCAGTTAAATTAGGAATCCATCCTATGCCCCCAGCAGATAACTCCATAAGTGTAACTAGTGCTGCAGGGTCGGCGTCAGTCATGTAAACTAGATTCCTCAGTGCAAATGACATACACACCCACACTGGAAGTTGAAACCATATTAGTAAGCTGGCTTTGAAAGGGTGGCAGTTATCTCTCACTATTAAATTATTCCATTGTTTCTTCAATGATCTCTTGTACAGTATTACAGCTTGTTTATCTGTTAAATTGTAAGCTTTCTTTGCTATTGTAGTTTCCCTTTTTAATTCATTTACCAGGTCCTTCAGTTCTAAGCTGATGTTTTCGACTTTAGCTAATATGTAGTTTTGATAAACTGACAATGGTAGAGTCATGAGCGTTCTTATAAGTACAGTGGCTGTAACAATTGTCGCCCACCAAGTCATGCCGGTAGCGTCGTGAAAGTAAAGTAACCCGTCCTGCATGAAATGCACAGGAGTGCTATTTGATATGCTTGCGTACGTTTGTTCCTGCCATTTGACGAATCCTTCCATTGATATATATCTTCTTAGAGGGGAATCCATCGAATTAAACTGATTTGGATGTAGTACACTGCATTTAATCACCTTTTTTTCTTTTTGTCCTTTAAAATTATGGTTACAACAAATTGCACTAAAAGTCCTGTAGGTTTTAATTGTAGAGTTAATTTTGCACTTAGTAATAAGTTTGTAGATTAACATTTTGAGTGGAATTATTTTGTAAAAACCACAATAATTCTAAAATTCTAGGTTTTAAATTTTATAACCCTACTATTTTACTGTCACAATCAATCAAGTGTCAAAGTTGTCATTGTCAGTTGTCAAAATCAACGCTATTCGGATGGTTTTTTTTTTGGCATCTTATTCTACCAAAGTTTCATTCAATGAGGTAGGATAACTAAGTCAGTGGTTTCATTGCCCAATATAAAGTGATGTTGCCAAATAATTATATTTGTACTTTTTTAGTAGTTCTGACCATAATGCTTATAGCCAGTAAATAGTGAAACACAAGTAGAGGCAGTAAATAGAGTACTGATTCATTCATATCAATGAATTGATGATACAAGGTTAATGCTTCAACTGATTTTTAATACTTGAGATGTTAGTTAATATTTTGGCTATCAAGAAGCTAATACTTACGCCTTTTTCGAGCTTGTATGGTCCAAAAGTGGATTCTTTAGGCAAAATCCTTGTTAGAAATGGAGCCACAGGATATAGCCTCATTGATTCCTTGATCACATAATTTATATAAGAGTTTCTTGAGTGTAATTCTTGTTTTACACTCTCATTTTTTGAAAGCATTAATAATGTCCAAATAGATGTATAAGAAGTCTGCAATTAAACTAAACATAAATACACAACACTCGAAAAAATTAACAGGTAGGTATTGATATTACAAACATTAAATACCGTGTCTCCAGCCGCAATAACGAAATCACCGATTATTCTTTTAATAACTTCGGGCTTAATATTTTCTTCAGATAGCAACTGTATTAAACCGTTACTGTCTTTGTTATGTAATAACATTTCACTGACAATTTTATGAGCTGAAAAGGGTTAAATCCAACGATTAGTAAAACCATGCAGTCAATACCTGAACCAATACGCTGTTATAATAATTACCTAGTGATAGAGACATGTCTACGGATTCTTTAAAATCTCTCCATACTTTTAAATTCAACTTTTGACACACATTAACTGGTAACCCGTATAACTTTGTGGTGGTTAGAAAAATCTTCTTGACCGCTTCAGAAAACATGGTCAGCAATGTGTCATAATGTTTATCTGGTTTGAGTGATGAAGAGCTTCCTGACATAACTGCTATTATAACTGTAAAAAGTTAATAATCGTGTAAGTAAGCGATTGATTGATGCAATAATTCAGACAAATTATCACCGTTTCCAGCAGGATCTGGATGCTTTGGTCGACCTTTAAAATTTTTATCTCACGTTTTTCGTTTACTCAAAACATAGGCATTAGTTTAGTAGGTGTTATAATTTCATGTTAAACTTGTATTTAAATTAGCAAAGCATAAATAGTAATAATGTACCTACTTCATTTGCGTAAGTAATAAGTGAGGAAAATAATTTTCAATTCGACCACTTCAATAAAGTCGTGAAAAAGCATACCGTCTATAGAAAGTCTGTAAAACTCGGACTCCAAATTCGGCACAAATGTGCCTTCCTCCATTTGAATTTTCCATTTTTGGATTAAATTATTCACAGTGTTTCTTACTGGTGTTTCAAAACAAGTTTCAGAATTTTCTTTAAGTAAAAATTTGTTCATAACTCTACGATTTTCTAACCACTCATCACCGTTCATAAAGAATAAACCTCTTTTAGACCCATACAGCTTCTCGTATAACTCCCAAGGCTCTGGTAAAATATGTACGGGGTACTTTCCTTCGAGATTCAGTAATAATGTTCTTATAAGCATGGGATCACTGACAAATACCAGTTCTGTGTTACCGCCTAATTTCTCACAATATATGGGACCTAACTGTTTATGGCGAGAATCAGCATATTCGTGTAACCTGTAAAATAAAACAAATTAATATCCCACCTATAGTTCTCGCCAAACTTCTTGGCTTCCCTGGAGTTGGCTACGTTGGCTGCGCAGTAGTAAATCTCATACAATAAACACATTACCCTCCTTCGGCAGTCGGGTAAAAATAGCACCGCTTCGTGCCTTGGACATCGGAAAGCCAACTTCAGGGCGATCCAGAAGTTTGGCGAGAACTATACCTATGAATGTTTTCTCCAATCTCCATCCCCATTCATGATGAATGTAAATAAAAAAATAACAAAGGGCCTTACTTGGTTCCGCTACCTGCTGCAATAAATTCTAACTTTGTCCCAATAAGAGGCAGTGACTTTGGACGAGGCATATGCTCAATGGACAACGGCGTCGTCGAGGCATCAAGTGACAAAAGCTTCTTGAATTTTAGAAGTTTCAAAAGAGGTATACGTTGGTTGCGATACATAGTAGCTGAAAAAAGATTTTTTATGTAATTAAAACTGAAAATAGACAAAAGTTCGCAAAAATAAATCAAAGTGTTAAAACTTCGAGTATGACAAGTGAGTCGGCATTGCAGTGGGTAAAATGATGCGGACTTTCTGATTATCTGATGCACTGCTTAGCCCCTGATATTTTATTTAAAAATAAAATAAAAAATTAAAAATGTTTATTGCATCAACATAAATAACTTATTCTAATTACAATGGGGAGAATCCTTTTAAGCAAATAGTTTGCTTGTGTTAGGATGCTCCGCCCCTCCCCAGGTTATATAATTGTTCTTAAGTTATTAAGCCTGTTCAAGTTATGTAAACTAAAATATAAAATAACAAAAGAATAAAATTGGAACACAGTATTTTTATAAAAGGCAAAAACGCGCTAGGATGTGTGTGTTATGTGATGGTTAGTGTGTGATGTGGAAGTGAATGTGTATATGAGTAGTGGGTGTGAGTAAGTGTGGGAGTGAGGGTTGTACCTACACAATCTACATGGTGGCGATTTATTATCCACTATAATTTGAGGCAAAATGCAGATAAACTTATGCTAGTAGTTAAATATATTGTACATTTACTTCCATTTGCGGTAGGCATATCATGGTGGTATAATTATATTATGTGTATATTATAGTCTCATCGATTGCACCATATTATTATTATGTTATTATTCAGAATTCGAATGCTATGTTTTTATAACATTTATGGTTGGCTAAAGTATGCGCTGTCCGTTTGGGTAAGTCATTATGCGATACGTAGAGACCAGAGACTTTTATTTGTATGTCTATCCGGCTCGCACAAATACATTGTTGTTTCGCCTGGACCGTTACCTAGCACTTGCTGCGATCACTGACTCTTTATGCAAGTGAGACTTTATTGCGTTTTACTGAATCTTGAACAACAAAATGTCATGAAAATACCGTTATTTCTTTATAAAAAAATATATTACACTGACCTTCTCGTCGGCGTCGTTATAGTTAAGCTTCGAACAATTATACCTAGTTTAATTAACACGTTACTTTTAACACTAAACACAATTTAACGTGTATTAAAAGACTATACCACACTACCAAACTTGATCCGACTAGATCTCCAAACAAACTGAATTAAAATTCTCAATTTGGGACCGCTACCTGATCTTGCTGTTGATTCTGAAAATCTCATTGAATTGGTAAATTGACAGTGAATTATGTATGTTGCTGACCACGTCAATACTGTATCCTCTTATGCAATAAGGTACGATATTTTAACGTCTATTGTAAGAATAATTAGCTGGTGTATTGGAGTTTTTCAGTTAACTATTTACATTCGCATCGTATCATATTACTCCGGCTGGTAAGTAGGTTCTTAATTATTGTTACGTATTGCTGCATTCGTAATAAAGATAAGAAATATGATCTACATAATATTTCTAAAGGTTTTAGCGTAATATTAAGGGTTATACCACACTGAGACAGGCAAAAAACTACGCGTCGACACCTGAATTCAAAGCTTAATGAACAAAGTCCAGAACATATTATGCGTATGCCCGTTTGGTTAAGCTATGGCATTATCGTACGGAGAAATGTACAGACGCTTCCTCTCTATTTACTAACATACAAAAAAGCCGATAAGTATAATAACTAACATAGAAATAGAACAAACATATAGTTGCAATTCTTACTGTCAGAAATACAAAATTGTTACTTATCTATACCTTATGATATAATACAAATATTATATAGAGGAAAGATTTTCTTAATTGTTTGTACCGAATAGGCTCCGAAACTTCTGGACCAATTTTAAACATTCTTCCGCCTTTGGTTCCCGAGTAATATAGACTATAATTTGTTTTCCAAAAATTAGAGATCCTTATGAAAATTGCAATAATGTAACCTAAAGTAGCAAAATTTTCGCTATAAAATTCATTATTTGGCGGGCACTGAGAAAACTATTGATGATACATAAAAAATATGTACTATATGATTAAATTACTCATTATTACCTACAAAAAAGTCTGCGAGAGAATATATCTCACTATCATGGTTAAGTCACAATAGCGGCTTTTGTGTTCTAAAATTTAATTAGGTCGCACCGGTAGAATCAAAAGTTTTAGGTTACATTCGTATTGTAGTAGGTAAGTAGGGTAGGGTAGGTAGGTATGTAAGATAGGGTTGTGTAGGTAGGTTGATCGGTAGGGCAGGTGAGTAGGTTGGTAGGTAGGGAAGATAGGTAGATTGGTAGGTAGGGTAGGTGGTAGGTAGGTAGGTAGCCAGTTGACGGTAGCGAAGCCGCGGTGGTCAGCTAGTTACATATTAATATAGAATTAAGTAATCCAAACACTCTTTGCGTCATAAAAAAGACCATATGTGCCACTTCCTCCCTACCACCTTAAATTGCACTCTTTTACTCCAAGTCCATATTAAGGTTTTTTTTTTTTTTAAATCGTTGCCCCACTCTAGGAATTTCTTCCTGTATCGTGGGTGCGTTTACAAACATACAAACTCACATACACAACACCCAGAGCCGAAACAAATATCTGTAGGTCATACAAATACACAATTCAGCGCAGCAGTCAATCGCTCAACCACTGCGCCAACCGTGCGCCCAAGCTATATCAATTTATAAAAATTATCGAAAAAAAAACAATATATTTTTACATAGGTAAATATATTAAAACAATTCTTAATTAATAAAAACTGTTACTTAATATAATATGAAATCAGCCAAAAGAGGTTGTAACAGGAGCTTGGGGATTGGCACAAGAAAAAAGAGGCAAGGTCAGCAATGGGCAAAGTCGGCGGTGGATGATGATGATGTTACATAATAGACGAATATTAAACGGATAAATTCAATAAAAAATAAATCAAACTGTTTTCTACTTGATAATTACCTAACCCTCGAACGAATGCGTGCGACTCTGCAAGCAAACAGGGTATTGAGGGCATACATAATGACGAAAGCGAGTTTTTACTCATGCTCTATAGCGTTAACGTAAACGTTAATTTGTATTGAAACTGGTTAAGCGCCGTCTGGTGACAATATTGGAAAATATTTTTTACGTTAACACGATCGGGCACGAGTAAAACTCTGCATAAGCCCACAGATGCGAGTCACGCGAACATACGGTCTGGCAAACGAAAGTAGACACTCGAATTATTTGCAAACTTTATGGCAATGCTATACTAATGTCAACCTCAGTTTCCCAAAACAAGATGGCGTGTTGTTTTGAATTGTTTTGGTCTTGATAATAGCATTTATTCAGTGAAAAATTAATAAAACAATTAAAAGTGGATTACGGGAGATGTTGTTTCGCATGATGTCTGAATATAAAGAAAAACAACAAGAGAAATACGCCGAATTCAAACAAAAACAAGGTTGTTTACGTGTGGTGTTACATATGACGCTAATAATTTGATACTTTGTATTAATTCGTAATTACTATTGGTGCAAAAACTATTTCTATATATTCACATTCATTTTATAATAAGTTAAACACCTTCAATGCATTATGGCTATTTATCATACCATAATAAAAGTTGCATTGTAATGTTAACATTTTTTTTCTTTTACAAAAGATCTGGAGAATGTAACAGGGGTTAATGAGATAATAGAAACTATTGAAAAACTTACGGATTTTGAGCAGAAAGATAGGATAAGAACCCTGAACCAGTACTTTGGTTAAAGCTAGCAGAGGAGTGGAAGAAAATGACTGACCATGTTATACAATGTTGAAAAATATGTAATGAAAGGGACAGAATTACAGAAAATAATTTATAAAGTTTCATGATTAATGTACAAAACAGTGATTCCAGTGACTCTAATGAATCTATTCACTTTGAAGTCTTAGATTCACAATTTGATTATGGTAGTGAATAAACCAAAATTATTATAGAATACTGTTGTTTTTTTTTATTCGGATTGATAGATACATAATATCTAAAGTATTGCCTGCATAAAGTACCTATAGTATTTTTTTCAGCCGAAGTAATATTAATAATTCTAAAGTATCAAACTTGGTTATTCCAAGTAATTCATACTAGTTTTGGGGTTGCTATGCTGAGATTTTTTAAATTTGCGGCGCTTTTTCAGTCTCTACTTTCGTTTGCCAGACCTTAAACGTATCTACGCGAATCAATAGAACAAAAAGTCAAGTGCAAGTCCCTCACTACTATTGAATTACGCGCGAAGACTTGTGAATGCGTTTTTAACATAATTTGACGCGTCGCTTCGCTTCGACACTGTCTCAGTATGCTTTGATCCTTATTACATCTGTCAATTGATTTAATTTGTTTTGCTTCTTCCTGCTTTCATTATAAAGTTTGTTGAGTTTGCGCTGCCATGTGATGTGTGTCAATATTTTTTGAACTCATATTTTAACTAGGCCCTTTCTTCATATTATATTTTTCTATTATCACATTTTTGCATTTCAACACCTATTTCGGCGAACATTCATTTTATAAACGTTTGAACGTAGATGGAGCGAAGAGAGTACCTATAAATAAATCTTAATTTTCTGGTCAACCACCGTATACATGATCTTTTTTGGTTGGTTCCCCTAAGGTGCGTAGAATGGGTATAACAATTTTATTCTATTATGTAAGTGCCATAGACAATTTTACACTTTTTTATTTTTTATAGGTAATTATAATTTGAAAATGGTAGAATTTAAACTTTTTTTAGTAGGTATCCCGATCCCGATGCTACGGTGACGGTGACTTGTCAAAATTTTGTATATTCACCGAAAGCAGGAATCATTGACTGAGATTGTTTTATTCTTATAGATTTAAACTAAAATAGAATCAAAATGACGGTGAAAAATAAGATTGAGGAGCCGAAAAAAGAGAAAGTGGAACCAGCAGCCGCTCCCAATGATGACTTGGTAAGTATTATATTCTAAGAAAATAAAACTATTCGTCTATCTACAAATGAATAAGAATTCATTGTTTGATTGTTTTTTCAGTCTGAAGAAGACAAACGTTTACAAGAGGAGCTCAACATGTTAGTTGAGAAGCTGCTGGTGTGTATATTTATATTTTTCCGTCAAATGTTGTGAACATGACTGGTGAGAATAAAACAGTTCTAACCTAATTTCTATTCATCGACAGGGCGAAGATGTTGATTTGTATTTACCGGCTTTGCAAATGTTGAGTAAACTTATTAGGACATCGACAACGTCCATGACTTCAGTCCCGAAACCCTTGAAGTTCCTGAGAGAACACTATCCTTCACTCAAGATTGTTTATGAAAAAATTCAAGATGCTCAGACAAAGAAGTTCTGTGCTGATGTTGTCTCAGTCCTTGCTATGGGTGTTAGTGGTTCCACTGTAAGTATAAACTGTTTAATTTCATCTTATAGGAATGTTTTGATTAGTATAGCATTGAATAATAAATGTTAATTATGATTGACAGGATGCTGCTGAGAAAAGAGAATGTCTTAAATACTGCCTTCTTGGAACTATGTCCAACGTAGGTGACTGGGGACATGAATATGTCAGGTATGTTTACAAACACTAAATTGATATTCATTGAAGTTATTTAAATAAGAATGATCCTTCACTTGGTAATAAGCACATGATAATCATATCTTTTTTGAATATCCTCCTTTATTGTTATAAAAATATTTTTGTGAAACAGACAATTGGAGGGTGAGATAGCTGAAGAATGGAACATAGAGAATATGGATTCCCTGTTAAACCTGGTACGAGATGTAATCTCCTTTGACATGAAGCACTCAGCTGAGATCCAGGCCTGTGACTTGCTGATGGAGATAGACAGACTTGACCTGTTGACTCAGCACATGGATCAGAGCAACTACCCTAGAGTGTGCCTATATTTGATTGGGTAAGTGAAAAACAAAGTGTAAATCTACCTATTTCTTATTAAAGATATTTATTGCTCATGAAATTCACCTTTCATTTAAATGTGAACAATCACACTAATATTATAAAAGCAAAAGTCTGTGAGTGTGTTTGTAAGTTTGTTACTTCTTCACGCTCAAACAGCTGGACGGATCTGGATGAAATTTGGCACAGAGATAGATTATAGTCTGGAACAGCACATAGGATACTTTTGTCCCAGGAATATATTCCATTGGTATAATGTTCGCTATTCATGCGGGCGAAGCAGCTGGCAGAAGCTTGTAAATATATATAAAACAAAGTCGTGTTAGTTACACCACTTATAACTCAAGAACGGCTGGACCAATTTGAATGATTTTTGTGTTTTTGGACTTATCTTCGTCTGGAATAGGATAATAAGTAATAAAACGTCAAAAAATAACAATAAAGAAACATTATCCCATACATTATACGAACACAGCGCCATATCTGATACATGATAGAAACAAAGCACACACAAAAATGAACATGGCATTGTATACAGTGCTGGTTCTGGTATTGGTAGGGTAGGTGAAGATGAATGCTTGCCGGGTCAGCTAGTCTAAATATATAAAAATCAATGCCACTTTTCGTTGTAATTATATAACTCAAGAACGGGCTCACCTATCCAAACCAAATATGGGCGCACGGTTGGCGCAGTGGTTGACTGCTGCCTGCGTGTCGTGGGTTTGATTCCCGCACGGAACAAATATTTGTATAGCCTACAGTTTGGTTGTTCCGGCTCTGGGTGTTGTGTATGTGAGTTTATATGTTTGTAAACGCACCCACGATACAGGAAGAAATTCCTAGTGTGGGGCAAAGTTTGTTTGTAAAAAAAAAAAAAAAAAATTTAGACTTTGTTCGGACTATTTAGTAGATGGTTTATGTTTTTTTTTTTTCATTAGGTAGGGCCTACTAAAAAAAAAGGTAGGGTAGTTATGGTAGATAGGTAGCCAGTTAAAGGGAGCGCGAAGCTGTGGGGGTCTGCTAGTTTAATAATAAAGTAAACTAATATAACATCACATCCTTCTCCTCCTAAAGTAATGAAGCCTACCTTGTATTGTATCATACTTAAGTGCATAAACATTACAAATATCCTATTTCTTTCAGATGTGCCAGCTACGTTGTTGAGCCAGAGTCCACTCAGATCCTGCAAGGAGTTCTCGACACGTACATACGCTTTGGTGAATACCCCCGTGCTCTGCTGGTTTCAATGCAGTTGCATGACAAAGCTAAATGTGAAGAAGTGTTCAACTCCTGTACTGACCCGTAAGTATTGGTATTCAATGAAGTTTAGGTTACTAAATGGATCTCAGAAGTCAGATCTAAATGTTGGTCTAAGTTTGAACTTGTGTATAAAGTTATCATAATATAAATATACATACTTGTACACAACAATAAGAAATTGGAAGATGTTAATTTCTTGGTTGGTAATTTCTCTTTGTTGACTGACATTTTCTAATTTATAATATTTATTTGTCCTGCCAGGTTAATTAAGAAACAGCTATGCTACATGTTAGCTCGTCAATATATACCCTTGGAAGTTGACGATGAAGACCTCCGCACAATACTTCTGAATGCACACATCAATGATCACTTCCTTAGCTTGGCAAGAGAGGTAAGCCTTGTGTAATTTATACCATAATACAGTTATTTGGATAAGCTAGTGTACAGCAAGCAATAAGTAATTGACCAACAAAAAAAAAGTAAACAAAAAGAAAATCACACTGTGCAGTCAGAGGATACATATTCGCGAACTGGCTGACCAAAAGTATAAATATCCTCCGACTATACAGCATGATTTTCTTCTTGTTTACATTTTTGCAGTCAGGTTTGTTGATTTATTAACTTTTTTTATTTACAACTTTATAGTTACACTTTTTTTTCGAATGACTTTTAAAAAACATATAAGTGGTATATATTTTTGTAATCACCTCTAAAAACCCTTCATTTTGATACCCCACTCGATGAGATTGGAAGAAGAAAAAATTGCAACCCCCACAATTTGGCGCCAAAAACCGCCACGTTCCTTTCCTTTTTCCTTTTTTTTAACGGCACTTATCTAAGAACACTTGGGCGGTCAAGACCTATCTAACCATGTCCTAATTATAAAACCTGTCAAGTGGTTTGAAACATATGAGGTAATAAAGAACATTACAAACATACTTACATATAAGATACGCGCGATAAACTTAACCCTTTCCTTGCAGCCGGGTAAAAAGTGCCAAAGAGCTAAATTATCACAGCAAAAAAATATTTTAGACCCAGAAACATTAATTATGCCCGATTTAAACAACAAATAGCTTGACGAGTATTGTTCAGATGGAATACTGTATCACCACTGGTACAATTAACCAGACTTTATCATATTATTGACCATTTCATAAATTGTATTGACATATTGATAAAAGAGACTGGCCTCTATGTTAGCTTCGGTGTTTTTACCCGACTGCTGAAGGACGGTTATGTTATTTGAGCGAATGTATGATGTATGTATCTCCATATCTTTGGCACGCTCTACAGCCCAAACGGCTTGATGGATTATGACATATGAGGTGTCGTTGGCGTCGTGTTAATTGCGGGAGTGACACATAGGCTATATAATTTTAAATAAGGTGCCCTAAAAACAGGGGGTAATAAAATTTCATTTCGTTATCGTAACAATTTGGGTATCAAATAAATAGACCATTCCAAAAATATACAATGTGGACTGGACCGGACTCGTAGTAATAAAACTTTAAGGCCGTAAAATACACTGAATTTTATCGATAAAAACACCCCACATAGAGGGTTTCATCCCCACACGTATTTATTGCATTTCCTTAAATTCTGCAAAAAATAATAAGGCAAAAATGCAGAGGGGTTTTTTTAGGCAATAAGAAAATGAAAACGAATTGGTTTAGATCTGTGATTCTTTTGTCAGTGAGTAGACCAATTCAAAGACTAACAAAAATATTCATAAAAGATATGTTTGAATCCCTAATAATTTTGCATGATTTTTAGTAAATGCAATAAATAGTTGTGAAATTATGTTTAAAAATGGTTTTATATGGTTCAATACAAAAATATCTTGTCTTTTAAGTGTTAGTTGAATATTTTTTTAGATTCTCTATGCTTTGGCCGTAAAAAAAATAAGTCAGGTACTAAAATTGCTCTATCTTTGAGGGTGTGGTGATTGCACCCCTTATGTGGGGTGTTTTTACCTAATAAATTTCATTTAGACCTTAAAGTTTTATTACTACAAGTCCGGACAGATTGTAAATATCGTAACATTTATATGTTACTATTTTGGCACAAATTCAAGATAAGCTTCCAATAAGCTATTGGATCAGCCACATGATTGAAATTCTTTGAAGGAATTAAAACATTTAAGGGACTTGGACTCTACAAACTGATGTGTAGTTTAGTCAAAATAAAAGATTATTAAACGGTGAAACTATAAAGTACAACTACATGTTTCTATCCAGTTCCTGTGCAACAATCTATACTAATAATATTATAAATCTGAAGAGTTTGTTCGTTTGTTTGAACGCGCTAAACTCAGGAACTAAAATGGAATGGGTTGGTATTGAAAAATTCTTTTTGTGTTGGATAGGCCATTTATCGAGGCAGATTATAGGGTATATAACATCATGCTACGACCAAAAGGAGCGGAGCATAAATGAAAAATTTTGCAAAAACGGGAAAAAAAAATCCTTTTTGAGAGCTTCCGTTACGTGCGCTGCGTAAACGGTTTAAGTTACGCAACAATCATATCTACATATATGATTGTTGTTCCGGTAGATGGTAGCAAGTTGACGGGAGCGAAGCCGCGTGGGATACCTAGTGAGTTATATACTTAGATAGCAAAATAATAATATGACATATTTATCCAAGGAAATCATGAAATATATTATAATAGACATTAAATATTATGAGGTGCTGCAGGTACAAACAAAAGTTATAAAAACACCTACCAAAACTTTATTTGTCACCGCTGGCAGCGTCTCATGTCTATTTTAATTAATAATATAATATATAATAATTAAATTTAATGTCTATTTTAATATATTTAATTATTTTCTTGAATAAATATGCTGCAAAACAATATGATTACTATGGTACATTCTAGATAACTTGACAGAATTTAATAAATTATACCTAGTACTTGTTTTTCTCTTAGAGTTAATTATTTTGAGCAGTCCGGCTTTTTGTTTTTAACCCCCGCCGGAAAAAGAGGGGTGTTATAAGTTTCACGTGTGTTGCTGTGTATCTGTATGTCTGTCTGTGGCATCATAGCGCCTAAACGGATGGACAGATTTCGATTAAGTTTTTTTTGTTTGAAAGGTAATTTTGTCAAGTCTTCTTAGCTATCTTTGAATAAAATCGGTTCAGCCGTTCAAAAGTTATAGGCGTTTTACTGTTAGAATCGGGGTGTTTTCACAAGACAAATGTGTCGGGGGTTTTTTAAATTTTGCAATTTAACTTGTTATAATAATTTGTTTTATTTCTCAGAGTAGTTAACTAGTAAACACTGGTCTCATCTAGTGAACTCTGGATAAAAAAATTGATGTATAAACTGTTACTTTAAACACAAGCGTAAATTCACGCTTTTTCCCATGGGGTTTGGTAGATCCTTGATACTCCCTTTCGTTTGTTTACGTTAGTAAATCTAGTCATACAAGCACGTCAATTATGATTACTATTATATTGGCCTTTCTGAATAAGATCCGTATAAGTCCTTCTAACCAATTTACAAAAATAATTATGCTCCCAAATTACACCACCACTATAGTGAATACTGAAAATCAAGTAAGTTTAGAACAATATTATTGTTATTTACAGTTATTATACATGAATATTGTATAATATACTAGGCTCATTTATTGGCGCTTGTCGCGTAAAGTTCTCGCCAAACTTCTTGGCCGCCCTGAAGTTGGCTGCAATGGCTGCGCACTTGCGCAGTAGTAAATCTCATACAAAAACAAGACCGAACCGCGCCTTGCGCATCGGAAAGCCAACGAACAAGTAAACGTGATTTAGTATACGCATATAAAATGGAAAACAGAGCCTCGAATTCAAGGGGACGAGTCCTCTCCTTTGCCTCGTCTGTGGCGGAACCACCTGCAGCCTTATTGCGTAAGTGAATACGGCAACACAAAGGGTTTGGCCGCTATCAATCGACCAAACACACAGACGGAAATACACATCGCGTCATTCATTTCGAATTCACTTGCGCAATTCGGCTGCCGATATCATCACCACGCCTGAGATTCAAAAATGGATGTCTTCTATTGAGCTGCATCTGAATGAAGTCTGCTCTTTTGCCGCAAATAGAAAACTCAATTCAGAGTATAACATGAAAATAGCAACCTTTGCCATAAAATAGGATCCGGTACCTCATTAATGGCAGTACTATACCAGTCGCTAAGGGCCTATCTCTTCTAACGGACAGTATGGTTCAACCCTTACTGAAAAGCATTGAGGTAATAATGTACTACGCACTAGAGAAGTCACCACCCATCACTACTGTGTTCTGTTCAATTGCGGTTTTCTAGCCGCAATTCACTTATTTGCTTGCTAGATCTTGGGCGCTTAAGTCATTTTATGTTTTTAAACGAAAAAACATTCTATATGCCGGTCGTGTGTTTTAAGATTTTGCACTAATAATTCAACCAATAAACCGAAGAGCAAATCAATAACTTTTCATACGTGGCTAACTAGATAATAATTTTAAAATTTAATTTTAACAAAATATTTGCTGGACGCCATGTTGTGTCAATTTTCATATAGACTAAAAATTCAGATGTGACAATTTGTATAACAAGTGTAGGTAAAATTAGCTGATGTTTCTTTTTAAAGCGGAAAATAATAATAACATATATTTAGAAAATAACTGACTGTGGTTATTCAATGAAAAAAGATAAAAGATGAAAAGTAATTATTACATTATGTAAGACATAATTTGATACATTTTGTTTATTTAAGGTTTCCACGTTTGGACCGTAAATATAGGGAAAAATGGATAAAATTTATCCAAATTAACCGCAGTGAAGATACCAGCAGCCTAATTGTGTAAGTGAATTCGGCAAAGGAAACAATCTGTTTCTTTCCCAAAAACGACTTTTCGTATAAAAAGTAGTTTTTGGGAAAGAAACAGATTGTTTCGTTTGCCGAATTTACTTACACAATTAGGCTGCTGGTTACCATCCAATCATACTTATGTATGTTCGTAGCATTTTCGCGGTAAATCACCTAACACATTTGATACGGGCCATCATAAACAAATACACAAGAAACGCTTGAAGTACGAAGCTAAAATTAATCAGACTAATAATTATTTATCGAAGCGTCAAAAGTTAACTAAACTTATATTGTTTAGGGGTAACTAAATTAACATAATTAATATTAAAAATATACAAAAGATTCGTGTTTCAAGCGAATTGTAAAATTCCCTATTCCAATTTGATATATTTTTAACTTATTGTAAGCGCATTTGATTATATATTAAATAAAGAAATACAAAAGTATAATATACTTTATCAGTCGATTATTTCAACTAATAATAAATTTTGAAAAAGTGTGAATTCTAATGAAGCTTGTTAGGTATAATGCTATGTCACTTCTGTAGTCAGTCAGCAATTTAGTCTATATGAATGACAAGTTTGAACGAAACGCGTAAGTGCCATGAAAATCACGGCGCTTCCGTCTTTTTGGTCGCGGGAAAACTACACCTTAGAAGCGCTCTAGCGCTGCATGTTTATATTGTTTTGTTAGACGACTTATTATTGTTTCAGCGCTGCAGCGAATTTTTTAGTTTAAACTCTTGTCAAAATTGACAAAATGGAGCATGCATTTTGCTTAGGATAGCTTCTCTAGTACGTAGTACATAATATCTCAATGCTGAAAAGCGTGACCTTTCAGACCACATCAAAGACCTCAGGAAAACGATACAGTACTCAGGTGCTGCTGGATATGTTTCTTTTGCCGAATCGGTAAAAAAATGTTCACCCCAATAATTTAAGCTCGGTTGCAATTTATCTCCACCATAAATTTAAATCGAGTGACGAAACCAAAGATCTCGTAAAAAAAATCATACGCCCGGCGCAAATAAAACTGCATGATGCATCGTGGTGTCCGCAAAACAAAAAATGGAGGCGTAATTATCAGTACTGAGACCAAACATGACGCTGATAAAGTAAAGCAAACAGTCCAGCTCTCTACTTCAGGACTTACCGCCGACGAAGCCAGCAAGTGCAAACCCCGGATCGTGGTCTTAGGAGTGCCAACTTCCATGACTGGAAATGAGGTCTTCAGATGCATTTATGAACAAAAAGTAGCCGAAAAATTTGTAGACATGTCCTTGGAATCCTTCCTAGCCTTAGTAAAATTCATTGAAGTACCAGCTGATATTCGTAAAACCCTAATTGCTCAATCGAGACTATTTATTAAGGTTATCATAGTCGACGGCACGAACTATTTTGTGCGCGAGGTTAAAATGCATGCTATCTCATCCGACAACACGTGCGAAAGAGATAGATGCTGTGATGAGCAGTAAGAAGCTAGTTCGCGTACGAATTAGCACTTTTGCAAATTTGTATCGATTTGTGTATTTAGGACGAAAACGAGCGCGCGAAATTTTATAAACAGACCTTTGGGAGTCTAGACATCGTCAAAAAACTACTAAATTTATATTTTCAAAATTTTTTTTTTGCTTTGTTGAATTTCTAATCTATTCCTATATGAGGGCCGTTTTGCAATTTTCCTTCTCCTTGTGGTATTTATTTCCGCCCAAAGATGCGTTATTTGTGTTGAAATATGGAACTTTCGACGCTCATAACTTTCAAATTTTTATTTTTTGTTTCCATATAGGTAGGGCTAGATAATGATGAGACAAATTGATATAATTTCTTATTTTGAACGTACATCGTCAAACAGTGGAGTAATCACCAGACTACGTTTGTGTGGAAGAATGATCTACTAGTGTAACCTTAATTGGACGTCCTGTCCTGTCAGGGATTTTACACTGGTAACTCGATGTTACAAGTATCAACAGTATGGTCATGAAGCAAAAACGTGCAGAGATATCAACTTGACGTGTTGGCATTGTGACGAAACAGGGCACTCGATGACATACTGCGAAAAAAAGCTAATACACTAAAATGTGCAACTTGCTCACGCTTAAAAAACCCACCAATCATAAAACAGGAGCTGATTACCCTGCAAGGAAGATAGCGGAATTCAGGTACATCAACTCTGTCGACTACGAGGGCGCCTAAAGGGTCACACTCGAGGTCAGACTTCCATGTTTAACACGCGATGCCGACTCAACAAGAACAGGCCACTGCACTGACCTACTTCGCCTGGATTTGTTGTGTAGACTTAGGAAATTTGCCGCGATGCGTACTTTGGCAAAATGATTTGAAAACATTTCGCAATAGTGGTTAATCCAGCTCAAATTTCTGCTGACGCTCAGTTCTTTGTCCGTGTGTGTTAATAATTATGTGCAAACAATTTAACTTAAATTAAGCTAAGATAGAAATTATCTTTTGATCATTATTAATGGCATTTTAATTTACTTCTGTTTTAGTAATTAAGATAATCAATATGTCTCTGTCATTATAATAATGTTAAGAAATATTGTTAACATTCCTTGTCTTTCAAGTTACATTGCTCAAATTCCTGCCTTGTGTGATACAGGATTACCTAGTTTATATTGGTATATTTTACCAATATAATTTGTGTATCACGGGACCGTAGGGTCCCGGTCCTTTAAAAGACGTGCGAGGAGCCGAAGCCACCTCGTAGAGGCCTCGTTAGGCATGTATCAGGAAATGTGACACCAACCGATGGATATCCCTGTATGCACTACGCACCAACAAATTGACCCAAGGACAATCTCCGGTTGGTGCAGGACTATTGCAAATTATGGAGAACAAATGTATTGGACTATGGATTTTGTAGGTTTAGTGGATCGATTGCCTAAAACTATAAAGTCGAAAGTCAAATATATTTATTCAATTAGGCCAATAAACGGCACTTTTGAACGTCACTTAAATTAAAATTAAAATTGTAGTAATATAGAAGGACTACAGGCCCCTGCCCGACCATAGTGGAACTAAACAGCTATAAAATGGCAGAGGGTGACTTGCACACTCAATTAATGGGCCCCCATAAAGGGTCGCTAGCACTTTAGTGACGTAGCGCCAAGGGGGCAACATATCCGGAGATGCTTGAGGAGTGGAGAGGTATACCACGGTACGGTCAAGATACGGTCGGTTAAAATCCTGCCGTCTGTGATACAGGATTACCTGTACTACTACTACTACTGTACCTTAGTAACAAGCACCTAACATTGATGTACTCACTCTATATTGGTATATTGTACCAATTTCAAGTTTGAATAAAGATTTATAATTATTATTATTTATTTTACTTACATGAAAAATTACAGTGGTGGATTTCTTGAAATAGAAAGGTCACTCTTCGTCTCAGTTGTATAAATGTGGTCCGGAAGAACTCTTATAGAAGAATGGCACTTTGATTCGACAAAGTTGAGTCGGGTATATTACAATGTAATCAATTATTTTGTAAACAATGACCATTATGAATATTTTGATGATTATTTTTGTTTTAATGATTATTGAATGTCTGTACTAATTGACTCAATATAATAGACCAGTGTGTGTTGCCAGTGATGACTTATGGCTCTGAGACGTGATCGCTTACAATGGGCCTCATCAGAAAGCTTACAGTCACTCAAAGGGCAATGGAGAGGGCTATGCTCGGCGCTTCCTTGCGTGATCGAATCAGAAATGTAGAGATCCGTAAGAGAACCAGGGTTACCGACATAGCACGGAGAATTGCCAAACTTAAGTGGCAGTGGGCAGGGCACATTGCTCGCTGAACGGATGGCCAATGGGGCAGAAAGGTTCTGGAGTAGCGACCGCGAACCGGAAGACGTTGCGTTGGAAGGCCTCCCACCAGGTGGTCCGATGACCTGGTTAAGGTTGCGGGGATCCGCTGGTTGCGGGACGCACGGGCCCGGTAAATGTGGCGACGCTTGGGGGAGGACTATGTCCAGCAGTCGTCTTTCGGCTGATATGATGATGATGATGGATATAATAGTGGTGATTTGGTTTTGGGAACGTATTTGTGTCGTGAATTCGTAAAGCCGGTTGCGACAACTGGAATACACGTTGATAACATATTTCTGACCATAAAAGCATTTACTCACAAAAATCTCTCAACATACTCTATCTTCTTACTTTTTTATGATTATGCCCGAAGAACAACAAGAAGAGTTAACAAACAAGAGTTAACTAAATGCGGAAACATACTTACGTGTCGTGGCGCCTTATGACGCATTTGATTCAAAGTCAAAGTAAAAAATATTTATTTCAACTAGACCATTAAGCGGCACTTTTGAACGTCAACAATTAAAATTTACACGTAATAAAAATTTATTCTACCGTGCATTCGGAAAAGTAGCTTGTTATGGAGAACTTTAGAATCCGCTACAAGACTCGTGATATGACGTAGGCTTGAACAGATTCGTGTTATTGGTGTATCCCGCGCTACGCCACGCCACGTGCGTCGTTTGCCAAGACACTTAAGAGTGTCAGCTGCTTTAAACATTTGTCTTGAGTGAGGTCTTCAAGTTATTAATTAGAGACAAAGTAACTTAAGCCATTATTTCTCCTTACAGCTTGACATCATGGAGCCGAAAACTCCCGAAGAGGTGTACAAGACGTGGTTGGAGTCGGCTGGCTCGGCTCTGCGCCCCTCTTTGTTGACGGAGCATCCCGTTGACTCAGCCAGACAGAACTTATCAGCCACTTTCGTGAACGCCTTCGTAAACGCTGGCTTTGGACGCGATAAGCTCGTCACCACTGAGGATGGCAATAAGTGGATGTACAAGAACAAAGATCATGGTATGTAAAGAATTACATATTAAGTCACCGGATTATTGGACACAATAAAATTGTAATAACTCTTGCGAGATATAAACTCTTATATTTATATTATACATATCTCTTGATAATATTGTTTAAATATCATCTATATATATAAAAGAGTGCCGTGTTAGTTACACTATTTGTAACTCAAGAACGGCGGAAGCAATTTGGCTGAAAATTGGTGGGGAGGTAGCTTAGAACCAGGAGACGGACATAGGTAGTAGGGTAGGTAGTGTAGATGAATGTTTGGTGTTTCTATGGCAAAACAAAGTTTGCCGGCTCAGCTAGTTTGAAATATATTAAATCCCATCCAAATTCGATAGTTTACAATGTATCCGTGTCTTATCGAGAAGAAAGAGTGTACAATCACATTTTCCAATAATCTTCATACGTATTTGACTATTACTTCGGGGCGTCGCTCATACCCTGTCGGGTCGAGGCGCTTGGCGCGTTTTGACTAAAGACAGAAAAAAAGCATGTATTGCTTCGCTCTTTATTTTTAATCTGGTGTGTGAGCAACGCCTCCTACAAGTTGACCTACCTGGGGGCTGAGGCTTGCGGGAGAGGGAGGGGAATAAGACTTGTATACAACCGTCCCCTGGACATAATAATAAAAGTTAACTGATTACACGAAATAATCCTTTTTGTTTTAGGCATGTTATCGGCTGCAGCTTCCCTGGGTATGATTCACTTATGGGATGTAGATGGTGGTCTGACGCCCATTGACAAGTACCTATACACCGCTGACGAGCACATCAAGGCGGGCGCACTGCTCGCCCTGGGGTTGGTTAATTGTGGCGTCCGCAATGAGTGTGACCCGGCGCTGGCGCTGCTATCAGATTATGTGCTACATTCAAGCTCTAACCTCAGGATTGGTAGTGTTTTGGGTAAGTTGCTTTTTCTGTTATTATTGAAGTGTCAGCATTAAAAAATGAAATGGTAATATTAATTCTGCCTATACTGTCTCACTGCTGGAAAACGACCTCGCGTCACTCTTTCCACTTTTACACTTTGTTACACACTAGTTTCTGCCAGGGGAATCGCCCGCGTGAAAGTTACAAATTATCCCGAGGGAACATATTCCCTGGATAGAAAGTATCCTAAGTGCTATTCCAGACTATACTCTATCTGTGTGCCAAATATCGTCTTGATCCGTTCAGCCGTTCAGGCGTGATTGAGTGACAAATATACATCCATCCATCCATCCAAAGTTTCGCATTTATAATATTAGTAAGAAATACATAATATGTCACCATAAAAGCATAATCGAATTAAAGTTCTGAATCATCACGTTTGAATCTTAAGTTCCAAAAAAGCCACTAAAGCCGAAAGAACTACCTTTTGCTACTTCCTAGTGTTAACTGCATAATATATGTGTCGACTACCTTGTCTATTATGTAACACATTGCCTAACAAATTATAAAATACAAAATTACATAATAACAGTTACGAAATGACTCTTGTATGGAGTTTTGATATCACTATGTAACTGGCAGAATGATACTGAACCTGTTACCTCTCGAAAAAGCGCGCGTTAATTGTGTGTATATAGGCTGTGGCTTTTAGTCTGAACGTTTCTAATAAATTGTTGCTGGAACTTATTTGCATTTAATTAAGTAAGCTCATCAGGTAGTGAAACAAGTAAAATTTCACAATTTAAAAACCCCCGACACATTTATCTTGCGAAAACACCCCGATTCAAACAGTAAAATGCTCATAACTTTTGAACGGCTGAACCGATTTAATTCAAACATAGCTAAGAACACTCTCGACAAAATTACCTTTCAAACAAAAAAAAACTAAATCGAAATCGGTTCATCCGTTTAGGCGCTATGATGCCACAGACAGACACACAGATACACAGCAACACACGTGAAACTTATAACACCCCTCTTTTTCCGGCGGGGGTTAAAAAGAATCGTTCGTGTTTCGCATAAAAAGGCTCTATTTTAACACTCGCATGTAGCTTTCGACGAAATTGGCTACATCGTTCGTGTTAAAATTTTGACTTTTTATGCTCGACACGAAATGTACTATTAAAATAACCCAAACAATTTTTTGTTAGGCTTGGGTATCGCATACGCCGGGACACAACGTGAGGACGTGCTATCGCACCTGCTGCCGGTACTGAGTGACACGGCCGCGCCCGCAGAGATCTGCGCGCTGGCTGCCGTGTCCTGCGGGTTGATAGCTGTAGGTTCCTGCAATGGTGATGTAAGTATAAGGATACTTTTTTTTTTTCTAATAAATTTTGCCGGGTCAGCTAGACCCGGCAAACTTTGTTTTGCCATAAAAAGACCAAACATTTATCTACCCTACCCTACCCTACACTACCCTACCTACCCTACCCTACCCTACCCTACCCTACATACCTACCCTATCCATTAAAAAAAAAAAAAAAAAAAATAGATGTTGACCTATTCTCAGACCTACTGAATATACATATAAAATTTCATCAAAATCGGTCAAGCCGTTTCGGAGGAGTTTGGCAACGAAAACTGTGACACGAGAATTTTATATATTAGATAGGTTCGCGTTTGACCACTATCTCACCTGATGGTAAGCGATGATGTGGTCGATGATGGAGCACGCTTGCCTAGAAGTAACCTATTCACTCTTGACTAAAGACCCCTAGATTGTAGCTATCGGGGAACACATAATCCGGCAGGGAATTCCACTCCTTAGCTGTACGCATAATAAAAGTATTCTCAAAACGTTTAGTGCGTATGGGTGGGATGTCCACCATGTACCGAAGGCGCATCGCCGTACGTCTGGTAGTCCAATGACGAAACGGGCTGGCTCTTTTTAAGCCGGTCGGTTTTTAGGGTTCCGTACCCAAAGGGTAAAAACGGGCCTCTATTACTAAGACTCCGCGGTCCGTCTGTCTGTCTGTCACCAGGCTGTATCTCATGAACCGTGATAGCTAGATAGTTGAAATTTTCACAGATGATGTATTTCTGTTGCCGCTTTAACAACAAATA
Organism: Orthosia gothica; assembly: GCA_949775005.1. Classification (NCBI taxonomy): domain Eukaryota; kingdom Metazoa; phylum Arthropoda; class Insecta; order Lepidoptera; family Noctuidae; genus Orthosia; species Orthosia gothica. Next base: position 30,686,506 of record OX459034.1, on the reverse strand, counting down.
CTAAAAACAGAATAAAATTAATATTTTAGAGGGGCTCCCAAACAATAAACTTGATTTTTGTGCCGTTTTTTGCGATCATGGTACGGAACGCTTCGTGCGCGAGTCCGACTCGCACTTGGCCGGTTTTTGTATGTTATTCTTAATTAAAACAAAATCTTAGACCGCAAATATTTGCAGCTGGTGTGGTGGTAGAAGGTACGGCTTAAAATATATGTTCATAAAGAGAAAACTTTTTCCAAGTCTTGTCTCTACTCGCCTCCACATTGTATAGATACGCCTGCCTAGAAATTGGTTTTAAGTACAGTCAACAATGTTGTCACTTATTTTGTTTGAATAAATGCAAATTAAATGATTGTTCACAGGTCACATGCGCTATCATTCAACGTCTCATTGACGACAACAAGGATTTACATTCATCTACTTACGCAAGATTCTTACATTTGGGCTTGGGATTGTGCTTCTTGGGTAAGAAACAACAACTTCTATTTTTTGTAGAGGCAATTTTTACTGTGCAATTTAGGCACAAAATAAATAATAGTACAGATACAGAAGGGTCACTACGCGCAACAATTTAAAGAAATAGCGACTCTTGCTGCTAAGCAACAAAGTGCAATTCAGCTCGCTTTGCGGTCAATGCCTAACGCGATATTCACCTAAACGTTGCCGCACTCTTCTAACGTGTAACTCTGGCGCGGCTCGTAAGGGTTGTCGACTTGCCGCTTAGTAATAATAAAAATAATAAAAAGACCCAACGGTAGGTCTAGGTATGCTACATGTCTATTTAGGTATATATCTCGTTCGTTTTGAGAACAATTGCATCAATTATAATAGTAAATAGTTTCCCGTGTAATCGCTTCGCAGAAATCAATCTTCTTCAAATATATTATATCCATTAACAACCATAAGTATACTCGCATTTGTATTTCAAATACTTACCTACCTATAGATACGTAGCAATCGATTAGAAAACTATTTTACAATGGCTGTTTGCTTATCTGTTCTAAACTAAACAGAAATACATTACTTAAGTTTTTATAATCCATGAAACTAAATATTACCTGTGATATTAAGTACTGTTTTTACAATTAATTAATTTGAGTGAAATATAACATTTGTCTGCATTCCCTAAGTAAATAAGCCCAATAAGCAAGGCATAATATGGTTTTTATTTTTAATAGGTTTTAATGTCCATTTGTGCCTTACGTGCAGGTTGCAAGGAGCGCACGGAAGCTACAATGGCTGCCTTAGAAGTATTACCGGAGCCGCAGCAGTCGCTGTGCCAGACTACGCTGTCCATGTGCGCGTACGCAGGCACCGGCGACGTGCTCGTCGTGCAACAGATGCTGCACATCTGCTCCAAGCATTATGAGACTGATGTAAGGGACCTTTATTTATTGCATACGCCATAGGCATAGTCAATTGCTCTGTAATCTATATCTATGACCAAAAATTTCGAAAACGGAGCATCGGTTTCAGAAAAAAGTTTGGCTTTGTCGTCTCCGTCATCCCTTTCCCAAGCTAGATATGTCAGATTTACGTCTGGGTCATTTATTGTTCATTTGTTTATGACGCAGGACAATTAAATAGGGTATTACACGCATTTTTAAAAAGTGTCTCAATTGTATTCTATACTTATAATATACTTTATCGAAGATAATATACAACAAAACAAAAAAAAAATAATCAATCGATAAATGCCAAAATTATGCATATAGATTTAACTTTTTCAAATTTCGTGCGTAGTTTGACGAAAACGCTGGTAGCAGTGGTCGCCATATTCCTCTGTGGTCATGACGTCAGTTGGCTGTTTGTTAACAAATGCGTCGATACACCGATCAGTTGACAGTATTTTGAGGACACAGCGGCTACTTTTGAATATTTGTTATAAAACAGATTTAAAAAAAAACTGATTTTTTTTAATTTAATTTTCAAAGTCAAAGTCAAAGTATTTATTCGTGTGCTTTTTGGTGATACAACAGGTCTTACAAAAATTTTATGGTAACTCAAAAAGCTACCCATTAGGCATACACGTTTTAACAATATCAGAAATTAAAATTGATTTACATACATTGAAATACAAAACAAAAATGTCAAAATTGATTTACATTGAAATATGATATACTAAATAAAAATGTCAAAATTGAGATAACAATTCATATTAGAATACAATTAATTATTATTACAAAATTTAAAATACAATCAGTTAGTCAAGGTGTCAAGCATAAATATATAATTGTCAGTTTTTACATTTTGTCAAGAAGGAATTCGTCAATGGTATAATAGCATTTTTCAATTAAATAATCATTCAGTTTTCGTTTAAATTGTATCAAATTCAAATCTTTGATAGCATTTGGTATTTTATTATATACTTTTGGTGCCATGCAGAGAATGCTTTTATGCATAAGGGACGTCTTTGAGGCTCTCAGACATAGTTCGTGTCGATATTCCGGTCTTGTTGATCTATAACGTTCCTCAGAAGCTTTTTTAAATAATTTACTGTTTTTCTTGACGAACAATGCAGTCTCGTATATATAAAGGCAAGGTAATGTCAATATCCTAAGGGATTTAAAATGAGGTTTACAACTATCTGTTGGTTTTAAATTACACATCGATCTAATACACCTCTTCTGTGCTTTAAAAACGTTATTTTTCTCACATGAATTTGCCCAAAAAATTACTCCGTAGCGTAATGTGGAATCTACATAGCCATAATATGCAGCTATAACAGCTGCCTGATTTACTACTTTCTTAAGCTTGAATAGAGCAAAGGCGAAGCGACTTAATTTTTTTATGAGGATTGATGCATGTTCTTTCCAAGTCAGTTTAGAGTCAATAGTCAAACCTAGAAATTTTACATGTTCTACTTCTTCAATTCTATTATCGTCAATTAATATGTTTATGTCAGGAGTAGTTACTCTTTGTCTAAACTGCATAATTTTTGTCTTACTTAAATTTAATTTTAAATTATTATGGTCAAGCCAATTAATTGATTGTTGCAATGAGTCTTTGATGTCACATTCATAGTCACTATTTTTATTTTGTCTAACAATGATCGTACTGTCATCAGCAAAAAGGACCATAGGAAAACTGACATGTTTTGGGAAGTCGTTTATGTAAACCAAAAATAATGGCGGTCCTAATACGCTGCCCTGTGGTACGCCAAAAATTATTTCACGTTTTTCGGATACATATTTAAATTCCTTTTTTTCTTTTATAGAAATTCGTTTAATTTCCGTACACTGTGTTCTACTGTCCAGATAAGATTGTATAAGGGAAAGTGCTTTTCCCCTTATTCCATGCGCATTAAGTTTCCGTAGTAGAGTATTATGATCAACTAAATCGAAAGCTTTCGTCATGTCCATAAATATAGCACTAATAGGAATTCTTTTATCTATATCTGTCATTATAATATTAAGGAAATCATAGATAGCCAGATTTATGGATTTATTTTTTCTGAAACCCTTCTGTTCCTTTACTAAGAGATTGTGTTTTGTGAAAAAGGAATCTATACGATGATAAATAGCTTTCTCGAATATTTTTGATATAACTGGTATCAGAGCAATGGGCCTGTAGTTATTGACATCAGTTTTATCTTGTTTCTTAAATAAGGGCTTAATTATTGTCGGCTTGAGTTTATCAGGATATATTCCAGAAGAGATACTAACATTAATGATGTGGCAAATGGGGCCAGCTATAACCTCGGAAACAAATTTTAATACCTTTGTTGAAATATCGTCATATCCTACACTAACTTTGTTTTTTAAATTCTGTATTATGCGATAGACTTCATCAGGTGTAGTTGGGGCTAAAAATATTGATTCGCAACATGAATTTGGAGTCTCATATCTTGCAGATTTTGAGGTATTTGAAAGTAATTTTAAAAATGATTTTGCTATTTTATGGACTAAAACTAACATTTTCCAACTGCCTTTTGCCTAAACTATCTCAATAATATGTTTATAGACTTTAGTCTAAAAGAGTAAAATACCCTATTTCAATAATCCTAGAATAATTGCAAAAAGAAAAGATTTTTCCAATTTATCCTGCAACATGGACTACTAATTTACTTGTGAAGAGATACTAACATTCTTGGACCATGTTTCAGAATGAACAACAGTCAACCGAAGACACGGCATTCAAGAAGCAAGACAAGAAAGACTCCAAGGAAAGCACCGCGTCCAGCTCATCAAGTAGCACTGCTGGCAGTTCAAAGGACGATAAGAGCTCAAAAGGTAAACTACAACATATAAAAGAGTTTTATGTTTGTTTATCAACAATTTTTTATTACTTTTATGTCTCCAAGCTAGTCTGGTAATTCTGGCTATTCTTCAGATTGGTAGAATCTTATGAAAAAAGTATGGGCATCATCCCATACAAAGAAACTGTCCCGACGTATTGTACTGATTATTTGATTTATCTATCGATATCGATTGATTATTAGATGGTGATCTATCTGTCGCCGTGGAACGGAACCGAACGCGATCGATTTACAAAAAATAATCGGTATAATCAGATGAAAAACGCTAGTTACGTGGCACGGTTTCTTTGTATGGGATGAGGCATCTGTATGCTAGTATTATCTTAATTTAATAATAATTTAATTAATTTTTTTTTTTTTTTTTTTTTTTTTTTTTATTTAATTTAATTTTTAATTTGGATTGTGATTGAAATTTTACTGTTAATTTTGACTTTGACTTAGAGTGTAATTAATTTTAACTTGAGTTTGATTATAATTTTAATTCTCATTGTGAATTTAATTCTGATTGTAATTCTATTTTTGATTTTAATTTTATTATTGAGTTTGTTGAAATTTCGGATCATAATGATGATTTGATTTTAGTCTGGGATATTTAGTGAATACTTGTCTGGATTACAATTGTGTTTCAGTAATTATAATTATGTAACATAACGGAGGAGATCACTGGCCCCTGAAACACAGGTGCTGTTACCTAGCTCAGGGGTCAGGGTTTCACGACTTTTGTAAAATTTTGAAGTTAATAAACAATTTATTTATTTATTTATTTATTTATTTATTTATCTGTGGTACGGGTATGCAATATGGGAGATTTCGTCTCACTCTCTCAAAGAAGAAGTTTTGACTTCCTAGAGTGGTCCAGTTTACTTACTATATAGTCCCACATTTTAATTTTATTTTTTTCGCCAGGAAAATCGTCCAAGGACAGCAAGAACAAGGAGAAAGAAAAGGAGAAGGAGGCTAATAAGGAGCTGTCGTCCGTACAAGCGGTCGCTACGCTGGGCGTCGCCGTCATCGCGCTAGGCGAGGAGACCGGCGCCGAGATGTGCACCAGGATATTCGGACAGCTGGTGAGTTCAGCACTAACTTTACAAGTGATTAAGGCCCACTTAACTCGGAGTTAGTTGCTAACACAAGGTTAAATTGAGAGTTTATCATACAATATTGTTAATTTAGTCCGAGTTAAGTTATATGTGCAAATCGGCCTAAGAAAGAGGAATCTAGTAAAAGAGCTCGTCCAGGGAAGTATTCACATAGCATACCTGTTTATGCCATCAAACAGTGTTGCAATATGCGTTGTGTTGATGTAGCCACAGAAAAAAGTCATTTCAGTTATGCATCTAGTAATGACTCTAAAGGTGCGGTTCACAGCGTGACCGCGACGCGTGACCGAGGCAGGAGACACGCGGCACTACCTTTCCTTAGGCTTTGTATGGAAGTGAGTTCGCGTGCGAGACCGCATCAGAAGACCGCTAGCCGGTCTCACTCACGGACGAGAGCTGTAGCTTGTTGCGTTCGAAATACCCAAAAATGTTGTCATTAAACTGTTAAAGAACCATTTATTGATTGAAATCCATTTTGAAAACGATCTTTTTTGGCCTTCTATCTATACTATATAATATTATAAAGAGGAAAGGTTTGATTTTTTGTTTGTTTGTTTGTTTGTATGAATTGAATAGGCTCCGAAACTACTTGGCAGATTTGAAAAATTCTTTCACTGTTGGATAGTCCATTTATCGAGGAAGGTTATAGGCTATATAACATCACGCTACGACCAATAGGAGCGGAGAATAAATGAATGTTATGTTACAAAAACGGGAAAAAATATTCCTTTTTGAGAGCTTCCATTGCGTGCGCTGCGTAAATGGTTTAAGTTACGCAAATATCATGTATGATGGAATTGTTTCTCTTTAAAAGTTCTAAAAAAAAGTCCGTGACACCATATGTCTATCTTTTAAGGTGGACTCACAATAGCAAATTTTATGTTCTAAATTTTAATTAGATCAACACTGCCGGTAGAAACAAAAGTTGGTTGCATTCGTATAGTAGTATATATATTATTTCTTATTCAAATAAATAGTTCAACAAGTTGGTAGGTAGATAGGGTAGGGTAGGTAGGGTAGGGTAGGTAGGGTAGGGTAGTGTAGGGTAGGGTAGGGTAGTGTAGGGTAGGGTAGTGTAGGGTAGGGTAGTGTAGGGTAGGGTTGGGTAGGGTAGGGTAGTGTAGGGTAGGGTAGGGTAGTGTAGGGTCGGGTAGGGTAGGGTAGTGTAGTGTAGGGTAGGGTAGTGTAGGGTAGTGTAGGGTCGGGTAGGGTAGGGTAGGGTAGTGTAGGTAGTGTAAGGTACGGTAGGTAGGGTAGATAAATGTTTGGTGTTTTTATGGCAAAACAAAGTTTGCCCGGGCCAGCTAGTTGTATATAATTTATTGATAGCCAATCTTAATTCCTTTTAATGATCATACATACATACATAAACTCACGCCTTTTTTCCATGGGGGTAGGCAGAAACTACAGAACGACACCTGCTACGATCCTTACATACTTCTTTTGCTTCACACACATGATGAGTTCAGCACTAACTTAAGTTAAATGATCATAACAACATCATATTGTCGTATTTCGTTCGTCTTACTCCAGTAATAGTAATTTGATAACTTGACTTTCCATTGCAATGTGATATAATAATTTATAACAATATAACTGATTTTAAAGACTAAAATCGAGGAGAATTTTTGTGAAAACTGTCGCGGTCTCGTCCATGGACATACCATCCGAGACCGCGACGTGCGACCAAGGCACTCGCACCTTTATAATGAAGATGTTGAGTGTTACGCACGATAATGTTCCCACTGTTGGGACACAGGCCTCCTCTCTGTGCGAGGGAATGGGCCGTAATCCACCACACGGGTCCAGGGAGGGTTGGTCCCAGTTGGATGTCACGATGAGTCATTCTAAATGCCCGTCTCCCCGCAGGGTCGCTACGGCGAGCCGGCAGTGCGGCGCGCGGTGCCGCTAGCCATCGCGCTGTGCTCCATCTCCAACCCACAGCTGGCCGTGATCGACGTCCTCAACAAGTACTCCCACGACTCTGATAATGACGTCGCCTACAACGCTATCTTCGCAATGGGTCTCGTCGGCGCTGGTACTAACAATGCAAGGTAATATTTACAGTTCTTTTTCGTATTTTATTAGTGTTTTTGTGAAAACATAACTTGATAATATGTCAGGGTCTCGCTAAGGGTGTTACCGTGCCAATCGATCGATCGATGGTAGAATAGATTAGTCGACGTCGATCGATAGTTTCTACCATACATCGATCCATCGACCGATCTATCGTTGATCGATGATGGAATGTACTATTCCTCTTCTGAATACCAACATTTCGAAATAAATTTATGGAATATAGCTGGACGATGTGGTTGAAGCCCAACGTCGATCGATTGATTAGTCGACGTTTTATGGAACAGTATCCGTCGATCAATGGCATTGATCGTTGATTGTTTGGTGTGGTTATAATTACCCAAAAACTTCACCTTTTCTTATAAGTACCTACACTCTTTGCGCATATACGTATACGCATTTTTTGTAGTTTAACGTCATACAGACAACTATGGTATGACGGACAATAAACTACAAAAAATGCGTATACGTATATGCGGAATTTTTTTATTGATACTGTCACCCGCACCATGCTACAGCGCAAAGAGTATAGGGACCGTTATTTGTATTACATTAAAATTTATATCAAAAGAAAAAGAAAGAAAGAAAAAGTGTTTATTTGTCACAACACGACATACATACAATATATAAATTTATATCACAACTTGTTAAGTGCAGACATCATAATAATATACTATAATAGCAGATGTATAACTGTACCTATCTCTGCTCCTGCTCCACACTGTTCATCAACATCAACACACCCCTGGCAGGCTGGCGACCATGCTGCGGGCGCTGGCGCTGTATCACGGCAAGTCGCCGGTGCACCTGTTCATGGTGCGGCTGGCGCAGGGCCTGTGCCACGCCGGCAAGGGCACGGTGACGCTGAGCCCGTCGCACGCCGACCGGCGCCTGCTCAACCAGCCCGCGCTGGCCGGCCTGCTGGTGGTCATGACCGCTTTCCTGGATTGTAAGAATAGTGAGTACACTACTTATTATATGTTACCTTGCATTCGAATGTCTGGCTGGCAACTAGGTTTCCCTTTTTAGGGTTCCGTAGTCAACAAGGAACGCTTAAAGTTTCGCCATGTCCGTCTGTCTGTCGGTCCGTTGCTTAGCTCAAGGACTTTGGCTATAAGTAGTAAAAAAAAACTTTTTTTTTTTTTGTTCCTCCTATACATAAAAGATTACTTTTTTTCTCGTCCATCCCATGTTGTGGCGTATCGTTGGATATGCCATTCAAAAATAATACGGGACTGTAATAACCATTTTTCGATTCAGGGATCCGTTTGCCCAATGCCAGCTAAATGGATTCTTTTGGATATGTTAAAAAATTACGGCAGTAGTATATATAACGAAATTAAAAGGAAAACTAACACAGCCAATTTGACTTTACAAGTTTAAGATTAATAATCGACCAACCTATAAAACGTACTTGCAAAAGTAAATATTTTGTATATTGATGTATGTGACAGACAACAGTTTTCGAACGGCAAAGTTAAGTTGTCCCTTCATTAGAACAATGTTCAGTGCTTTGATTGTGGAACGTTAGTAATGTTATCTACTTATTTTCGTGATTCTAGTTGTTTATACGGAACCCTCAGTGCGCGAGTCCGACTCGGTCTTCGCCGGTTTTTCAACAATTTTCCAGCATGTGATTAATCTGAAATTTGGCATACTTATTTAATTTGGAAACAATTAAAAAGCCACATAATATGTATGCGGAGGTGTGGCTGATATAATTTTTCTATGTTACATCAATCTTACTTATAAAAGAAGTCGGTTAATAAAGTAGTAGTCACATACGTATTGGTTTTTAGCTTTTGTTCATTGTTCCATCAATCATACATAGCGAGTACAACACTTTATAAGCAGACCAAGATAATTAGGCAGCTAGGTGTAATACAACCTTCCTGGCTTGTAGTAGTAATCCCCGGCACGTAACTTGGCAAGGTTTTGGCGTAGTGGGGATATAGTGCGCGAACTTACTAACCACCATATAGAGTGAACGGAACGTGGACGCGACGCGATTGGTTAGTCGATCCTTGTGTCAACTGACCAACCAATCGCGCGCTCGGAACGGTACTAACCGTTCCCCGCGTCCCGCTTGATAACCAAAGAGACGTGAAAAACGACTTGCGTGCATCTAACGACTTTTGCCAAGTTACAACTATACCCTCTTACCATCCATACCCGACATCGGAATTTGCAAAAGCCATTATAAATGCCTGATATCACGGGGTCTCATAATGAGACCCCGTGATATCAGGCAATTTTTTGAGAGTCTCATTGCTAAGAAAGAAAATTTGGTTCAAAGAAATCTCACTAGATGGCGCGACACGTACAAACAATTCAATAGAATTGTGTGTAAAATTAACATTTTCTGGCATTGAACATAAAAAAATTATGTTCTTGTTAAATCAACTCTCCTAAGTACAAATTTATGGAATATTGGGCTCTTAATTCACATTTCAAAGATTATTTGAACGGATAATTTAAAATTGATGCCAATAGATAGCGCATTTTTAAATCTCTGAGACATTCCACTTGATTGTTAAAATTTGCATTGTAACACATTTTGGTGCAAAAAATCTGTAAAAACGTGCAAAAAAATACTATTGCACGAACCTTCACTGTATTCATAGAAAAAAATATTCACGAACCTAGTAAACCCTTTTACTTGCAAGTCGCTGCTAACACCATCTATTGCCGTGAAACGGGCTCGAACGCAATTGATGTACTTACAAAAATAACAAGATTAATCAGATGAAAAACGCTAGTTACGTCGGCACGGTTTCTTTGTATGGCATCTTTACTAGTTCTTAACAAAAACTTGACTGTGTGTCTAAAACTAGCTTTGTATTACAGTAATCCTCGGTAAGTCTCACTACTTGTTGTACGTGCTGGCGACGGCGATGCAGCCCCGTTGGCTCGTGACCCTCGACGACAACCTGCAGCCCTTAAACGTCAGCGTTCGCGTTGGACAGGTAAGAACCTCGATGTATTACCTATCAAATAATTGAAATAGGTAACTACTTGAATTGTCAGCTATAACAGATTCATTGTCCACATAGTAAAACATAGTTAAAACAATCACTAATGCCATATGTGTGTCATGGGTCTGTGAACCTGTTAACTATGCGTTGTCTTTCTTATTTTAAAGTTCGTGAGTTTAATAACTCTAATTGTAACTCACCTTTTTAGGGTTCCGTACCCAAAGGGTAAAAACGGGACCCTATTACTGAGACTCCGCGGTCCGTCTGTCTGTCTGTCACCAGGCTGTATCTCATGAACCGTGATAGCTAGAGAGTTGAAATTTTCACAGATGATGTATTTCCGTTGCCGCTATTACAACAAATACTAAAAACAGAATAAAATAAATATTTAAGTGGGTCTCCCATACAACAAACATGTTTTTTCTGCTGTTTTTTGCGATTATGGTACGGAACCCTTCGTGTGAGAGTCCGACTCGCACTTAGCCGGTTTATTGATATCGCAGTAATCAACTTGGAAAATAGACTATAGCTAAGTTGACTTAGGCACAGTAAACATATACAAACAGTATCGAAACTACCTACAAACGCTCGAAACGGCACACTCACACAAACGTACGCACCGGCGAGACCGTTCGTGCACTTTCTAGGTAATGTCAGTACTAAGTGCCGCGTCGCGACGAGTGGTCACGTATTGTGTTAGTGTGCCGTTTCGAGCGTTTGTAGGTAGTTTCCATACTGTTTTTATATTTTTACTGTGACTTAGGGCCGATTTTTCCATAGTCTGATAACTTTTAACTAAGGAATAAAAACGGCCGTTTGACGTCATTTTCTATACAAAAGATGACAAAGCGCCATTTTTATTCCTCACTGAAATGATAATAAAAAAATCGGGCCTTATAAAACTGCAATCAGGTAAATATGCAATCAGAGTCTGTTCAACATCAAATATAATTTACAATATTTTTTCAGGCTGTCGACGTTATCGGTAAGGCAGGAACACCCAAGACCATCGCTGGCTCCCACACGCACACGACGCCCGTACTCCTATCGTTCGGCGAGCGCGCAGAACTGGCCACCGACGAGTACATCCCCCTGTCCCCCGTCATGGAAGGATTCGTCATACTCAAGAAGAATGAGGATAGCGTTATGGCTTCAGTCCAATAAAACTAGCTATAAATCCATAGATTTAATTAACATTTATCTGTATTCATTTCAATTCTAATAAAATTGTGAGAACTATTGTATGAGGAATGTTATTTTTTAAATTTATGTTACCTGTAACCTTTATCACGCTCTTAATACGCGGATTATACAAATAATATCGTAAACATAGAAACTACGAAATAAATACTATTATTAATATTTGTTAACTACAATTGAGATTGCTTTAAAAGATCAATAGTTGGTGAAGAATGGGTTGGGTGTGTTCAAAATAATTGATTCACAACCATTATATACAACTAGCTGTCCCACGCGGCTTCGCTCTCGTCAACTCGCTACCTACCTACCCTACATACATGAATGTTGCGTAACTATAACCGCTTACACAGCGCACGCAACGGAAGCTCTCAAAAAGGAATATTTTTTTCCCGTTTTGCAACATTTTTCATTTATGCTCCGCTTCTATGGGTCGTAGCGTGATGTTATATAGCCTATAACCTTCCTCGATAAATGGACTATCCAACACAAAAATATTTTTCAATTCCAACCAGTAGTTCCTGAGATTAGCGCGTTCAAACAAACCAGACGCTCTCAATCAATACAAAGCGCAAACTTACTGAAATTTATTAAAAAAGTGGGTGGAAATCTGCTAAAGGAAAATAGTTTTACAGCTCTATATAGTACACACGCAAATCATAACAAAACTACAGTAAACTACTTAGTTCTGAATTCAAATTATAGGAGCATAAATGAAAAATGTTGTATAAACGGGCAAAATTATTCTATAATTAATAATATATTATAAAGCTGAAGAGTTTGTTTGAACGCGCTAATGTGAGGAACTACTGGTTGGAATTGAAAAAAATATTTTTGTGTTGGATAGTCCATTTATCGAGGAAGGTTAAAGGCTATATAACATCACGCTACGACCAATAGGAGCGGAGCATAAAAATGTTGCAAAAACGGGAAAAATATTCCTTTTTGAGGGCTGCCGTTGCGTGCGCTGCGTAAACGGTTTAAGTTAGGCAACAGTCATGTATGTTGGGTAGATGGGTAGGTAGGTAGCCAGTTGTCGAGAGAGAAGCCTTTTGTATATAAAAGTGAAAGATCACTCACTCATCGCGAAAACCGCTTGACGTATAAAGATGAAATGCGGCAGGGAGGTTCTTCAAGTGATGTAAGTGCGCACTAAGAAAGGAGTTTTTTGTTAGTCAAATGGTTACATACTGGACTCTCCGACCTACGTGACCATTTTTGATGCTAACAATTGATGAACAAACGCATTTAAGCGAAATTTACTTCCCACAATTGTATCGTTATTACTTGAATTATTAGCTATAGGTGGTGTAATAATACAGCGTGTCTATTTTTTTCGAAACTCAACTGGTTCCATTCCTGGCTATGAATATAGATTTTCAAAATTTCAATGATGCTGTTTTAGTTTTCATCAAGATCGGGCTCATGACACCTTTGAGTGATTTTCGTTATTCCTCATTTTCAGATTTAGCCACTGTTAAGACCTGAGAAAGGGGCGGCTAATACCTACTACACGATCTAGGGCGGCCAAGACTGCAAAGCCGCCACTGTGGGCCTTAATGTAGTTATGTGTGCATACTTCACCCTGCTTGGCTATTCTAGACCGTGACGGCATTACAGAGACGATACCACCACCACCTTACTTCTTTGAAAGTACCTACAAATAGTGATGACTTTACAAAAACAGTTTGATCATTATTGAATTTATAAAAGAGCGGCGCGTATAAAAAGATAGCCCATTGTAGTATTTCGAGGTTTGTACCAGAATATTAATAAGTATATGCTTGTAACAATTTATATTTTTATTACGTCGCTTCACTCTATGCAGCTCGACGCTATGTTTTTGAAGTAGGTAATCGGTTATACAAAAATTTAACATGACGCCTGTATTCCACGAGGAACAAAGTTAGGTAGAGTTGCACGCCTACCCACATTCGAGAATGCGTTGTAATTGTTACCGAAAAATTTGTCGTAATACGTATACTTTGATTATAAGTAATTATAATAATCAAAGTACGTATACGATTTACTCATCACCACACAAGAGTCAAGAATGGCAAAGCCTCGAATAGCTAATTAATCGCATTTCAAATAAAAGAAATCTGCCCTCATATCTGTAAGTACCTATGGAGTTCTTACACGAAGAAACAATAAAAGTGGGTATCTATAAAATTAACTGACTACCTACCACTCATAAATAATAATCTGTCATAAATAATTTATAAGAGCATCGTCACTACGTGTTTTTATAAAAAAATCGTTAAAATGACAGATTTTTCCGTGTGGTTTCTCATTGTAGCGATTGTTTTACTTTCGTTCACGATGGTAATGTTTGGGTAAGTAATAGCAATGGAAATTTATTCTTAACACTTGTTCTCAAGCATGCATGCTGTTCACTCCATCATATTTGTTTATAATAAACTATCTGCAAATTATACTAGGTATGGGCATGATTAACTGGTCCAACCTTTAACTAAATCAATCCTTGTTATTGCAGATTAACTGTAATTCCATGGTGTAGAGGTGAAGCAAGGGACACACTGTACCACACCACATCCTGGAAGCGCATGGCTATACCAGAACATGACAGCTTTTCTGTGACACTACCACCTCTGCCACCTTACTTCTTCGAAAGTAAAATTAATTATGATGACTATTCAGAAACAATTTAAACAACCATTTTGTCTTAATTGCATTCTCTTTAATGTAATATTGATTTTATAATTTATTACTAAACTGATTTTAATGTATTAGTGTCGATATAAAAGATTTAATTGCTAAGTCTTGGGCCAAGGATAAGAGAATGATGTTGTGTGTTTTATTTTATTTTATTATTTTGTTTAAAAGTTAATTTATTAATTAAAATTTATATAATGTTTGAAACTATTTTATTTATCAATAGTATTAAAATAATTCTTGGATTATGAACTCTTCTCTATAACTGCAGAAGTTTCATTATTTTTCTCCTTATCTTCTGTGTCTTCATCTCCACTGCTGGAATCTGACTGTGATGATGTATTTTGCTTATTTTCTGTCTTTGGTTTCTTTTCTTTCAATTTAGCATTTTTCTTTTTCTTCAGCCTCTTGGCTCGTTTCTTTGCTGTCTTCTCAGCAGCTGCTTGCCGATTTTTTTCTATCCTATTATGATAATCATCGTCAAGTTTTTCCTGAAATAATTGCAAAATATATTACATTGATTATTATATTATATGGTAGTTCTTAGAAAATAAATAAAATTGCAGCAAAATCTGTTAATAATTAGATAAAACAGTAGCACAAATCACAAAGAAATATGAGAAAGCTGCACAAGTTGAATCTTGCATAATCAAATGGCTACAATTAATGAACCTTTTCACTTTTTTCCTGGATGAACTTCTGTCTCGCGTATTCTTTTCGCCTGAGATGACGGTACACGTGAAATTCTCCCGATCCCGCACCAGCACTCGAACCCATCACATTGCGGACGAAGTCAGGTGGTGCAGCTAATGATTTAGATCTCGGCGGTTCTGGGATCACCACTGGCTTATCCTGATAATAAATAAATAATATGAGGCTTAGATCAGCATCTGTTACAATAGGAAGTTTATAAATTTACACTCACTGGATTTTTCATCAGTTTTGCTAATTTTAGCCTTTGTAAATCAGTGGCATTTTTTATAACTATGGGTTTCTTTTCCGACTTAGATTCGGTGTCACTCATCTTTGGACCAGAAATATATATTTCTAATCAGTAAATACAAGAAATAACTACGAAAATACAAAACGTAAACAAGAACTGCTGAGCTCAATCTCTGTGCCTGTCAGTAGTGTCAATGTCAATAGCAATTTCACATTGTCTGTCAACTGTCAAAATTATAAATCTGAGAATTAGAAAATAAAAAATAATAAATTTAGAATTCTATGTAACACGTTAATGTTTGAAAATCGTAAACAATCGACATCTAACAACAGTAGGTATTTACGAGATTTATTCACTGTGAGACCACTAACTAGATATATTTGAAAAAGATTTTGTTATACATAGCTTTTCGCTGTGGGTAATTTTGATTGATTAATAATTTAAATACGACAGCAAAAAAAATATAATTAAATCTTATCATAAGAAATTGTGGGCTGACTATGTAAAGAGAGTAGTCAAACCCATTAGCATGATGATTGACGTCAATAACTCAGATCAAACTCAAAGGCCTTCTACACAGTCGGAACAACCATTCGAACAAGGTGCCCTTGGTTAAGTCAACCAATTGGTGCGTTTGTTCTAAACAGTTTCGTGATTGACACAACTTGAGTCATTTTTACGCCGCCACCTCGGGTCCTGATGTGTCGGGGGCGACGAACATACATCCCCGAGTCCGTCGCCCCTGAATCCTTTTAGGGGGGCTGGAAGAGGGCATTGTCCGCCCTCCGCCGACGCCCAGCGCGTCTGCTGCGGATCCGGTGAGTGGATGAAATCTCGCGAGTACCTTCGCCTCCGGGTCCCAGGGCGGAGATCCGGCCAGTACACAAGCTGCCTCGTAGCAGATCGTGCTATATCGTGCCCCCTGATGGCTCTGACGGTCATCGCTCTCTGTGGCTACCGCAAAATGGCGATGCTGCCGGCCGTCAGGTCAGTCACCCAGATCGGGTAACCCCAAACAGGGCCATCGATCGCACGATCAACCAAGGACAGCATAACTTTCGTTATAAAAAAATCGATCGTGTGGACGGTGATTGGCCAACCAAATTGAGTTGAGCGTCCAACAAACTTGGTTGGGAGGTATGCCCCTGCGTTGGTCAAGCAAGTAGGAGGTATCTCCCAACCAAGGTTGTTGGAAGGTTAAATTAATTTAGTTGGCCAACCAACGGACCCAACGGTTGAGTTGGGTGGTTGATCCGACTGTGTAGAAGGCCATTCATCCACCATCTCTTACTTTGTTGATTTTTATTCGGTGCTAAACCGACATGGTGACTCGAAATCACGGTCCTCGGCCGTTTAAACATAGTCGGTGATAACGATCAGCTAAGTAGACCCAGTAGAGTTTTTTTTTTGCCCTTTGTATGGTCGATACATAGATCACCTTTCAGACGGGATTATTTTCATTTTTGTGACACACAAGGGGAAGTGTAACTACGGCTTATAATCTTGTTGTTGCGGAATATTCCGGTTTTTAACCTCTAGTTTCACCTTGTGAAGGACAAATTAGTTCTACAGTAGGTACTTTCCGGCGGATCCGGCAAATTTTGTGCATTTAGAGACTCGTTTGTGTGCTGAATTTACGGAATTATATTCAAGTAAGTAATCTTTTTCATATTAAAATATTTTAAGTATACTTAGTTTTGATGTTATGTTAAGATGTGCCAGTGTTTTCTGTAAAAAAATGACTATAATGCCAATTTTATGTAACTTTTTGCATCCGTTGCCGTTCGTGCATACGTCAGTTGTTTTAGTTAAAACCTAATTAATTAATAGTTTACGTATGTAACATAAACGATTATTTAAAGTCATTATTTCTCCTTAACTACATACATTGATTTAAATAGGTACCGATACTACTCAACCTATAGTTGACCTTGTTGCCACTTTTTCGATTTTTTATGACATGAACAAATAATGAGGTAGATAATGGTCTCTCCGTATTATAATATGAAAAGATAATTTCATAATAAGCAAAGATAATAATTTATACTTCAATCAGAAACTGTTTTGGTTTTATGTTCAGGATGCCCATCAAGTCCATCAAAGCTCGTCAAATCTTCGACTCCCGTGGTAACCCCACTGTGGAGGTTGATCTGGTACGTATTATTATGTTTTCAGCCTTGTTCTTCCTTGTTAGAATATCATTTGTTTCCTTCCTTGTAATAAATCATATTTATTACTTAAAAATTTTCAAAACCCATATTGTGGGTAGGTAACAACTTAACAATTCCTAATAAGAAAAATTCATTGCCTTTTAAAAATCTTATTAGAATATCATCCTGCTGTATTGCTAACATCAGACCAACAACCTTAATCAATTTTGAATCTACCTGTGTATGTAATTTAAGTGTTTTTGTATGGTGTAGGTAACCGAGTTGGGTCTATTCCGCGCGGCTGTGCCCTCAGGAGCCTCCACTGGTGTCCACGAGGCTCTGGAGCTGAGAGACAATGTCAAGGCTGAGTACCATGGAAAGGGTGTCCTCACTGCCATCAAGAACATCAATGAGAGCATTGCTCCCGAACTGCTGAAACAGAACCTTGAAGTAACACAACAGAAAGAGGTATTTTGTGATAAGGGTAATATTATTTCAACCTTCATTCTGACCTTAACAGTTCAAGATTGCACATCGACACAGCTTAGAAGCATATTTTCTGTTATTTAAATTTTTTTTTTTTTTTTTAATGTCTTTAAAATGATTAACCATACTTAAATTTTTTGTCACTGGCTAGTCAGGAGAACCTTGGGCCAATGCATAACCCATTTACATAGATTTGTTTTTTTTATATGAAAAATATTAAATGCCTTGGAAAAAAATATTACACTGTGCGATTTTTCTCATGTAAGTGATGCAATGCCCACATAGTGAAAGAAAGTATCATAAACCTCTGATAACCCAAAGTATTAACAATCGGCCCAAAGTAGAAACTGCAAATATTTTGAATACTCAATATTGCATGTTTGCATATTACATTTACCTTAGTGATAATGTATTTGAAACAAAAACACATCAGAAACATAAACATAAAGTGCAAAATTTAGATAAGAGCATGCATAATTATATATAAATAAAACTTCTTATCTCATACCTAACTCGTATGACACATACTTACCAATATATCACTATCCTTGTTTTGTACCATACTACAATAAAATCATCTGATTGTTAACAGATTGACCAGTTCATGCTGAACTTGGATGGCACTGAAAACAAGTCAAAGTTGGGTGCCAATGCCATCCTCGGCGTATCTTTGGCTGTTGCCAAGGCCGGAGCCGCTAAGAAGGGTGTCCCTCTGTACAAGCACTTGGCTGACCTTGCTGGAAATGCTGACATTGTGCTGCCAGTACCTGCCTTCAACGTCATCAACGGAGGCTCCCACGCTGGCAACAAGTTGGCCATGCAAGAGTTCATGATCCTGCCGACAGGTTACTATTATTTAATTGTTTTTTTGATCCTACTTCCCTGGCGAAGACAATATGTATGTTGACTCCTCCTGATCACACCAGCAATTCAAACAAAAGATATTCATGGCATATTATTAGAAACATCAGATTAACCTTATGTTCTTTTGTCTAGGTGCTACTTCATTCAGTGAGGCAATGCGCATGGGTTCCGAGGTGTACCACCACTTGCAGAAGATCATCAAGGAGAAGTTCGGTCTGGACTCCACTGCCGTTGGTGATGAGGGTGGTTTCGCTCCCAATATCCAGAACAACAAGGATGCTCTCTTCCTCATTCAGGATGCCATCAAGAAGGCTGGTTACACTGGCAAGGTTAGTGTAAGGATAGGTAGGTAGTTTTGATGAACTCTTTCACCTTGAGGTTTGAATAGATAATTGCAGATTGTGTTTTGAATGAGTATGACTCATAGATATATTTACAAAGACACACCTTTGTATGTGATGACGTTATAGTCTTCGTAAGGCTAGTGCTTTTATAATATCTCTTACTGCACCTCATCATCATCATATCAGCCGAACTATGTCCATTGCTGGACATAGGCCTCCCACATTTCGGTTTGGGGGGGTTTGCTGTAATCACCACGCTTGGCAGGCGGGTTGGCGATCATAGTATGTTGTTAAATTACAAAGAGAATGCTGCTGCCCATTCTCTGGTGTGTCCCTAAAGATAAACGCGCACCTAGCCGCACCGCAGGAGCCGCACGCGCCGCTGTCATCGCATTTTATAAATCTTAATATGAAATCGTATGCAGCCTCGCGCACCTATCTGCGCCGCACGAGCCGCATTTCAGCAAAATGCTTTATAGTCTAAGAGACGTGGAGGATCGACCTTTCCCATCAGTTAACTGGATGAGAACACTGATCACTGATGTGAACTGGATACGGATGACGTGTCCGCGCCGCCCGCATCGCACTCGCGCAAGCATCGAACGCGCCGAATCTGATGACGTCAACCGCGCGCGCTGGTGTTATCCGTATACCTATAGCATTTTACTGAAATGCGGGTCGTGCGGCGCGGATAGGTGCGCTTTCACCTCAAGATGTACAGAAGTGGATACGATGCGTGCGGCGCGTACGGCACGTTCATGGGATGGTGAAATTCTTTACGTATGACACCATACGGAACCGTTCGACCCCATATGGAACTTCTGCACCAATTTTTTTTATAAATTAGTATTTATTGTATAATATTTGTCCTTTTAGATTGAAATTGGTATGGATGTTGCCGCATCTGAATTCTTCAAGAACGGTACCTATGACCTTGACTTCAAGAACCCCAAGTCCAACCCCGCCGACTACCTGTCTTCTGAGAAGCTGGCCGAGGTGTACCTGGACTTCATCAAGGACTTCCCCATGGTGTCCATCGAGGATCCCTTCGACCAGGACGACTGGGCAGCGTGGGCTAACCTCACCTCCCGCACACCCATCCAGATTGTCGGAGATGATCTCACAGTGAGTCTTTACATTATAACAGGTTTTAAACTACAACTGTAGCCTCCCCCATTATCGTCCTCATGGAGTGGGCCATAGACTACTACTATATACGAGTCGGCGCACATGGGCGTCGCCAAGGAGAGGGAGGGGCAGTTCCCTCCACCCCTCTTCCCTGCTCCTAGAGATTTAGAAAATTTTTGCCGAATGAAAAGATATCAAAGTCCTAAATCCACTCACTTAACAAATCTAACCGTTGTTGATGTCCTTAATGAGACAAAGACCTTCTTGCCCAAAACGGGGACAGCAAAGTAAATTTTGATTGCTCTACCGTGCACAAAGAGTGTGTCTAAAGTGATCAAGACGTTTACAAAAAACCACTGAAGAATGTGTTTTATAATTAACTTTTTCAAAAAAATGGATCTCACTCTACTGCTTACTGCTCTACTTAGAATCTTGTAATTGTCAATGGATCATTTGATTGCCTCCATATTCTTTTTATTCTAATGTATATAATAACTTTGTTTTATTGTACAGTCAAGAGCTCATGGAGCGTTAGTCATTGGACTTTGTACCGTTGGGGACTCGCACTACTAGTGTAAAGATTCATGTGCTTTTGACTCAATTTATAATTAATACTTTTCGATTTTCAATTGACCTGCAGCCTCCATAAAAAAATATCTCCAAAACCAACTGCATACAAAAGAGGCAACCAACCTCCCACCCATGATTATAAAGATTATTTTATCTGGTTCTTAGGTAACAAACCCCAAGCGTATCACCACGGCTGTTGAGAAGAAAGCTTGCAACTGCTTGCTCTTAAAGGTTAACCAAATCGGAAGTGTGACTGAATCCATTGACGCTCACTTGCTGGCCAAGAAGAATGGATGGGGCACCATGGTTTCTCACAGGTCTGTATTTTTTTTTAAATAAAAAAATATTATGATTGCCGGCACGTAACTTGGGGGTACAAGTAGTTTTTTAGGTTTCTTTGGTTCAGTGTTGCCAGTGGCAGATAGTCAAATATTACATGAGACATCTCAAAAAGTTAGATGTTCATGAGAAAAGTTACATTACCTACCTTATTTTATGTGGAAAATTACACTAGAACACTACGAACGAAAACTTTCCATTTGAGGGACTAAGTGCGGAAACCAAACCCCCATAACATAGAACAACGAAAACTTTCTTAAATGTGTTCCGTTTCACGATTATTTTTGTTTGCTGGAAAATATTTCGATATTTGTTATTAAGTCTAAAAGTTACATTTTGAGTCGTGTTACATGGAGGTTACATGAGAAGGTCAAAAGTAACGGAAAATGTAACGGTTACCAAGCGGGTTGCCACAAGGATCGACTGACCAATCACGTTGCGTCCACGTTTCGTTCGCTCTATATGGTGGTTACCCCCACTACGTTTGGCGTACTGCTTGCTACCATGCCAAGTTACTTATGATATAGATCTAAAATGATTATAATAAAAAACTGAACTAAACAATAATAAAGCCAAAATAATAAAGGTTGTCTGTAAGAGATTGTCCTGTGCGATAAGACCGCCCACTGT
Source organism: Orthosia gothica (assembly GCA_949775005.1). NCBI lineage: Eukaryota > Metazoa > Arthropoda > Insecta > Lepidoptera > Noctuidae > Orthosia > Orthosia gothica. The sequence continues at coordinate 30,664,770 of OX459034.1, read as the reverse complement.
ACACATGTTTTTGTAAATATTTTTCCTGTATGTTTTTGTGGTGTACAATAAAGTATATAATAAATAAATAATAAAGTCTTACATATATTCTCTTTTGTAATATGAAGTATTGATAAATTTATCATTTGCCTATTGTCATCAGGTCTGGAGAGACAGAAGACACGTTCATCGCTGACCTTGTCGTGGGTCTGTCGACCGGTCAGATCAAAACCGGCGCCCCGTGCCGCTCCGAGCGTCTCGCCAAGTACAACCAGATCCTTCGCATTGAAGAGGAACTCGGAGCTGGCGCCAAATACGCCGGCAAGAACTTCCGCAGGCCTGTTTAATTGTATAAAGATGTAAAAGAGCATTTTCATCAGAGAACACATTGTTGCTATGGGCCGCAATGACAAATGATTATGCTCTTGGAACGTTATACAGCATTTTAATCCTATGTAGTGTGATATACATAAAATGTTACAAGCTGAACAAATTACAGCACATTTTTTCAAAAAAGTCCTTATTTATATGAAATTACTGGCTGTAGTGTAAGTACTAGTGTCGAATGTATGATACTGTTTATTTAAATTTTAAGATTTATTTTTATGTTTTAAAATTAATTGATATCAAATGCGTAAGTTCAATAAATGATGATGTTATTGTATTTGGGTGTTTATTTTATTATGCTGACTTTACTAAACCAATAAATACATCAAATGTTAATGTAAAACCACTCGCACAACGGGATTCTACTACTACACATTGTTGTGCCCATATAGGTCTATATGAAATAAAAATGATTGATTTTGATTTTACCCCCAAATCATACTAATATTATAAATGCGAAAGTTTGGATGTGTATGTTTGTTACTCAAACAAGTTAGACCAGCAGCCTAATTGTGTAAGTGAATTCGGCAAAGGAAACAATCTGGTTCTTTCCCAAAATCGACTTTTTTGCGCAAAGTCGTTTTTCGGGAAAGAAACAGATTGTTTCCTTTGCCGAATTCACTTACACAATTAGGCTGCAGAACAGCTAAACGGATCTGGATGAAATCTGGCAAACACACAGTCTGGAATAGCACACATGGCTACTTTTTATCCTGGTAAAATGATCCCTTAGGTTAATATGAAACTGCTGGCAGAAGCTTGTGTAAAAATAATTTAGGATCTGTTATTTCATACTGGCAGATAACTACAGAGTTTTCCGTCGCCATAAAGTAATTATTAGTATGAAATTATATGAAGGGTTTTCAATAATAATGGGTATATGATGAAATGAAATAAAACAAGCTGTGTGTGAGGTATTCACAAAATTCTTTTATTATTTGGAAGGTGTGGACCTTGTGCCAATGTGGAATATGACATCGTTCAAATGCCCGCCTCGGCACGGATATCTGAGTGGTGTAATTTTTAAATGACTCTTCTGCTGCACAGATCTAGCTGAATTTGAAATATGGCCTGTGTGTGTGTGTTCACCTTTAGGGCATCGGTCGATTGTGGTTTGCGACTCCCAAGAAACCCCACAAGATAAGTCTAGTGGGGTCAAAGCGCATGACCTTGGTGGCCAATTTACATTACCGCTGCGAGAGAAAATCTTTACTTAAATCGTTTTATCATTTTAACGTACTGTTCAATCGTGTAACTTCCCATGGTGATTTGGCATAAGTAACTAAATAGTTAATAATCAAAAGATTTGATAGATATCACCAAAACAAAATTGCCGCCACGGGCCGCTAAAATCTATCCGCGCCAATTGAAAAACCCTTTAGTTCACTCGTTCTTAATAGTCACAGTAAAGTGAGCAGTAAAGCATGTTCAATCCCTAGCATTAGAGTCTAACCCCCAGTTTCCCAGCTCAAAATTATCGGCGAATTAATGTGACAAATTGCTTAGAGCATTTAATGCTCTAATGACAAATTGTCAAGCACGTGTTATCTGCTGTGATTGGTTGAATGAATTTTCAACAGCCAATCACAGCAGATAACGCGTGCTTGACAATTTGTCACATTAATTCTCCGATAATTTTGAGCTGGGAAACTGGGGGTAATGCTAGGGATTGAACATGCTTTACTGTAGGCGTAGGTCTGTAGAAGGGTGACGATCGCAAGTAATATCCACATTTCGTTATTTAAGACGGTACCCTGACCAAAAAATCGGCATGCGATATCAGCATTCCTATTGGTCTAGCGGCACTGGTGGCGCATGAATTACAGTAGTGAATACGCCCGATTTTAGAATAAAATCGAATTTTGGTCTTTTGAAAAAAAGTTTACTACCAAAATGTTCGTTATTAAATTGCCTAACCATTAGAATTACAAAAATTAATTAATGAACACTACGAGGAGATGCATGCTATCAATAATTATTTCTCATTTTTATGTTTTTTTTGGAAGGAGATTAGTGAAATATATACAACATTAAAAAAAACGAAATCTACCATTTTAGAATTTTTTCCAATATTATGTAGAAATTTAATGTATTTTTACTAATTGATATTTCTTTTTAAATAACGAGTAGATAGCTCCTAAAAGCAGCACGAAAAACGGCTTGCGCGGCGTTTTGCTCGGGGTACCGCCTTAAGTTAGTGTCATGTAATGTATGCAACGAGACTATTGCCATCTACCGACGAGCAACCAAATAACATTGCCCGACCTGGAAGTCGATCCCTGGACCTCATGCTCAGTATTAGCCAGGGACGAACCCAGGCGGAGCTGAGATAAATAAAAAAAGATAAATCTATCCTCGTCTACAAAATACAATTAGTTTAATATCAACGCTTATAATAATTTCCTATATTAGGTTAGATTGTGTCTTATAAATATTTTTAAACGACTTTCCAAAAATGAGGAGGTTCTATGTTCGACTTCGTTTGTTCATTTTTTTTGTGTGTTCTCCGATTACTTGAACCGATTTAAAAAAAAAACATTTTTTTCGTTTGAAAGGGTATAGACGGTCCCATTGTCACCAAGTCAGGATCTGATGAGGGGATCCCATGGAAATCGAGGAAACTCCTCAAATTTAATAGACATATTATAGATACATCGATTTTAGTTTTTTCATCAATATGGCAAGCATTTAAATTCAGAAAGTATAATTTGATGAAGAGGAACTGATGAAGAAGACCAGAGATGGCCACTGGAACTTCTCAATGCTAGTATGTTTTGGGTATAAGATATCCCGAAAAGTTAATTTACTGTGATGAAGCAAATTAAAATAAATAGTTCTAATGAAAATGGTACCATCGAACTGTCTGGTGATGAAGCCGGAAGGTAGGCACCGGAACTCCATAATAAAACAATGTATCCCCGTCGGGTTGAGGCTTTTCGGAATTGTTATGAGAAGCCCTCTGGCTATAAATAATTTTCAAGGTAATGGTAAGGTACCAAAACTAAAAAGATAAAAATAAAAATCTTTTTACAAAAAAAGCAAAACCATTTTCAAAAACAAAAGACTACAAAGCGAAAAATAACTTTCTTTTCGGAAGTCGGTGTCAAAAACGAAATTGGTAAAAAAATAGGTAGATACCAAAGACACCGAATTCGGTTTAGAAATATTGTTAAAAATATAATTAAATATCCAAATAGGCCACAAACGTATTATAAGCACCCAAATTTAAAAATTAAAGTATCCCCCTTTGGGTAAACTCTCCAGTTACAAATCCTGGATGCGCCCCTGGTATTAGCGTTTACGACTATTGATCAACGAAACAGATTTTAAATGAGGGAGCATTATCGAATAGCTACCGTGTAGGATACAAATGTTTGTTTGTTACGTACGGGAATCGAAACTGCGACCCGTAGCGCAGAAGCTAATTGCTCGGCCATTGCGGCAATCGTTCGCGCCGTGCCTAGTTGATACTTCTAAATATAGGTATCCCGACTGTTTGTGGGGATAACACAGCGGCGCCCCATAAGTTACTTATGCTTCTGTCTTGCGACAATGCGGCATATTGCGGAATGAATCTGATTCATGTATCTAGTAGGTATGGCCAACTGGTCTCAGGACTGTACTGTACCACACTTTTATCAGGTTTAGATATGGCAGGTACTTCGGTACCTTTTTTAGAAGTTAGCATTGATTTTGTAATCTTTCATTGTTCATGCTGAAAACATCTAAATGTACATATGCCCTTGCATAGCTTTGCAGCAGCAGCGGTAGCAACAAATGGCGGTAATCAAATAACCTGCAAACACGCGCGCCTTGCGTGCTTGTGACGTCATGCTGTAACAGGTTTACCAAAGAATCTATAATAGACAGTACATGATCGAAGCGTGCAGCGTTTATCGTGTGTTTACGATAGTACCCAAGCAAACAGTTAATAAACAAAATGAGCTCATTATAATCTGTTTAATAAGCTGCATGCGTTGAGAGTGTTTAGTCTAGTTATTACATTGGGTTTGAGTACTACTTTCAACAGTTTCAACAATGGCTCAAAACAAAGAAGACCTTCGCATTGTGACTTATATGTGTCCATCTCATCCGGTACAGTTGTACGAGTTGATATTGGAGTTGCTAGAAGATGCGTTGGGCTGCTTTGCTACATTACAATATGAAAGCAGAAGTGCTGGACCACTACCGGATCGTCCAGATCCTTTTTCTACTGACAAGGTCGATTTGGGTAAGAGAATAAATCGTAGAGCTATGAAATGACGGAAGGGTAGTTGTTAATACTTATTAATTTATTTAAAAGGAAATTTTTGATTGATTTAATTTAATTTTGAATTTAACTTTCAGCGTTTATGACAGCTTCTGCTTATATGAAACTACGCGGGCAGAAAAATGCCTTTATTGAACTACTTCCGGTAACACCTGTTTTCGCACATCAAATGAACGTGGAAAATAAGCCAGGATATTTCTCAGATATTATTATTCACAAGGATAAAACGTAAGAATACACTCACTCACTATGTTAAACGACAACACCTAGCTATTAGGTGTAGGTACCTACCTATGTCGCATGAATTACATTAGGTATACTACGCCGTTGCGTATAAAATTATTATTACAGTTACCTTTAGTACCTACTTAAGGTAACCTAAATTACCTTTTACTTAACTACAGCTTAGAATGTACTAAACCGGGATTCACAGTGACTCAAATAAATAGTTAAACACATAAATTCACAATATTTATTTGGTAAACAGCCAATTAAAGCAAGCAAGTTCTACCTTAACATGAATTACTTTTAATCTAAATTAAATATAAACCGATTTTGTTATAAGTTTTCGAACTATGCTTCCAATGAAATAAACACACAATAGATAAAAATGTTATCAACATGTCATTGACTTATGATAAGGAAGAGTCTTCTATTATTCTACAATTAAGTAGCTTCCAGACCGCTAATATTGTTTTATCGAAATAAACATAATGTAATAAAGTTATTCTATTGCAGAACGCATAACGTGAATACTTTAATAGATCTCCGTGGTTGTACGTTTGCATACAGTGACGAGGAATCTCTAAGTGGAAGCAAGACTGTTTTGAAAACTTTGAAAGAAAAGGGTGAAAATGCATCTTTCTTTGGATCTCTGCTAAGTACTGTGGATTTTTTATACATATTTGCTTAGTACCTATTTAATAAGATAGTGTGGCAGTCTGTTAATCAATTTTATTACGCTGTTTAAAACAGCTGATCGGCTTTGAATGGTGTTTGACACAGTCCGTCGATTCTCTTTCTCGGGCTCACACAGGATACGTATCTAATTGGTACATAAGCATACCTACCTTCTTTTTAACCCCCGCCGAAAAAAGAGGGGTGTTATAAGTTTCACGTGTGTTGCTGTGTATCTGTCTGTGGCATCATAGCGCCTAAACGGATGAACCGATTTTGATTTAGTTTTTTTTTTGTTTGAATGGTGATTTTGTCGAGAGTGTTATTAGCTATGTTTGAATAAAATCGGTTCAGCCGATCAAAAGTTATGGGCGTTTTACTGTTTGAATCGGGGTGTTTTCGCAAGATAAATGGGTCGGGGGTTTTTTAAATTTTACTTGTATCCGCGAACGGTTTAACCGATCGCCTTTACTGCTACAGTAGGTAATCAAAAAGTTAAATTGTTACCATGCATAGACTCATAATACGGTTGAAAGGTTTAATTAGGATATACCTAACCATATATTTAATGTAACTATGTAGTGAAACCGCGTACAAAACCTAGATTTGATGTGCGTGGTGCAAACCTACTTAATACCTACCTATATTATTACAGGATCTGGATCTCATTTAGCGTCAGCTCAGATGGTGCTATCTAAACAAGCAGAATGGGCCGCAGTTGATTCTACTACACTCCTTTTTACAAAAAAGTTTATGTACGATGGTGGTAAAGATATTATAACTTTGGAAACATTGGGCCGCTTGCCGCCGTACCCAATTGTGGTAAACGCTAAACTAAGAGGTAGGTGTAACTTACAATAAAGAACCCCCTTCTTCACATCTCAATAATTTAAATGTGTCGATAAATACTTGAACTAGGAAAACTACTCCTATTGCTACGGCATATAGGGGCGACCAAAGTCATCATTACCATGTGCGGTTGACTGTACCCTATTGAAAATCGCTGGAGTTACGCATTTACGCTACTTTGAATACAGTTTACACAATCGGGGCAGGTGGGCCTACTTGCGCATGATCATGCATCATGTATGACCTCAGTAATGCTCCTGCCCGTGTTTTGTCATACTGCTGTGCTGATGAAGGTGTTATGTTATCCCATCCTGATCCTAATAATAACATTTACGTTAAATTCGTTACAGCCGATACAAAAAAGGCGATATCAAATGCGCTACTCAATCTACCTCAGACTATACAGTGGAAAAGTAAATTTGCTAGATTCGGTCTAATCAAGTTCGAGGTCAACAGCAATGGCGCTTACGATGGGGCGGCTGCACAGATGTGGGCCATCCAAAAGGAAAAACTCAATGTTAGGTATTATTAGAGCATGTCTCATAATTTCGTTACTGTATATCATTTACATTTTATATACCGACTATACACCAAAAGAATAATAAATAAAACTTTATGAATAATAATTAAAAATAATTTATTTGCTTGGTTAAATTCAATAAATTATGCTTCCAACTTTTAGTAAGGTTGATTTACTATGTGGTGCATGCACATGCTCTGCTACTTTTTTTGACATCTTTGCAACACAATGTTTAAAGATACTACTTCTTTTTTCTTGTTGCCACAGTCAATCAGAACACCACGCGGTACTTTTATTACTCCCATTGTCTGTATTGGAGGAGGTGGAGCCTTTTCAGACCGTATTGAAGGTTCTGTCTGCAATATTGACGAAATATTTTAATTTAAACTGGTCACAAAGTAAAAGGCGCCATAACATTTTATTAAATTTGCATAGAATGCACTAAATGTTAAATTACTGCAAAACTGCATTCTATAGTTAGAATTCAGTAACATCCAGACTGTTATTCTAACTACAGAATGCAGTTTCAACGCAGGTGACCAACAGATCCTCAACACATTGTTACCCAACATCTTCTTGTCATACTACTCTCGAATAATATGCATTTTGATTATATTGGAGTAGAGCAATTTCAAGATATTGCTAGAACAGTGTTGTATCAAAGTCTTGTTTGTTAAGTTAAGAGTGACTAAGTACATACTTGAGACATGTACTTTTTAGTTAATTCACAGTCACTGTTGAACTAACTAGATAATAATCTTTATATTATGATCTACATTATAAGTAACAGAGGATTACAACTCTTTTAAATTTCAGGCTAAATTTATAAATTAACAACTTCCAAAAACAAAACAACTAACTCTATATCTACATATTTAACCAAGTATATTATTAACCAAGTTCTACTTTTGAAAACTGCATCTACTAGGTATATTGTAAGTTGAGAGACTAAACAATTCCACCGCCATTGATGTGGGCAATTTCTTCTTCAGAGAGTGGTGTTCGTCTGTAACGCAGTGGTAGATCAATATCAGGGATGCTAGATGTGCTCATTGGTGCATTTGACTGCACTTGTGAAGCCTGAAAACAAAAAATAATTATTACACATGAGACTTAAAATACTAGCAGGCCGATGTGTGACCATGTTTCATTAGTCCAGCAAACAATGACTAGGTACTGCACATTAGACCACTTAGTCTTAATGTTATACCACTTATGTGGTTAAATTTAAAGAACAATTTCCTTTAATGGATAATAATTGAAATATCATCAAAATAAGCAATCAAATCAAAGTTCACTCAATTTATCTTAAATGTCAATTGCGTTTCTCAAGTTTCTGACATTTGATAGGACTACGGGAGTAACGCTTTCATTGAAAATATAATTATATAATAAGGATATGAATAGGTAAACAAATAAAATATCAGGGTATTACGTACTGCGGCAGCGGCAGCAGCTGGCGGAGGAGCAGCATGAGCGCCCGGGGCTGGAGATCCGACGGAACCTAACCCGCCTTTACGAAATTTAATAACTGGGATACGAGCGAGAACCGGAGAAATTCGTACCATTATGATAGTTAATTTTGCCAAGGAGTGTTAGCCAAAGATGTTATTACTTTTTTACTTTAATGGCTGAGATTTGACACTGACAGAGTGACGGTTGAAAGACAGATGCAACAAAGAGTAAAATTAAGACAGATGTTTTTGATCTTTTTTTTTAGTGTCATTTTATATTTTTTTTCGTAATCTCTTAATATCACCAGATGTTATACGTACATAATATCTTGGAAAAAAAGAGTTGGAATAAATGAGGTCACCACTATCGCACCTGTGGTGACCCGAAATACAATGACTCAACAGTTTTTGATTCTTGTTATTAATTTTTAGTTACTCTTAGGACTAAAAGCAAGTATGTACCTAATCATCATCATCATCATCATCATCAGCCTATAGCAGTCCACTGCTGGACATAGGCCTCTCCAATTGCACGCCATTTGGTTCGATTTACGGCAACTGTCATCCAGCTGCTACCAGCCACCCTGCGAAGATCGTCGCTCCACCTAGCCTGAGGGCGTCCTACCTTACGTTTACCAGTTCGCGGTCTCCACTTAAGAACACGTTTACCCCAACGGTCATCGGTTCTACGACTTATATGGCCGGCCCATTGCCACTTCAGCATACTTATTCTGTGAGCTATGTCGACAACTTTGGTTCTCTGCCGGATCACCTCGTTTCGGATTCGTTTCCTTAGAGAGACTCCGAGCATAGCCCTTTCCATAGCTCGCTGAGCAACTTTGAACTGATGAACCAGCCGTATTGTGAGTGACCACGTCTCGGCACCGTAGGTCATAACAGGTAGGACGCACTGGTTGAAGACTTTAGTCTTCAGGCTTTGTGGGATACGCGACGAGAAGACTCGACGAAGTTTTCCAAACGCCGCCCATCTTTTTTTTTACCTAATAGGTAGGTTATTTTAATTAAAAGTTAAGTTTATTTTTAGTTCCAACTGTCACCGCATCAGACTCTTTTTTGCCAAGCTGTACATAAACTCACGCCTTTTTCTCATGGGGAAATTTCACCAGATACATTCACCATCATCATCATTTCAGCCTAAAGACAGTCTAAGAAAGGACTGCTGGACATAGGCCTCCCCCAGGCGTCGCCACATTGACCGATCCAGATACATTAGTAGAAATATAGTCATCTTTGACTTTGAACAAGATTCGGAGCAACATTTGGAGTGTGGAAGTACAAGAAATACGTATAAGGTCTTTGGGAAGTACGTCAAGTTCATAGGTATTATAATCGCAGAAGACCATACGAATGAAGGGTATGAGGGTACAGGCAAAATGCAGGGAATGTCCTAGAAAAAGGATTTTTATCCTCTTCTATATTATCTGTGGCCAGTGTGGCCATTTCTCTCAATCTATTTTAAACAATGACCCGGCAAACTTTGTTTTGCCATAAAAAGACCAAACATTTATCTACCCTACCCGACCCTACACTACCCTACCCTACACTACCCTACCCGACACTACCTTACCCTACACTACCCTAACCTAACCTACCCGACCCTATCTATACTACCCTACACTACCCTACCCTACACTACCCTACCCTACACTACCCTACCCTACACTACCCTACCCTACACTACCCTACCCTACACTACCATACCCTACCCTACCCTACCTATAAACCTCACGGAGCCCGAGACCTTTCCAACGAATGCAAAACCATGGAAATCGGTTCGTGCGTTCTGGAGTTATAGCGTCAGGGAGGAAAACCCGACTTATTTTTATATATTAGTCTATGGCTATTTTATACGTATATAGTATCTCTAATAGTAGTCTGTCCATTTTAATACGGTTAAGACTGGGCCATGTTTACTCTCCAGCCCACCTTGCCAAACTTCATATCATCGACAACCCCAATTGCTCGTGTGGAACAGACGTTGGTGACTTAGATCACATATTTTTCTCCTGTCCTTTACATGACCGTTCTTCCTTTCTCTGTGACCTCTTGTCCCTTCGTATTCCTTTTCCTACCTCAATACTCTCTTTACTTTGTACAAATAGCTTTCCAGTGTATAAATGTATAGTCTCATTCATCACCTTATCAATGAGGTAAATTACAGCTTAATATTAAGCTATAATTTACCTCATTGTAATTTACTCATTATTTATTTGTTACGCCATTACCATTAAAATATACTGATCCAATATTCGTCCTTTCCTAAATTCCGTTAAATTTAATAAATATGTATATTTAAATTTGGTTTCCCTACCTTTATTTCTTAATAAATCAACCTGACGTGACATTGGCTGAATGCACTAACCGTGCGAAGCCAGAAAGGAGAAAAAAAATTTGTAGTCTGTGGCTATTTAATCTGTGGGCTATTTCTTGCAAGTTGCATTTCAGCACGGCTGATAATCTTCATAGAAAGAAACGCTCGACGTAGCGCCATTTTTTTTTAATGATGCATGACATTTCTGCTTGGCTGTGATTGGCTGTCGCAGGCACCGGTAGGCCGCCATTTATTTTTGTATGATTTGAATCTGATTTGAATTTTGACATGACATTACAGGTACTTACTGTGTTGATCGAGTGAAGTAGTAGTATTTATTACTTTTGCTACTTCCAAAATGTTTTACGATGGCTGTATTTGTTAATCTTCGCGACAAGTCGCTATTTTGCATAATTTCCCGTGTAATGAGAAAAGACTCGCTAAGTGGTTAAAGTGTCTAAACCGTGATGATCTGAAATCATTATCACCAGAACAACTTTCGAAGACTGTTAAAAACACTTTGAAAAGAATTTCAATACGTCTAAATTACGTCTCATTGGCAGTGCCTATCCTTCTCTGTTTGCTGAAGATGAGATTTTGATTGGAGCAGCATTACGGCAGAATGACGGTAAATATTATGAAGATACATTAATTATTACCATTTCTTGCTTCGTTAGTAGTACCATGCTGATTTTCAAACTTACCTCACTAATCTCAGGTTTTAATTCAGTGACTGAGGTGCCTAAGTTCATCAGTAAAATATATTTATTGTGAACAAACTCCAGGATATTGTTACCTTTTAATGTACTTTTGTTAGCAATATCTATAAGTCATTAAGTGTAGTTATGAACCAATGTCATGTGAACCAGTATCAATATCATTATCATGTGATCTTCAATCTGGTGTCTTCCTTAAAAGAATATTAACGACCACTCCGGTCCAACTTTAATAAAGAAACCTGTCACTGTAATTCAAGATTCAGACCTAATAAAACATAAGAAAGTATAGCAATGACAAGATCAAACTATAAAGTACGGATATATATGTAATATAGTATTAAAACGTGCGAGCACGAGCAGTGGTGGCCCAGTGGTATCGGCCACGACTTACAAGTTGTAGGTTGTGGGTATGAACCCAGGCAGGCACTTTACTTTGTGTAAATTAATTCATCACCACTGCTCTCAAAACGGTAAAGGAAAACATTGTGAGGAAACCGGCATGTCCTAGACCCAAAACTTCGAAGACATGTGACATCCACCAACCCGCACTGGGCCCGCTTGGTGGATTATGGCCCATCCCCTCTCACAGAGAGGAGGCCTGTGTCCCAGCAGTGGGAACATTAAAAGGCTGATGATGTGATGATGATGGTATTAAAATGCAAATGTGACCTAAAGTATATTGCTTTAACAAAATATATTTTCAGTCTTCAAAACAGTTTCATGGATACTGAAATTGTTGTTGTTTGTCTGATTTCAGAAAATGTATTACCTCAGGTGGAGCTTTTATACTCCCGTAAAAGACACTTTGACCGCACATACTCCTTGGAACCACTGAAAGGTTTGTTATTGGTATAATTTTGTCTTGCTACTATAATTAAATTATTTTTCTCAAACATGCTTGGTAATTTGAGCATTATTTTGACTACCTTCTTCGAGATAAATTGAAATTGTTTTACTGGCCAAATACATGCGAGCAGCGGCCAGCAAAAGTTGTATGAAAATCCATATCTGTCGTGTTTAGCGGCCAAATAAATTACATAGTAAACTATCTGACATGTAATTTTAAAATGGAACAATCTTACTTCGAAAAATGGCAACCAAGGTGGTAACTTATCAAAGGTTTTATTTACATTTCGAACTAGCTTGCAAATGAAAGCTGTTTAATGAAAAACAAATGTGGGCAAAATTGTTGTTGTTCGTTGTTCGTCATTGATTTTGAAAAGTAATGCAATAATGCATGCAATGCAGTAATGTATTTGGCAAAATGAGGTCTAGGTACTAGGTTTTAATTACCGTGCATTATTTGAGTGATTATATTGATAAAAGTACTAAACAAGCCTTGGCCACAACTAGGCATTAATGGATTTAGGTATGTGTGCCTTAGCCCACATTTACATGTTAATAATAATAAATAATAATAATAATATTTATTTACTCAAAAACAGTAGGTAGGTACAGTACATTCTTACAAATATTAGGCTTACAGTTTAATTCTAGATAAGAGAATGAGCATCCGCAGCTGAACTAGGCGTGAGCCTGTATCTCAGCTGACAGCGCCGTTTCCCCTCAGAAATAATACATTAGTTAACCTAAATCAGCAAGATGCAAGAGTTTAGAACCATTACAAATCAAAGAGAAATAAGAAATTAAGGTAAACTAAACTTAAATTACTAACAATTTTTGTGTGTGTGTGTGCGGATGAGAGGGTGAGTGAGTGTGTGTGTGTGGGGGTGTCTGTGTGTAAAAGTGAAAGTGTATACGTATGTCTACATGATAAATGACAGGAGTAGAGTGAATATACATGTATATAGAAATACAAACAAAAATATTAGCAGATTATTTGAATAAATTTTTCAGTGTCTTCGTATGAAAGTTTCATTAAAAATTCATATGCCTTCTTTTTACAATGGAACTTGTTAAGAGAAAAAATATTTATGGATTTATTAATTTTATTATACACGTGTGGCGCTAGAAAGACGAAGAATCTCTTTATGAAAGAGGTTTTAGGATTATGTATGCGGACCACAACGTCATGTTTTCTGCGTTTCTTTGTGAGATCAGTATTATATATAAGTTCACCATGTTGTTTTAGTACAATGTTGAGTAAGAACAATTGTCTCACTGTTAGGACTTCGCATGATTTGTACAAAATGTTTGTGGGAAAGCGAATTGGACGAAACGTGTAAACTTTTAGAATTGCACGCTGAGCTATCTCAAGGCCTTTTAGAGTAGTTTTGGTAGCTCCTCCCCATGCAATTATGCCGTAATTAATAATGGATTGACAAAGAGAGAAATAAACCTGTTTTAATAATTTAAGATCAGCAACATGTCGCAAAGTTTTGAAGATATAAATGAGTTTTCTTACTCGTCCCGACAAAGCTTTAATATGGGCCTTATAGGATAAATTATGATCTATAATTAATCCTAGATATTTCACATTGTTGACACATTCTAGAGGTACACAATTACAGTTATCTTTTTCAGGACAATCGTGAGGAATAAGGCAATATTTTGTAGTAAGATGTTTAGGTGGATTTCGTATGCTGAAAGTCAAGTATTTAGTTTTATCACTGTTCAGTGTAAGTAAATTATTTTGTAGCCATTCCTTTACGAGATCAAGTCCACATTGTGCAACGTTAAATACCTCATCCCAATTGTCGGCGTTGAATATAAGAGCAGTGTCATCTGCGTAAGAGATTATTTCGCCTTGGGGTATAGATAGGTTCGTGAGGTCGTTTATATAAACGAGAAAGAGGGTAGGTCCCAAAATGCTGCCCTGGGGAACTCCGTACGTAATAGGAAGATAAGAGCTAGTGCAATTTCCTATTCTTACACACTGGTATCTTTCCGACAGATAGCTCTCAAAAAGTTTAAGTTGATTGCCTCTTATACCGAAATTCTCGAGTTTTCGCAAAAGGATGGGGACCGAGATCGTGTCAAATGCCTTGGCCAGATCTAAAAAGATGGCAAGGCACTTCTTTCCAGAATCTAAATTTGTAGCTATACAATTGTTTAATTTAAAGATGGCATCATCTGTGCTTCTATGCTTCCGAAAGCCAAACTGTGTACAAGAGAGTAGGCCCTCGCCCTCCAAGTAGCTAACAAGTCTATTGTTTAGTAGTTTTTCAAAAACCTTTGACAAGGAGGGTAGGATCGATATCGGCCTGTAGTTATTAACACGATCGCGGTCACCTCCCTTATGAATAGGGTGAACCTCAGACAGTTTGAGATTCCTCGGAAATACACCACACTCTAAGCATCTGTTGAAAATAAACGTGAGAGGAGGAACTAAAAGCTCGATATTACTTTTTAGTAGGTTCGATGAGATATTGTCACAACCAGTGGCGCAGTTTGACTTTAATGTAAGGATTGTACGGGACACTTCTTCTTCCGTCGTTTCTTCACATACAAATGATCGCGAATGGGAGTCGCATGAAAACATAGAGGACAAATTATTAGATGTTGACGGAGAAGGGTTAATAGGATACTTTTCTGCCAACGATTGACCTACTTTTACAAAGTGCTCATTAATAATATCAAGTGCGGTGTTTTTGGAGTCACTTAGTTTTAACAATTCCTCTGGATAGTCACTGTTATTGACACAGTTCGTAATTGATTTTATAGTCTTCCAGAGTTGCTTGGGATTATTCTTTGCAGTATCTAATTGAGTTTTCTCATATGCTCTTTTTACTTTCTTTAAAATTTTTGTTCGTTCATCAATGTCTCTTTTGCTGGCCGCTGCAGTAATGTACTAATAATTTATTAGACAAGTGCCATAATTTTCTCTTTTGCTTTTTCAGAAATTCAGGCGGCTGCTTCTAACTCAAATGAATTTCCTCTGCAGTGCTTACCACAGTATCCACAATCTAGTCAAGATTCAGGTAACTATCTCAAATTTCTTAGTTTATGTATATTAAATGCCTTGTTCAAATGTAAACTCATGAGTCATTTTTTCTTTGATTTCAGAAGTCTTAGCTCCTGTGGCCTCCAAACTTTACTACAAGTTCCACAAAATCTACCAACTATTCAGGAGTCAGGTAATTCAAAGTTCCAATCAATCAGAAGATTTTTTTTAAATTATAAAAACCTTCTGGTATGAATCAAAATAATCAGAAAATGTAACCCATAGGCTTATATCATCATACAGAGTATATTGCAATGTTTCAGATTCGTGTCAAGTCCGGAATGTAAAAACGCTGAACATTTCCAGAAAACTATTAATAACAAATATAAATAAAGAAAATTCGCCGACATGCCAAATGTACAAAGAGTACAAAAAGGCAGAACAACAAACGGACTTTTACAAAAGAGCTAAGAAAGTTCTGAAGTTTAATAAGGAAACTTCCTTCGAAAAGTTGACAGCACACATGAACCCTTATGCGAAAATAATTATGAAAACGCAGATTAATCTTTGCACTAAAAATAAGAAAGGGCGTCGATTTAACATAGAAGAAAAACTGATTGCATTATCGATAATGAAGCAAAGTCCTAAATGCTACAGATTTTTACCCTAAATATTTATATTACCATCGAGGTCAACATTGAATTAGATGGTGAAAATTAAATATTGAAACAGAAATCTGATCCTCAAGTTTTCAAATTAATAAAAAAACAGGTTTGTACCTTTTACTATGCAATATGAAAATCCTTGGTTAAATCTTATAATAATTATTTGTTAGTGGAACCCTAACCTAATACAAACAGGATGCTTGTATGGCTGGCCATGCATAACGCACATAATATAACCTGTTTTTAATAAATTATTTATATTTTTTAGTTGCACTTTAACAAAACAATTGTTAAGATTTTGAGGAATCTTCATTTATTTTTTCTTTTCAAGCCACTCTACCGTAAAAAGTTACAGTTTTTAAATTGTTGGTTTCCAGGTTGCAACATGGGAGGACAGCAAGAAAATGTGTTCTCTGTTATTTGATGAACTGTCACTAGAAACTGCCTTAAGTTACAATAAAAATAAGGACACAATTGATAGCTTTATAGAGCTAAACATAAAAAAAATACCCAGTTTGCTGATCATGCACTTGTATTTATGCTGAGAGGAGCAGTTTTTAAATGGTAGCAACCAGTGGCCTATTATTTTTGCTGGGGAGCTACCGCAGGGCTTGAATTAAGAAATATTTTGAAAGATGTGATTTGTGCCATAGTAGGATGTGGCCTGAAGCCAATTGCATTGATTTGTGACCAAGGATATGCTTTTCAATCTGCTTTAAGAAGTCTGAAAGCAGACACAACACGTGATCAATTACTTGCAAATCAAGAACCAGGTCAGTTTTATTCAGTTAACTTTTCCATTCTAGCGGTCCATACATTCAGAAATATTTGTGAATGGTCATCACTAGAGTTAAAATTGCTGGCATTAATAAACTGGCTCAGCAGTGGGCATGCCGTTTAAGGAACTTGCATCGCAAAGATGTACAACAACCAATGTTTTTAACCATATTTACATGAATACTGTTTAACTTGATGGCACTTCGGAATTATTATTTGATTCAAAATGTTTAAACATTTCAGATGGCACAGTCACAATAAGCGGAGTCAATCTGAGTATTGTTTAAGACCCGTCACATCTTATAAAAGGAAACAACTTTTTATACAAAGATGTAAAAATGAATGGGGAAAAAATATCGAAATGGCAAGATATAGTAGATGTGAATGAAACATATTGCCATCACACAGAAGCCAGACTTCTGTATAAATTGAATGACCAGCATGTCATTCCTGAAAAGAAAAAAAAAATGAAGGTAGTTTAAAATTTATTTTATTCAGCTAGCTATTATATAATTAACCGGCGATTATAGCCGGTTAATTCTACTTTCAGTTTCTCAACTCCAAGTGTGACAAGCGGTTGACAATTTGTCACTTTTGAGAAAAATCTCGAATTAACCACATGTTATAGCAGTTTTGGGTTTCTGAGAACCTTTTTCAATGTTAATCTCTTGTCAACGAGCCTAATTTATAATTGTTGGAAATTGGTTGATTATTCGCAGATTAAAATTAATGTTAAGATTTTAAAGGCTTATATTACGATAAAAAGATAATAGGGGTCGACGAAATCTATGGTATGGGTTGAGTTATAAAAAATATGCAATTTAGATCAATTATTTAATTAATAAGATTTAATAAAAAATAGGATATTACAAACTTTTAAATTAATTACAGTATAAAAACTTGACACAATTATCAAATATAGTTTTTTTTGTATTTATGTAAATAAAAATAAAAAAATCAAACTGTTACTGAACTGGGAATCGAACCTACATCACGCTAATGCGCGTGAGGAAGGTTCGATCTGTGACTCTTCCCTGTACTTAGTACTTACCAATATCAGTTTCTGGATAGGTTTGTTTGTTTAACTTGAAGCGGCTGGGGTGGTGACCGCGCTAGAGTAAGCAACCCTTACCAAGGTCAGTCTTGGGATGGGTGGCCCTTAGGGCCGCTTTCTGTAGTCGACTTGACATCTCAAATCCGCTGACAATTTGTCACAAATTATCCAGCCCTCAGTTCTTAGTGAGTTTCTCAACACTTGATCATCGAGAAATTACTTAATCGCTTGTTAAATTAAATAATCGGCATTAATTGATTTCGGTTGGCTACCCTAGCTGGTTTTCATTCACTACTATAACGTAATCAGTAACTTTAAATAGTATTTCATCTTGAGCGGCTGAGTTGGTTTAGCCGCCAAGTTAAGCAAACCTTACCAAGGACGATTTTTGGATGGGTAACCAATTTTTTTTTGGTTTGCTTGTTTTTGGAGGGCTGACCCTGCCAAGGTAAGCAACACTTACCAAGGTCAGTGTTTGGATAAGTGACCACATTTTTTTGGTTCGCTTGGTTGTGGATGGGTGACCTTGGTAGATGTTGTTTAACCTAGCAGGGTGACTTTAGGATGGGTGATCAAATTTTTGTGGTGATGGTCACCCATCCAAAGACTGACCTTGGTAAGTGTTGCTTACCCTGGCGCAGTCACCACCCCAGCCGCTTCTAGTTAAACACAAACCTATCCAGAGACTGAACTTGGTAAGTACTAAGTTCAAGGTACAGTCACTGATCGATCCTTACCTCACGCGCATTGGCGTGAGGTAGGTTCGATTCCCAGGTTTGATTTCTTTATTTTTATTTACATAAATACAAAATAACTATTTTTGATAATTGTTTCAAGTTTTTATACTGTAATTAATTTAAACAGTTTGTAATATCCTATTTTTTTTTAATCTTGCTAATTATATAATTGATCTAAATTGCATATTTTTTATAACTCAACCCATACCATAGATTTCGCCGACCCCTATTAATTTTTTATCGTAATATAAGGCTTTAAAATCATAATATTAATTTGAATCTGCGAATAATCGACCAATTTCCAACAATTATAAATTAGGCTCGTTGACAAGAGATTAACATTGAAAAAGGTTCTCATAAACCCAAAACTGCTGTAACATGTAGTTAATTAGAGATTTTTCTCAAATGTGACAAATTGTCAACTTGTGTTGTCACTTGTCACTCTTGTTGAGAAACTGAAAGTAGAATTAACCATCGATTATTCGTCGATTACGTTAACAGCCCGATAATTGAGAGCTGGGAAACCGGCGGTTAATCTGGGGGCAGGGTTTGGTTTATAATATTAAACATAACATCTTTTTTTTCAGCTCATTATGCAGATGGACGACCTGTCAGTAGCACATTACAAAATACAGCAGAGACAGTTTTATTTATTGACCAACTATTTGAAAGTGTCAATGTAGCTGCAACCTTTTCAAAAAGAAGGAAGGGAAAATCCTGGGAACAGCAGTGATAGAAAAATCACCTCACCACCAGTTTTGGAAAGAGGCAGTTAGTGAATTGAACAAAATATGTTATGTTGATTCTAATGGAAAGGAAAAAACCGGGCCCTCTTTAGTGAATTTTGTTATAACACTAAAAGTTACATGAGGCTGTGGCAGATATTTAAAAACAATAATATTAAAATAATCAGACCCAGATACTTTAATTTTGATCCTATATAAAACTTTTTTGGTCAACTATGAGCATATAATTACCGTAATAATGACCCAAGCTGCCACAGCTTCAATTGCACCTTCAAGTCATTATTGATAACCAGAATCATAAAGTTCTACAAACAAACGTTTAATTGTGAGGATGAACCGGCAGACCAAGTAATAAATTTGCAGTCATTGTTTACTGAAGAATTCAAAAGAAAATGTCGAGCCGGGTCATTCAAGTACAGGTCAAAATATTGAAATGATTGTGGAGCAGGCTCGCCGAGAACGATTGAATGTCCACTCGCGAGCCTACTCTGCTGGATGGGTAGTACGCAAATCTATTGATCAATTAAAATTAAAATGTAATTCTTGCATAAATAGCCTAACGAGTAATGAAAGTAGTATCCACGACTGGATAAACTACTGGGAATACACGGCAGCAAATATAGCCTAAAGTACCCATCTGAAGGTGCAGTGAGGTGTATTGGTACAGTAATATCTGAAACAAATGCATACTTAGAACACAATGCCCATAAAAACAATGTAGCACCAAATGTAAATGATGTTATTGTTTCCAAGTATTCATTTCATTTTATTGACTGGACCGAACACAACAATTTTCCTAAATCATTTCATGTCCTTAGTTGTGAGGTTTACATTAACGAATTGGTGCAATATGATTAAAAGAATTTTAAAGGGCACGGTTATTCGAAGGTTTATAGGAATTGTTGAATTTTGATTAAATTTAAAGTCATAATGACTTTAAATTTAATCAATTGACAATTTGTTTTTATTCAATTTCTCGTCCAATTTCGAAAAAAATTGTAAAGGTTTGATTTGGAATGTACCTTTACTAACACTAGTTTCATAAGGATTTGTAACTAACAAGATATGGATTGTAAATTGTCTGAACTTTCAAATAAATAATAATTAATAAATAATTCTTTGTTTTAATTACTTATCCGCAAAATTGATTTCAGAATAGCAATTATAAAAATAAGTTGAGAACCTCCTCCTTTTTTGAAGTCGGTTAATAAGCACGGCGTCTCAGGCTGTATCCGTTGTATACCTTTGCCATTGTCTATGTAACATTTAAAAAAAAAAGAAACGTCATATGACATTAAAACACAATGATGAGAATTTTTGTTCTACAGTTGGCCGTCTGATACGTAGTATCTCTAAGTAGTCTGTGCATTTCAGCATTTTGCAATTTGACGAGTTTCACAAATTTATTTTACTTTTGATTTAATGTCCGTCTATTAGGTTTATAAGGAACATAAATCAGAAATATGGGCAAAGAAGATGTATCTGCAAAAAAACGACGTAAAATTAACACGAGCACAACAAGTGAAACTTCCAAACAAGTGCCCGTAGATGTTTATAAGGTTAGAATTTTATTTATTGCGCTCTGTTGTGGGGTATCAGATTATGCCGGTCTATTGATTTCATAATTACAACAGATTAAGGGTGGTAAAATAAACAAAACAAGCCGTAAATAACTCAACCAATAGTTTAAAGTTTTGGTATAATGCGTTTTGTCATTGTCATCAAGCAAGCTTGACATAAAATGGTCAATTAAGTTGAAGAGTTAATTATTTAACCATTCGTTAGTTTAAAATTTATATTATGTAGAAGAATTTTGTTAGCATATTTTTATTTTTTATCAACCATTGGTTTAGAAAAAAACGGATAAAAAAACTGGGCCTAAATGATTCCTATTAAATTAACTATAATAAGATCATTATTCTGAAAACTAAAATCATTGACCAAAGCATGACACTGTTTATGGTTCACCAGATTGTATTTCAATCCATGGAACTAAAATTTAACTAATCCAAACCAAAACTAATCAACACCTGTCTTTGTCTATATGGTTGTGAACTAACATTTAAACTGTTTCTGTATACAGCGTTTGATAGAATTTGAAGAGACAGAAGCCCAGCTACGTCCAGCTGAGAAAGATGCCACTTTCTTCAAGAAGATTTGTCAAGATATTAGATTATTATTTGCTGAAATAGCTGAACTAAAAGCTAAAGACACTGAAGAGGTATGTGGTTTTGTACCATTGAATATTTTTTTTTGGGGCTGTTAGTTTTAACTGTACCTATGTGCAGGCTTAGACTATGTTCGTCGCTTGTCAATTGTAGATTTTAGAATGTTATGGTGCACCCAAAGAATATTGCGTTACCAATTAACTGGGTTAAGAGGGGACTCTAGTGAGACTTTCTCCATACAAACACATTCTGCTGTTTTCTTCATGGATAATGCCTCTAGAGCAATGATTTTTTTCCATAAAATCTAGGTCTAATTAATACGTACCTGTATCATTTCCTTTTTTTCCAAAACATAATCATAAAAAGAAATATGACAATCCAAAAATCCGAAAAAAATGCCCGTTTTTACCGCCATGTTCAGAAGAGTTTCAGACAAAATTTATAAGTTTTTAACAAAAAAGGAAATGATAGGAGCATAGATATACCAGGCCCCTCAGAAAGTATTGCGAAAAAAAGTTTTTATATATGGGAGACTGGCCAGTTATAATGTTTTTCGAAAATATGATTATTTATAAGTAAAAATAAGTAAGTTCCAATTTCAAAATTTCCCTCCACATTTTTTGCGAGTTAATTCAAAGTATTGTGTCTCACTGAAATATGGATCTGCGCCGGGAACATTTTAGAGCTATGATTTTATACGATTTCAAGTGTCGCCTGAAACCGGATGAATCGTACGATAGACTTCAAATGGCATTCATGGATGAAGGCCCTTCCAAGGCAACCGTGTATCGTTGGTATAACGAATTCAAGCGCGGTCGACCAACTTTGGGGGATGACGAAAGAAGCGGTCGCCCTTTGACGGCTGTTACCGAAGAAAACGTGCTAGCAGTGAAAAATTTAATCCAAGACAATAGGCGAATTACATATCAGGAGATTCAACACATATTGAAGATTGGATCGGGAAGCGTTCACGAGATTCTACACAGCCATCTTCGCGTGAGGAGGATAGTATCACGCTGGGTGCCGCACAACCTCACCGATGCTCAGAAGCAGGCCCGGGTGGAATGGTGCCGTGATATGCTTAACAAATTTGAAGCAGGCTCGTCTCGGCGTGTTTACGACATCGTTACAGGTGATGAGTCCTGGATTTATCAATACGACCCAGAAACCAAGCGCCAGTCGACTGTTTGGGTGTTTCAAAATGAGCCAACGCCTACCAAAGTGAAGCGATCTAAAAGCGGGGGTAAGATTTTGATCGCTAGCTTTTTTAATTTGACTGGCCACTTGGTATCAATTCCCTTACGGGATCAAAGAAGCATTAATGCCGAATGGTATACTACCAAATGTTTGCCAGAAGTTTTCTCTGTTATAAGCAACAAGCGACCAAACACAGGGCTCCGCGGGCTACTGCTCCACCACGACAATGCACCTGCGCACACCGCACTCAAAACGAGGGACTTCCTGGACAGCACGCCAGTCAAACTCCTGGGTCACCCTCCTTACAGCCCTGATCTAGCACCGTGTGACTTCTTTTTATTCCTAAAAATAAAAAATCAGCTCAAAGGGATACAATTTTCGTCGCCGGAAGATGCGCTGGCTGCGTTCGAGCAGGCTGTAAACGAGGTGTCTGCGGCGGACTGGAAAAAGTGTTTTGAAAACTGGTTTAGGCGCATGAATCTTTGTATAGAGGCTGGTGGAAAGTACTTTGAAAAGATTTAATAAAAATATATGTACGTATAGAACAATTTTTTTTAGTTTCGCAAAACTTTCTGAGTGTCCCACGTACTTTTCCTCTAAATTTTGATATAAGATTTTTTTAGATCAGACCAGTTTTCATGAAGAAAACAGCAGAATACGAAACGTCTTTTAGTCAAAGTTTTTGTAGGTAAAATCAGCCTGAGCTGCAGTTGTCCCTTTCGCACTTTACAGGGTGAGGTTGGAGGTGACGCGACGGCAATAGTTTCTTCAAATACCTATTTTTCAAATTCCTGTTGACTAGAGTCCGCTCTTAAGGAGATCAGATAGATGGCTCTATATAAATTGATTGTGTCTGATTAATCAGGCTAGATGATAATAAAGAAAAACATGGAGTGGCATAAATGCTTTATGAATTGTTTTTTTTTCTCTTTATGGCATGACCATAGATTAGATGTGTTATATTTTGTTTGGATTTAATTTTAGGCCAAAGAAAAAATTAATGCAAAGCGAATAGAGGCTTCCTTGAACCTGGTTGCTTTAAAAAAACTAAACCGTCTGGAGAAAGTTCGTACAAGAGCTGGACGTGATGCATTACATAAGGAAAAGCAGAGAGTTGACTCTACTCACTTGCTTTTGCAAAATTTATTGTATGAAGCAGATCATCTCAATAAAGAAGTAACTAAGTGTTTGCAATTCAAGTCTAAAGATGAAGAAATAGACTTGGTGCCACTTGAAGACTTTTACAAGGATGCACCTGCTGAAATAACACGACCGGTGAGTGTTCATTATATTAATTGATATTATCATAAAAATCTAGCAATTTGAATATTTGTATCATTGTAATAGATTACCTGATATTAAAATTTAACAAAAGATATGCAGGTTCTGTAGTTTCTATGAGTACCTACAACCGTAGAAAAAATTCACAATTAATCAAAAACCTGACTTGCGTTTATACTTTACTAGCTGACCCCCGGTGCTTCGCGCCCGTCAACTGGCTACCTATCTACCTACCCTGCCTACCTACTAATTTTTATCTATCATCAATAGTTTTCTCAGCGCACGCCCAAGAATGAATTTTATAGGCAACATTTTGCTACCTTGTGTTACATTATTGTAATTTACATAAGGATCTCTAATTTTTTTCAAAATATATTGTAGCCTATGGCACTCAGGAATAATGTAGCTTTCTACTGGTGAAAGAATTTTCAAAATCGGTTCTGTAGATCCAGAGATTACCGCTTACAATGTCACAAACTCACAAACTTTACCTCTTTATAATATTAGTATAGATAAGACTAATAGAACATAATTCATTGTTATTTTAGGAACTGACTAAAAATGATGAACACCAGTTACAATTGGCGAGATTGGAGTGGGAACTGCGCCAGCGTCGTGAGTTATCGTCTGCCTGCAATGAGCTGGTCTCGTCCAAAGAGCGCGTCGCCGCGGCTATAGCGGCCGCACGCTCCAGGCTCGACGCATTAGTACCACATCTAAGAGATGTACTCAAATCTACAAAACCTTTACAAGAGTGTTTGGCTCTCAGGCTTGATGATAAGAGAGATGAAGCTAGAGCTGCTTCTTTACTGCCATCACCATTATTTCTTCTATTCGCTAATTCTAGTGCATATTCTGATGCACTTGGAGCTGAGACCATTACTGTTGGTATGTGTCTGAATTAATCATAACACTTTAACTTAAGAATCTACCAATTAAGGTTAATTTAGTAGCTCCTTTGAAGTACCTAATATTTCGTAATTTATAATTTCACAGCCATATCTGGTGACGAAGATGAAGCAAGAAGATTGGAACAACTCAGTAATGTGGATAGTGAACTAGTTGCATCTAATGATTCAGATTCTGACCAAGAAAATAATGATGATGATCAGAGAGAGAAAAAGAAACGTCACCATAGAAATGCTAAGGTTTCCAAGGAAGAAAAGGCTGAAGCTAAGAAGAAGGAAGTTTTAAAAAAACACCCACTATGTGTGCAAGTATCTGTCAAAGTGCAAGATGGAACTGCTTTGAATTTGGTTTTCTCATATCTTCTTCACTTGAAAATAATTGTGGTCAAGTTTACTGTTAAATTGCCAAAACCTATAACAGGTGTTTCAGCAGCAGATGTGTTGAATGGCCATTGTATTTTGAATGAGTTATACCCAGGAGACACAGGGAGTGACTCTCCACACCCTGCCACTTCTTACTTACTAAATGCTGCAGGCATCACTGAAGATTTCCAGCATTTCATTTCAGAACTTGGAAAGCCTTACATATGGGCTCAACGAATGTGTGGTTTAGATTTTATGGCGACAATAACAGAAGATCAGAAGTTTAATAAAAATGTCCACCTTTGCCCTAGTCTTAGTGTCAGCACAGTTGAAAACTTTATATTAACTTTGAAAAAGAGGTTGAAGTCTCGAGTTGAGTTGATGAAAGAGTTGCAAGATTTGGAATCTGGAAAGATATTAACCGTTAAAGGAGAGTTACCGTGTCCTGTGAGGCTGTCAGGTTCATTGACACAGTGGCAGTCGGTTGGCTGGCCGGAATATAGCCAGTCACCGTCAACATCATTTTTAATATCGGAGGGATTGGTTAATCCTAATGACATGTTATACAGAGCGATTATAACGCGTCAGTCCGCGAAGTTAGTTGCATTAGTAGTTCTTCGCAGTGACTATCCTAGAAAAGCGCCAATATTTTCTTTAACTCTGCATTGGAATGGAACACACCATGCAGGTATCAATAATGATATCAGAGATATTGAAAGAGTTATCAATACGGATTGGGGTTCAGAGGATAAGAAACAGTATACACTTTCTGTACAGATAACAAAGTTGCTAACTTGCTTGGACATACTGCTGGAGACAACTGGCTCTTCAGAGTTTCCGCCAGATAAAGTAATGTTTTGTCCAGTGCGGGGGCGTAACAGAGTGAAACCTTACAAATTTCTCAAACAAGGCACTGGAGTTTTCGTGCAGTATTGATTTTATAGAAGTATAATAAAGATCTTTTAGATGTGTAATAAAGTTCTTTCAACAGCACAAACATTTTCTTTTATTCTTTTTCTGGGGCTGAGTTTTCTTCATCGTCTAGAGAGAAAGGGCTCGCTCGGCTCGAAAGATAGCAGCGGTTGCTTTGTTATGGGTTCGCTTCGATCGCCTCAAATTGGATGGATATTGGGCGCACGGTTGGCGCAGTGGTCGAACGATTGACTGCTGCGCTGCGTGTCGCGGGTTCGATTACCGCACGCAACAAATATTTGTATGACCTACGGATAGTTGTTCCGGCTTTGGGTGTAGTGTATGTGAGTTTATATGTTTGTAAACACACCCACGATACAGGAAGATATTCCTAGTGCGGCAAGGTTGATAAAAAAAAAATACTACCCGAGCGAGCGGAGCGAATCATGCATTTGAAAGCAGCCTCTTCACGACGTGATTATATTGAAATCTTGTTTATTTATATTTGCTGCTGGCGTCCGATACTGCCGTAGAAATTTATTTGATCGCCACAGTACTAACGGTACTGAACTATTTAGGTTCATTGCAGGCATTTCTTTGGGATGCATACTAAAGTCCCGTTTGGGCCACACGGCGACACAACATGAGTTGTCTGCTGACGCAAGTGCATTATTTCAACCGAATTGCGCTCATGGTGAGGGAAGGGAGCGAGGCAAGCGTCAGCGCCATAGATAAATATAGTCAGCGCCCCGTACAATAGCAACTTAAATCCCAGTAATCTGACTGAAATTACGTCCGTCCGTCTGGCATTGGCAGGCAGCCTTACCGAATTTCAGTTAAACGTAAACTCAGCGACGCATTTTATGCGACTGACAAAATTACGTTCGTTTGGCCTCACCCATAAGGGGAAGCTTCCTTCAGTTCTAATATTTTTCTGTTCTGAAATTACGTCCGTTATGAGACGATATTTTGAACCGATTTTACTACTTTCAAGTTTATATACAAGTTTTTTTTTGTTGTGATTGTATGCAGCTTCCCCATTTATTTTAAGTTTTCTAGGACTGCACAGGGTTTTCTTGTTGATGTACCTAGGGTTCTAATATGGAAGCACTAAGAAGGAATTTTCGGCAATTCAATCTTTATGGAGATGAAAAGGGGGAACTTTGTTTGTATGAAATATATAATTCCTTAAGGATAACGTAAATAATCAATTTTGTCAATTTGTCACGGGATAAGGGCAAGGCGCTTTTTCAGTTTCTACTTTCGTTTGCCAGAATTTATTAAGTTTTTTTAGGGGAAAAAATCCATGGCGTTAACTTAGAATTTATACACATTATTCTTTAAGTCAAATGACGAATCGTTCCAAACCAATAAACACTGGCTATCTACGATATCCCATCTTTTATTTAATTAACAATAGCTTACCTTTCTACGCCTTCACTAACTGCACATAAAGACATCTGTAGGATAAAATACGAAACCACGCGAACGAAGTCGCGGGCGAAGTGCTAGTCTAATAATATTTTGCCGATCAGAAATAAATATTGAATTTACCTGGAGAAGGTACTCCGAGCGAAGATAAATTTTCACGTCAAAATAATAATAATTGTCAGTGGTGTTACAAATAAGTATTTATTAAAACAAAACCAAATAATTTTATAATACAACAGTCTTTATTCTTATTTCAGTAAAGCAGTAGACATTTTCAGAGGAGAAAACACATATTTCAGGATCACAATGTGGGCAAAATAAGTATGATGAGAGTAACGTAAACTAAAATTCGTTCAATCATACATCTTTTTATGGAAAATACTTTAAAATCATATTTCACAGCTTAGCCTAAAAATGCCATAATATTGTTATTGGTCGTCAATGAGATCTCTATAGCATTATATTTATACCGAGACATAATAATTACTTCATAATTTTCATTTACATGATCAACTACAAGTTGGTAATAATAAAATGTTAATGAGACTTACTTTGAAACAATACTACGTTTTCTATCTTATGTTTTAGTATTATATGCCTATTTATTTCACTAAAATGTAGATGACTGGAAAAAATAACTCGTATATTTATTATTTCTTAATATTATTATTCATAATCATAATATGTATAGAACAGTTTGCTACTTCAAGTGAAAATGTGCTTAATACTAAAATTTCAAACTCACTAAATGATACAACCATTTTTATTTAAGGATTTCTAGACACACATCTATTAAACTATATTATATTTATATTCATTTCAAAGCGAGTACTGAATTTTGTTCAGCATTATAATATACTATATATCTCATTTAGGTAAGCATAGACATTAGATATGTCCAAACAAAATAATTATTTGAACTGTATAGATTTTTCACCTTTAGTTTTACAGTTTGCTTCACTAAACAAGCTATAGAATATAGTTCTATGAATATCTACTAAGAAGTTCTTTCGTAATGTACTGAATATAAAAAAATATAATTCACTATTGCCATCTCCTGTGTTCTGCATTTTCATTCATCGCTAAACAATTGTATACAATGATTTTAATTGATATCATTCACTTTATATTTTTTATACATTTTTAGATTATATGTATAGTATTTTGTATCTCACCAATTATTTTTTTTGATAACAAAATAAAATCACTTTTCATTCATGCATCTCGTCCGCTTACTCCTAAGTTGCTGGTTGCATAAAGCATTATGAGATCCCGGCCTCTAGTTTGACATCCATTATTTTGCGCGGCCCTTTGAGGCAGTTGAGCCGTCGTTGTACTGCGTCCCTGTCTAAAAATTAAGAAATTTGGTTTAGATAGCCGTCCATAGCAAAGAACAGTCAAACATCAACTTCACTCTTATGTTTAGATTAGGTTACCAAGAGTGGAAATTGAACTTTATGTGTAGGCAGTTAGTTTACCGGAGTGACGTTAATGCTCACATATATAATACTCACATTTGGAGAGCGTTGTGCGGTGTTGCGGATGCAGCGGCTGGCGCTGCACCAGCGAGTGCAGCAGCACTTGCGCCGACACGTAGCGTCGCTCGCATTCCTTCATGTCGCCGAACAACTCTTCAATGGCCGCCATTTGACACTGTAACCAAACAGAATGCCATTTATTTAAATCCCCTTTTCAATAGTTAAATGCACCCCTAACGATTTGGTAATAAACGAATAATAACGTACCAGTTCAATAGCATGCTCGTAGAGGATTTTGTCGCAGACTGCGGGTGTGACACCGGCTTCGTGAAGCCTCCTCGATTCATTCACAACCAACTTGTACTTTGCGTTCATTAAGGACACAACTAGAAAAAAAACATAAATAAAGATTAATATTTTAGAGACATTCCATTTATAAATCGTATGTAACGGTGGTGTTCTTCAGAAAGGCCAGGTGCGCATTACTCATAACCGGCGTGTGTGTATGACTAGATGTATGAATATGTGTGAAGCAAAAGAAGTATGTAAGGATCGTAGCAGATGATTCGTTTACCATGAGGAAGGAACACGTCTTGCCTCTACTATCTGCTACAAAAACACGCGTTGCACGTTGGCCCGCTCTAGTCGCCACGTCTACACTTTGGTCTGAACAAAGCTCGATCAAACAAAGGTCGATGGTGATGGTGTGTGTGTGTGTGTGTGTGTGTGTGTACGTACCGTTTCGCACTTGCGGCGTGGGCTGCAGCGTCCGCTCGCGGTAGTTGGCGGCGGCGAGGCGCAGGCCGCCCGCCAGCGCCTGCATGGTGTGTGTGTGTGTGTACGTACCGTTTCGCACTTGCGGCGTGGGCTGCAGCGTCCGCTCGCGGTAGTTGGCGGCGGCGAGGCGCAGGCCGCCCGCCAGCGCCTGCATGGTGTGTGGTGTGTGTGTGTGTACGTACCGTTTCGCACTTGCGGCGTGGGCTGCAGCGTCCGCTCGCGGTAGTTGGCGGCGGCGAGGCGCAGGCCGCCCGCCAGCGCCTGCATGGTGTGTGTGTGTGTGTGTGTGTGTGTGTGTGTGTGTACGTACCGTTTCGCACTTGCGGCGTGGGCTGCAGCGTCCGCTCGCGGTAGTTGGCGGCGGCGAGGCGCAGGCCGCCCGCCAGCGCCTGCATGATGTGTGGTGTGTGTGTGTGTACGTACCGTTTCGCACTTGCGGCGTGGGCTGCAGCGTCCGCTCGCGGTAGTTGGCGGCGGCGAGGCGCAGGCCGCCCGCCAGCGCCTGCATGGTGTGTGTGTGTGTGTGTGTGTGTGTACGTACCGTTTCGCAGTTGCGGCGTGGGCTGCAGCGTCCGCTCGCGGTAGTTGGCGGCGGCGAGGCGCAGGCCGCCCGCCAGCGCCTGCATGGTGTGTGTGTGTGTGTGTGTGTGTGTACGTACCGTTTCGCACTTGCGGCGTGGGCTGCAGCGTCCGCTCGCGGTAGTTGGCGGCGGCGAGGCGCAGGCCGCCCGCCAGCGCCTGCATGGTGTGTGTGTGTGTACGTACCGTTTCGCACTTGCGGCGTGGGCTGCAGCGTCCGCTCGCGGTAGTTGGTGGCGGCGAGGCGCAGGCCGCCCGCCAGCGCCTGCATGGTGGGTGTGTGTGTGTGTGTGTGTGTGTGTACGTACCGTTTCGCACTTGCGGCGTGGGCTGCAGCGTCCGCTCGCGGTAGTTGGCGGCGGCGAGGCGCAGGCCGCCCGCCAGCGCCTGCATGGTGTGTGTGTGTGTACGTACCGTTTCGCACTTGCGGCGTGGGCTGCAGCGTCCGCTCGCGGTAGTTGGTGGCGGCGAGGCGCAGGCCGCCCGCCAGCGCCTGCATGGTGTGTGTGTGTGTGTGTGTGTGTGTACGTACCGTTTCGCACTTGCGGCGTGGGCTGCAGCGTCCGCTCGCGGTAGTTGGCGGCGGCGAGGCGCAGGCCGCCCGCCAGCGCCTGCATGGTGTGTGTGTGTGTGTGTGTGTGTGTACGTACCGTTTCGCACTTGCGGCGTGGGCTGCAGCGTCCGCTCGCGGTAGTTGGCGGCGGCGAGGCGCAGGCCGCCCGCCAGCGCCTGCATGGTGTGTGTGTGTGTACGTACCGTTTCGCACTTGCGGCGTGGGCTGCAGCGTCCGCTCGCGGTAGTTGGCGGCGGCGAGGCGCAGGCCGCCTGCCAGCGCCTGCATGGTGTGTGTGTGTGTACGTACCGTTTCGCACTTGCGGCGTGGGCTGCAGCGTCCGCTCGCGGTAGTTGGCGGCGGCGAGGCGCAGGCCGCCCGCCAGCGCCTGCATGGTGTGTGTGTGTGTACGTACCGTTTCGCACTTGCGGCGTGGGCTGCAGCGTCCGCTCGCGGTAGTTGGCGGCGGCGAGGCGCAGGCCGCCCGCCAGCGCCTGCATGGTGTGTGTGTGTGTACGTACCGTTTCGCACTTGCGGCGTGGGCTGCAGCGTCCGCTCGCGGTAGTTGGCGGCGGCGAGGCGCAGGCCGCCTGCCAGCGCCTGCATGGTGTGTGTGTGTGTACGTACCGTTTCGCACTTGCGGCGTGGGCTGCAGCGTCCGCTCGCGGTAGTTGGCGGCGGCGAGGCGCAGGCCGCCCGCCAGCGCCTGCATGGTGTGTGTGTGTGTACGTACCGTTTCGCACTTGCGGCGTGGGCTGCAGCGTCCGCTCGCGGTAGTTGGCGGCGGCGAGGCGCAGGCCGCCTGCCAGCGCCTGCATGGTGTGTGTGTGTGTACGTACCGTTTCGCACTTGCGGCGTGGGCTGCAGCGTCCGCTCGCGGTAGTTGGCGGCGGCGAGGCGCAGGCCGCCCGCCAGCGCCTGCATGGCCTGCACCAGCAGCCCCAGGCGCACACTGTCACTGCAGCGCTCTGTTGACGAACGAAACGTGTTTACTTTATCTTTACGAGTTTTCTAAGAACGCTTGTCTCTTAAGTGCTGACAACACATTTCCGGATGCCCGTCCCTGACGGAATACGGCAGGGACAGAGAAAAATCGGTTACATACGATTTGTACGAACTACATCACACATCACCGTATCAGGTGGATCCGGATCGTTTATACAAATCGTATGTATTATATATACCGAAAACATTGATGTATTAAAAAGAGGAAGATACGGGACTGCTCACAGCGCTTGGTCCTACTAATCTAAGTGCATGCCCGTAGCGGGTACTCAGTCGCGCACGGCACATTGTTGATCACACAGCTCATTAATTTCAGTGTTTTTATGTTTTTTTGCAATAAATACGCACCAAAATGACTTCTTGTGTAGCTAAACAGTGTTTAAATAATACCAGGAAGAAAAATAAGTCACACGGGATCACTTACCACTCGTAAGTACAGTTAAAAAGGTAAATTTGTTGAAAATTACGATAATATTTAATGTTTGCTTCGCTATATTTGTCAGAGCGAGATAGATATTACTAACATGCGAGAGACACGATACGCACATATTGCAATGCCATATCATAATAGTAAAATTCAGCCAACATTCGGCGGCTAACGCGATATCGCTCGCACTACAGCGGCGTCTCCTATCTCTGTCCTTGTCTATCGGTAACTGTAGGGTTGGGACTGGTGATGACACTGAACACGGATGTGTGAGTTTCGGTGCATGTAGTTGTGCGCCGAGCCCAGCAGCCTAATTGTGTAAGTAAATTCGGCAAACGAAACAATCTGTTTCTTTCCCAAAAACACACACATACACAAAAAAGTTGAATCTTTATTCAACTTGACTTCAGAAACAGATTGTTTCCGTTGCCGAATTTACTTACACAATTAGGCTGCAGGTTTTCTGATCGCGATGTTAGTGCGTAACGCAACTTCCTCTTTTAATACATCAATGACCGAAAATGTGTCGACAGCGCTTTACACACAAGTACAGGTCCCGTCACGTCAAAAGAACGCTGGCCTTGAATCTGCGCACTGAGCGATTTATCGATCTAACTGGTGGTATGAAAGGGGCGCTGCGACAGGGGACTGCTCCGCCAGTGTTTTTGTGCGCGCACACTATTGGTTCGTCAGTATGCCCATGCTTGCCGCGCTGAGTTCACGCTTCGTTCGATCCCAAAATACAGTCACACACACAACTTTCTTTGCACGACGAACGGTTTTAAAAACGAAGGAAAGAAAAATGATTTATAGTATTTATTGTTTTATGAAGAAAGAAGTTGAAAAAGGAGCAGTTAATAATTTATAATGATATTTCCAAATTTATAATAATAAGATTGAAATATAAAATAATGCTCAAGTAAACATTTACTAATTTAAATCCAGCCTGATTCTATCATTCTACAATAAAACAATTTCTCTTACATTATAAAACAATAAGCCTAGTACTTTAGAACGCGACTGTACTTATGCGCAGTTACATCCCCTCCACTGTCGCTAAGCGTTCTTTTTACGTGACGGGACCTGTAGAAACGGTATCCATCAATCTCTTTACTCTAACATAATCTGATATACATCTGACATTCAGGTGACACGTACCGTCGGAGACGTCCATGAGCGCGGCAATGGGCGCGCCGCACGAGACCGCCAGTTCGGACAGCAGTTCCGCCAGCATCATCACAAAGTTCAGCTGAGTGTTAATCCTGGTGTGGTCCTCCTGTACATAAATACGATGACAATGTTTTAGGAGACGGTTTGCAAACATGTGCGGGTCGATGTTACTCAGGTTATTGAGTCGTATGGACTTGTCAATCGCGCATCGCGTCAGAATGTCGTCTGTCCACCGTGGCCGTCAAAGCTACGTGAGTTCAAAACAATAATTGTTTCTTCATACGTGATTTTGCGCGGTATAGACTTACTAGCTGACACACGCGGCTTCGCGCCCGTCAACTGGCTACCTACCTACCATAACTACCCTACCTAACCTAACTACAGAAAAAAAAACATAAACCATCTACTAAATAGTACGAACAAAGCCTAAACATTTGGTTTGGATAGGTGAGCCCGTTCTTGAGTTATAAAATTACAACGAAAAGTGGCATTGATTTTTAAATATATAGATGTGGGTGACGTTTAGCCTTATATACGTCAAGTTTGCAACGTAATTTTGATTATATTTTTCCAGTTTTTGTTTGAATTAAAATGTCGCACACTCCGTCGACTCGGCTGGTATAGCATGTGTCAAAATCTTGTCGAGCAGAGTGGTACATGTTTGAATTCGTTTTAGACAAATCCATGTTTTCAATAATTACTATTATTATTTCCACTTATTTATAATATAATACCAATCTACACTTGTGAAAGGTAGGTTGCCGTGCTCACGGGAGCGGTTAATTTTTGAATGAATATTGTAAGAGGCCAAAACTGTTTGAAGTTGTAGTGCAAACTGATCTGTAGGTATTAACCGGTTGAATGCCGTAATTACCGAAACAAATAAAGAGCCGTTGTGTCTTGCGTGGATCCACGTTTCAGGCACTTTAAAGAGTTCAAAAATATTTTTATAAAAACACATAATTTGTGACATGTTTGAACGCTTTATGTATGTAGTTGTAGACACTGGACAGTACAGACAGATTGGTGATGTAGACGAGTCGAACGCGTGCAGCTTTATGCCGCGCAGCATGTCGGGCAGCGAGCTGCGCTTGGGCGAGCAGTATGTATGTAGTTGTAGACACTGGACAGTACTGACCGTGAGGATGGTCTCCTCCTGCAGATTGGGGATGTAGACGGGCGGGTCGAACGCGTCCAGCTTGATGCCGCGCAGCATGTCGGGCAGCGAGCCGCGCTTGGGCGAGCAGTATGTATGTAGTTGTAGACACTGGACAGTACTGACCGTGAGGATGGTCTCCTCCTGCAGATTGGGGATGTAGACGGGCGGGTCGAACGCGTCCAGCTTGATGCCGCGCAGCATGTCGGGCAGCGAGCCGCGCTTGGGCGAGCAGTATGTATGTAGTTGTAGACACTGGACAGTACTGACCGTGAGGATGGTCTCCTCCTGCAGATTGGTGATGTAGACGGGTCGAACGCGTCCAGCTTGATGCCGCGCAGCATGTCGGGCAGCGAGCCGCGCTTGGGCGAGCAGTATGTATGTAGTTGTAGACACTGGACAGTACTGACCGTGAGGATGGTCTCCTCCTGCAGATTGGGGATGTAGACGGGCGGGTCGAACGCGTGCAGCTTGATGCCGCGCAGCATGTCGGGCAGCGAGCCGCGCTTGGGCGAGCAGTATGTATGTAGTTGTAGACACTGGACAGTACTGACCGTGAGGATGGTCTCCTCCTGCAGATTGGGGATGTAGACGGGCGGGTCGAACGCGTGCAGCTTGATGCCGCGCAGCATGTCGGGCAGCGAGCCGCGCTTGGGCGAGCAGTATGTATGTAGTTGTAGACACTGGACAGTACTGACCGTGAGGATGGTCTCCTCCTGCAGATTGGGGATGTAGACGGGCGGGTCGAACGCGTGCAGCTTGATGCCGCGCAGCATGTCGGGCAGCGAGCCGCGCTTGGGCGAGCAGTATGTATGTAGTTGTAGACACTGGACAGTACTGACCGTGAGGATGGTCTCCTCCTGCAGATTGGGGATGTAGACGGGCGGGTCGAACGCGTGCAGCTTGATGCCGCGCAGCATGTCGGGCAGCGAGCCGCGCTTGGGCGAGCAGTATGTATGTAGTTGTAGACACTGGACAGTACTGACCGTGAGGATGGTCTCCTCCTGCAGATTGGGGATGTAGACGGGCGGGTCGAACGCGTGCAGCTTGATGCCGCGCAGCATGTCGGGCAGCGAGCCGCGCTTGGGCGAGCAGTATGTATGTAGTTGTAGACACTGGACAGTACTGACCGTGAGGATGGTCTCCTCCTGCAGATTGGGGATGTAGACGGGCGGGTCGAACGCGTGCAGCTTGATGCCGCGCAGCATGTCGGGCAGCGAGCCGCGCTTGGGCGAGCAGTATGTATGTAGTTGTAGACACTGGACAGTACTGACCGTGAGGATGGTCTCCTCCTGCAGATTGGGGATGTAGACGGGCGGGTCGAACGCGTGCAGCTTGATGCCGCGCAGCATGTCGGGCAGCGAGCCGCGCTTGGGCGAGCAGTATGTATGTAGTTGTAGACACTGGACAGTACTGACCGTGAGGATGGTCTCCTCCTGCAGATTGGGGATGTAGACGGGCGGGTCGAACGCGTGCAGCTTGATGCCGCGCAGCATGTCGGGCAGCGAGCCGCGCTTGGGCGAGCAGTATGTATGTAGTTGTAGACACTGGACAGTACTGACCGTGAGGATGGTCTCCTCCTGCAGATTGGGGATGTAGACGGGCGGGTCGAACGCGTGCAGCTTGATGCCGCGCAGCATGTCGGGCAGCGAGCCGCGCTTGGGCGAGCCCGCGCCGCCGCCCAGCTCGCCGCTCGCCTTCAGCGCCAGCGGCACTGGCGGGGACGAACCTGCACCACACATTTATTTAGTCAATACAATGGATTGTTGTACGGGCTGAACGGTCGCTCATGGAGGGTGTAATCGATTACGAAAGCAACACCATGACAGAGTGCCACAGGATTTATTCTCGAAAAATAATAGTTCCTGTGGTATAGGCCCCAGGAGCGAAGCCGAAGGCAAGCTATTGAAGCAATAAAGTGCTTGCGTGCGACACCGAAGGCACCACCAGGTTTCGGACTACGATAATCGCTTTCAAATAAATTATGTATAAACAGTAATAACCTGATCTGCGCAGTGGGCTAGCGTTGGTGGGAGAGACCTGCCACAGTGAGGGCGGCGGCGAGCTGCCGGAGTTGCTGCTGCGGCGCCGCGTCGACGGCGGCGTCATAGTGAATGGCACCTGGCGATACAACTTTACATTATGTTTTTTTATTAATAAAAACCTTAAATAAGCTTAAAGCGCTGGGAACAGAAGTAACAAAATTTTTCTGCCCAAAAATACGAACTCTTTCAACTTGCAAATACGGCTTGTTTACAAAGGACTTCTTTTCCAGATAAAAAAATGCTCTAGAGCTTTAAGAAATTATTTATCAGAGAACTTCAGTTAGTGATAATAGTGCTTGAGGGACTAACCCCGAGTTTCTCAGCTCAACATTATCGCAGAATTAATGTAACAAATTGTCAAGCACGCGTTATCTGCTGTAATTGGCTGATGAAAATTCTTTCAACTAATCACAGCAGATAATTGACAATAATTGTACAATTTGCGATAAATTTGAGCTGAGAACCTCGGGGTGAATATTGAATGCCAAATCAAAGTGTAAGAACTTCAGTTAGTGATAATAGTGCTCGAGGGACTAACCCCGAGTTTCTCAGCTCAAAATTATCGCAGAATTAATGTGACAAATTGTCAAGAATGAATTTTCAACAGCCAATCACAGCAGATAACGCGTACTTAACAATTTGTCACATTAATACAGCGATAATTTTGAGCTGAAAAACTCGTGGTAAATATTGAATGCCGAATCAAAGTGTACCAGATGCTTTCAGTTTTACAATTATATTTCATTTACGTAAAACTGGAAGCCAATAGCAACTGTAAAGTTATTTACTTTGGACATTAAACATATTGAAACACTTGAATGCATACATATCGAGTTACTATCTCCTCGTGTAGTACCTACAGTCTACACGTGTTCTAAAGGTTGTAACTATAATGGAACAGCATTACGTAATGACGTGAACTTGGGACAATAGATAACGTGACGCGGATGTTACTATTGCTGCTGATTTGCAAACACGCGCCTCAAACATTATGAAATTGTCATGATTAGTAGGTAAATAAAACATATATTATGTTCAGTACTATAGAACATACATTATGTTCAATATTTTAACAGTATGAAGATCGTTTTCAAGATCAGTATTGGTTGATCAGGAAACTGGCTTTTGTTGATGCAAAACAAAAGAAATCAGGCTTGAAAAACTAAGGAGCATTTTTTTTACCTAGCTGTTGCTGTCCCATAGCTGGGCAAAAACCTCCCAAGTCCTTGTTTCCTCTCAAGTTTTTCAAAATTATTATTTCCTTTATTCAATTTCTTTTCTTATTGTTTACATTTTTAAATATTTTATAAATTAAATTACAAAAACAACTTTTCTTTATGTCCTTTTGTCTCGCGCTTGACCACCTGATGGTAAGCTATGATGTGGTCGACGGTGAAACACGACAACAACAACATTTAAAAATATAAAAAAAAAATAGAGGTCCACCAGTATCGGGCACAGGATCCAAGCTACCGGCGGTCAGGGCTCCAGAGAGAGAAACCTCCTAACAATACGAGCCGTGTCCAGCAGTACTGCTTTCTTTCTTTTTTTATTATTATGAGCCCGTTGTGTGATTGCGTCCCACTGCAGGGCAAAGGTCTCCCTTCCATCATTAATTTTTCCCGCCTCTTTCTACATCTGGCCAATCCTTTAGATACAAGTCTAAGTGCTAGTTCACACACGACGGGAATCGCGCGGTTCTTATTTACATGACCATCTGCATATTCGTTCAGACATAACCATGCGGTTCTTGCCGATCTGCCGTGTCTGAACAGGTACTAACTCGTCACGCCACCTCTTTCTGGGGCTACCACGTCGCCGGATCCTGTTGTTCGGATAAGTAGCCACAGAATTGCCAGTAGAGTAATAATTCTGTTGCGACATGGAACCTGTCCTCCATTTAAATTTGGAACGAAGTATACTGTTCCAAACGTGGTCTGTGATTTTGATTGCGAGAATAGTGCGTTCCATTGCTGGCTGGCAGTGGCAGACCCGGAGTGCAGACTTTTGACGAAAAACTTTAATATTCCTTTATTAAAATCAGTTGCAGCTGACTGCAATCTGTGGTCTATTTTTGGGTGGTTAACTCTACAGGTTTCGCGAGTGTGTTCTAATTTGTACCCTCTCTGTATGCTGAATTAGGAGCAATATATGCAAAGAAGCAGCTCGAGGTGAGGGATACTCACGGTCGGTGGCGATAGGGAGCCGATGTTGGTGGCGTTACGGCTGTAGTTCGATCGAAGCACGTCGATAGGTTGTGATCGTGGTACGTTATTGTTAGATGTTACGGCGAGTGGGTTCTGCAATGAACACGTGTGTAAGTCACAGTTATGTATGAGAAACTAGTGAGAAAATATACATTATGAAGTTGAACGGATGACTGAATGATCAAATAATGGATCAAAAGAAAATGGGGAAAACAGGTCCAAAAAATCATCACCAACAAGATAGTCGAGTTTAATATATTAAATATGGAGTAATTTTTACTATGGGTATCTCAGTAAAAGTTACAATGGACATAGGTCCAAACTGCATATTTAACCCCCGCCGAAAAAAAGAGGGGTGTTATAAGTTTCACGTGTGTTGCTGTGTATCTGTCTGTGGCATCACAGCGCCTAAACGGATGAACCGATTTTGATTTAGTTTTTTTTTGTTTGAAAGGTGATTTGATTTGTCGAGAGTGTTCTTAATTATGTTTGAATAAAATCGGTTCAGCCGTTCAAAAGTTATTAGCGTTTTACTGTTTGAATCGGGGTGGTTTCGCAAGATAAATGTGCCGGGGGTTTTTTGACGAAAAAAAAAACATCGTGAGTAATCCAGGAGTTTATGTATAGTTAATGTAATTCAGAAATCGCGATCCCGCCTTGAGCAAGCGTGGTGATTAATAGTCGTGCCTTCTCTGTATGAGAAGAGGCCTTTGCCTTGCAATGGGGGACAGTTACGGGCTGGTATTGTTGTATGTATAGAAGGGACTTACCCTGTTGACGGTGAGCGGCTGCGGCGCCTGGTGCGCCGGCAGCGGCTGCAGCGCCGCCAGCGGGCGCGGCGCCCCGGCGGCGGCCAGCGCCAGAGAGCGCGGGCGCGGCGCGTGCTCGGAGCCGGACGAGGCGCCCGAGCACTCGGCCGAGCCGCTCTCCGTGGCCTCCACCAGCACGAAGTCGTCCTCGCCCGCCCACGTCGTGTCCGACGACGAGGCTGCAAACGACACCCCCATTTATTTATGTACACTTCATGCACAGAGGCGACTTAATACCTTAGACGTTCTCTATAGTCAACCAAAGGTAGTGAAGAGATAACATGGCAAGTGCATCGGAACTTTTTACTTCCTAGATCCAATATCAAATCCAATATCAAAATCAATAATAATTCTCTAATTTCATGTCATATATTTGAGCAAGAAAATGGAGGAAAGGAATTAACTTTTTTTTAATTCTTTAATTTTTTTATCACTATTGTAACTTGACAAACGTAGGTTAGTGTACAGTAGGCAATGGCCGATGAGGCAGAAAGGTTCTGGAGTGGCGACCGCGAACCGGAAGACGTTGCGTTCGAAGGCCTCCTACCAAGGTGGACCGATGACCTGGTGAAGGTTGCGGGGATCCCGGGGGTATTTCGGCTGACATGATGATGATGATGAGGAGCAGTAGTTTACATGAGTATCAAATCAAATATATTTATCTGCCTCAAAAGATATGGAGACATGGCGACGATAATGGTACACTTGGTACTTTAACACAGAATTGTGAGTTTTTGATAAACACGTGTAGCTTAAGACCCGGACTTCGCCTTGCCTTACATTTAATTAGAAGCTGGTTTAGCCCAGTGAACCACTGACCCCGTTGTTATTTACGCGAACTACTGGCCCGGTGAGTAATATATACGTATTACTACTCTGTCAGACGATTACTAATATCGTTAAAACTGCATAAAGGCCAATGCAGACGGGGACGCGATGGCAATGGATTTTGCCGTCAGTCAGCGCACACTAGCCGCTTAGATACCGTGGCATTCCAGTGCCTTGCCACGGTGTGACGCGGCACGACTAAGCATGCCTCGGCAGCTCCTGCTGCACGATACACATTTAGTCTCGCATCCCTCGCTTCTCTACCCCCGCTTCACCCCGCGGTATGTCACAACAAGCGCCGCATCCTCGGCATGCCGTTGCTAACCGTAGGTACCACAGTCCGCCACGGTGTTGGGTAGCACACTCTTTTAAAATGAGGATTGTGCGAGGCACTCTTTTAACTAAGTGTGGTACCACACTGGGCTACCACGAATGAGGCGAGGCGGCGGGCGGTGGCCTCTGAGTGAGGGAGGTCTGGTGTGTGCGAGCGAGCTGTGTCGCGACTCGCGATGTCTTCAGGCACACTTGACACTTGGGACTCACTCGGTGACTCGCATGAGGTGTTTACTATGAAGAATAACATTGACTCGAACTCATTCTCAAAACTCACAAGTGTTAACGTGCCTTGTTGTTCTGTGGTCGCACTGTGTCGCTAATCTGTGGTGTGTGCTACTGTGCTAGCAGATCAAAATAAAAAGAGTGAGTGACTCTTTCTATCGAAGTGAGTCACTACAAGTGTGCTCGCACACGTGCTAAGTTACCCAACACTCCCGCCGCGGGAGCCCGTGGCGCGTCTTTCAATGCCGTGCAATGAAATCCCTTTCGATGCTACGGCATCATTTTAAAGCATAGCAATTTATGTCGTATCTCTATTTTGATACGTTTGAATGTCCATTGGTAAAAAATTTAATGCCCTGCCATCCCGTCCCGGTCTGCGTTGGCCTTAACGGGCAAACCCATGCAGTTTAAACGATTATCTTCGTAAAACAAGTCGCAGTTTTTTATCATTA
Organism: Orthosia gothica; assembly: GCA_949775005.1. Lineage (NCBI taxonomy): Eukaryota > Metazoa > Arthropoda > Insecta > Lepidoptera > Noctuidae > Orthosia > Orthosia gothica. Next base: position 30,623,236 of record OX459034.1, on the reverse strand, counting down.
TAATGAGGTGACAGGTTTTACCGTTATGTTTAAACCTAAAAACCCAAATCCAAAGTAAATCTAGATGAGGCATAATAAAATGAACCGTTAGCAAGCTTGTTTACGGACAATGTGCACTCAAAATGTGGGACGATTGGTATCTGCTGCATCCATATATAGATAACTAGCTCACCCCCGCGGCTTCGCTCCCGTCAACTGGCTATCAGATATCTACCTACCCTACTAGCCCTACCTACACCACCTACCCTACAGCTTTATAATATTAGTATAGATGTTGATAAAACTCCTTTGCAAATGAACAAATTAGATTACCATAAAAAAAAAGGTTATAGTGAGTCAATCCGTATGCTGTCGCGGACTTTTTTTTTAAACTTTTAAAGAGGAAGAATTCTATCATACATGATATTTGCGTAAATTAAACCGTTTACGCAGCGCACGCACCGGAAGCTCTCAAAAAGGAATATATTTTACAATGCATGTCCTCGAAAAGAGCGGTTTTCCAAGCAGCCAAATTGTGCGGAAAGTGTCACTTTTTTTCACTAGTGCTTTTTACTTTCCTGTACTTTTTTAATTTCATACTCCAACGTCAGCCCGACGCATAGAGTTTTTATTATTTGAGAAAAGTTTTACAAATTAGTTATGTACAGATTATCATTCATATAAAAGGTAAAATAAAAGTAATACTTCATTTTAGGTGTTTTTAATTACTCTAGATTTAGATTTTGATCAATAAATTAATTTTAAATATTCATTAAATATGTTTGGCAGAACGTATATTTTGCTCGTGCCTTATTGCGTTACGATATGACAGCACTGACAGCTATTCGCACATGCGCAGTAGATATGCCCGAGGAACTATTAGTTAATCTGTGGATATGCTGAACACGCTTGAATAAGCCCGCCATTTTATTAATTTATTTATTTTCTCGCACAATGCATAGTAAAATGTTGTATGATACACGTACGTAAGATGATTTCCGACTCGTGTCGATTTATCCACTCACTCGCTTCGCTCGCTCGTGAATAAAAATGCAACTCATCGGAAATCACCTACCTTCCGCACTTGTAGCATAAATAACTATTTCCGTTTTCGCAACATTTTTCATTTATGCACCGCTCCTATTGGTCGTAGCGTGCTGTTATTTAGTCTATAACCTGGTACCGATAAATGAACTATCCAATACCCTAACCCTACCACCCTACCCTAACTATAAAAAAATAGATAGTAGCCGATTCTCAGACCTACTGAATATGCATATAAAATTTCATAAAAATCGGTCAAGCCGTTTTGGAGGAGTATGGTAACTAACATTGTGACACGAGAATTTTATATACAAGATATAGTATAGATTTCATAGCAACAAGTAAATGAGTGCATTAACTTATATAAATGGCGGAACAGACAATAAATTATTGCAGTTTACAACAATAAACTTGATACCGGCTGAAGGTGTCCAAGGGCAGGTTAGCAAGGGTTATCGAATTTGTTTACTCTAGAGAACAATGACATATTTTATTAATATTCGAACCATCGTTGAACTGTTTTCTGAGTATTTGATCAAGTGTGATTGGCCTGTTTTTTACCCGACTGCCGAAGGAGGGTAATGTGTTTATCAGTCTATGTATGTATGTTTGTTCCTATGTGGCGTTCTAGAGACCAAACGCGTTGGCCGATTTTCATGATTCTTACGTCAGTCGATTCGTCTTAACCCTGCGAGTGTCACTAGCTACATTAAAATTGGAAAAAAAAAATGGCGGCTTTTGGGCGCCATATTGTGGGGCATCAAATATTTTTATTCTTCCAATCCCATCATGTGGGGTATCAAAATAAAGAGATTTGAGAGGTGATTTCAAAAATATATAATATTATATGTTTAAACGTACCTAATCCTAGAAAAAAAAGTTATGAATTAAAAAAAAACAAAAAGCCCGACTGCTTAAAAAGCGAACTAAAAATAAGTAAACAAGAAGAAAATCATGCTGTGCAGTCGGTGGATACATGTTCGCGAGCAAAACCAGATGTTTTTTTGTTTTTTTTAAATTATCTTTTTCACAAGCGTGTTCGTAACATTATTGCTAGTACAGATGGTTCTCGCCACGTGACTTCTAGAAGAACTCGTCTTACATAAACGTCATGAGTGCTTTCAACAATTTGTGCAATTAATTCACCTAAATGACGTCTCCCCATATCTATAGGCGACCAGTAGCGGATTGTGTTGATAAACGATCACCTTCAATATAATGTAATCATCAGTGAGACTGTGATAACGATAAGTCCTAATGAATATAATGTTCTTTGTGAGTATTAACTTACATAATAATTAAGTATTAATTTTGACAAACAATCTTTGTTTTTTTCGAAACCGAATACATTCGTCATGGAGTAAAATGTAGTACTTTATTTTATTATTTTCTAATAAAACATGTACATATTTTTACCCGACTGCCGAAGGAGGGAAATGTGTTTATCAGTCTATGTATGTTTGTTCCTATGTGGCGTTCTAGAGACCAAACGCGTTGGCTATATTAAAATTGATAAAAAACTAAAAATGGTGGGGGTATTGTGGGGTCCCACATTTTTCTTCTTCCAAACCCTTCGTTCGGTATCAAAATAAAGGGCTTTAAGAGGTGATTTCAAAAATATATAACACTTATATGTTTAAAAGTGATTCGAAAAAAATTATAAATAAAAAGTAAATTAAAAAAAAACCCGACTGCTTAAGAAGCCAACTAAAAAGACGTAAACCTGAAGAAAATCATGCTGCGCAGTCGGAGGATACATCTAGTTTTGGTTAGCAAGCTCGCGATTATGTTGTATCCTCCGACTGCACAGCATGATTTTCGTCTTGTTTACGTCTTTTCAGTTCGCTTTTTAAGCAGTCGGATTAAATATATCCTAATCTTGTCCAAAACGTCTGTGCAGCTTGTAAACAAGAGCATTATCATCGCTGATAAATAATACAGTACTTCAATCGATTATCTAGAAAAATCTTGAATCATTAATTTTAATATGAATACTAAAAACATCGAGCAGTGTGCGCACGATATAAGTACACTCATTGATGATAATGATAATAAATAATTACTCTTCATAGGAAACGATAGGCGTGTAAGTACTTCCTTTTCAGAACTATTTACATTAAGACGACGACGACTAACGCCAACGACCTTGAGGGAACAAAACGCGCACTCGTTTCACACCCGCGCGACCCAAAATTTAGTAGTTTTTTGTATTTTCCTGATTATTCTAGGATTTAAAAAAAAAGCCTCAGATAAAAATGTAGATAATTAAATTGTCGAGATGGTGTCGATTTCATTAAAATACGCCCAGCGGTTTTGGTGCGATTGTCGTGTTTTTGTCCGTTTCTAAAACGGACATAACTTTACAAATTAATTACACTATGTCATACGAATAAAACTCAAAATTTTCTTAGATCAAATTATTAAGAAAATGGTCTAATGTAACATATATTTATTCCAAAAAATTACGACTAGCCATTTAGACGTGAATCTAATTTTAAAATCAGCTACTCAAGGGTATCTGCGCCTTAACCTACATATTATAAAGTATTACCCTAATAAAATCCATTCTATTCAATCGATTAAATTATTGCTATGTTTATGAATGAATTATAATGTCAATTGTTCCTTTTTCTTCCGCAATTGTTAACCGGTCGGGTGAAGGCTAAATATCCAGTTGAATGTGATGTATTGTGCGTATTACGCTTCCTCAATACGATAAGCCTGTTATGTAAAAAAAATGTTATATCTAATACACTTTTGTTGTATATGTATGTAATTTAGAGAAGGCTAATGCTGTGGAAACAGGTGTACATCTGTTTGTAGCGGGTAATCACGATTTACGCAGCGATAAGGGTCACGATATCCAAGCGCGGATCTAGAATTTCGTTCAGGGCGGGGCAAATGGGTCTTTACGGGGGTGTCATTGAAAAAAATGCTTCTTCTGCATTTCGGATCGTATTAATAACCTCCTTGGTTTAGTTTTCCAGTACATTTTTTGATGACATATATGCTTGTAACTGACTGTAGTTTTCAAACACTGTGGTTCAAGGAAATTTTAAGACGTCATAGATGCATGATATAGTTCATGTTTTGACCATTCTTCAAAAGCATCAGGATAAAGAGAATGTCTGTTGCACGAAAATGTTAGCACCCCGCCTCGGATCTAGACTACCAGTTTGGTCGAGGCCAAGGGGGCGGGGTAGGCGACAAAATTTCCCCCGTTGCACCCCCCCTCCTAATTCCGCGGCTGACGATATCGCATAATTATACACATACATCGTGAATAGACCAAGTATCTGGCCCGAAATGAGCGAAGCAGGTAATATTCGCCTTAGCCCACCGGTGTAGTGTAGCAACGGCATACAGCGAGACTCGAATTCCGCATCGGACGGATTGTATGAAGCGAATTTAAGTATTCTATGTAAAGGAAGTAATACAAGTGCGTTCACTGATCCGCTTCGAAAGGACCGTACGATTCCCCCTCGGTCGGTAATGCCAACTGCATTACCGACCGAGGGGGAAGCGTACGATTGTTGTCGATAAAGTGGACGTACTACACTGAAAAAAAAGGTTTGTTGGATTTACCAAATTAGCAAAAGTTGGCTAAATTACAAGGAAACTACGATAAATATAACAAAACCTCGCTATTGAATTTACAAAACTAAATAGGTTGAAGTTGGTACCAGAGTTTTGATGTAAATCAACAAAGAGTATTGTACATTTTACCAAACAAATGTCAACAATTTAGTCTGGATGATTTTATCATAAAAATATGATAAATATAACAAGACCTCGCGGTTGAACTTACAAAACTACATAGGTTGCGATCAAAATATAGTCCCTACCAGAGTTTACGGTGTAAATTAACAAAGAATATTGTACATTTTACCAAACAAATGTCTACAATTTAGTCTGGTTGATTTTATCATAAAAATATGATAAATATAACAAGACCTCGCGGTTGAACTTACGAAACTACATAGGTTGCGATCAGAATATAGTCCCTACCAGATTTTACGGTGTAAATTAACAAAGAGTATTGTACATTTTACCAAACAAATCTCAACAATTTAGTCTGGTTGATTTTTTCATAAAAATGTGATAAATATAACAAGACCTCGCTGTTGAACTTACAAAACTGCATACGTTGCGATCAAAATATAGTCCCTACCAGAGTTTACGGTGTATATTAACAAAGAATATTGTACATTTTAACAAACAAATGTCAACAATTCCTTCTAGTTGATTTTATCATAAAAATATGATAAATATAACAAGACCTCGCAGTTGAACTTACAAAACTATATAGGTTGCGATCTAAATATAGTCCCTACCAGAGTTTACGGTGTAAATTAACAAAGAGTATTGTACATTTTACCAAACAAATGTCAACAATTTAGTCTGGTTGATTTTATCATAAAAATATGATAAATATAAGAAGACCTCGCGGTTGAACTTACAAAACTATATAGGTTGCGATCAAAATATAGTCCCTACCAGAGTTTATGGTGTAAATTAACAAAGAGTACTGTACATTTTACCAAACAAATGTCAACAATTTAGTCTGGTTGATTTTATCATAAAAATGTGATAAATATAACAAGACCTCGCTGTTGAACTTACAAAACTGCATACTTTGCGATCAAAATATAGTCCCTACCAGAGTTTACGGTGTATATTAACAAAGAATATTGTACATTTTAACAAACAAATGTCAACAATTTCTTCTAGTTGATTTTATCATAAAATATGATAAATATAACAAGACCTCGCAGTTGAACTTACAAAACTATATAGGTTGCGATCAAAATATAGTCCCTACCAGAGTTTACGGTGTAAATTAACAAAGAGTATTGTACATTTTACCAAACAGATGTCAACAATTTAGTCTGGTTGATTCTATCATAAAAATATGATAAATATAACAAACGCGGTTGAACCTACAGAACTAAAAATCTTCAGGTCAAAATATTGTTTCTACCAGAGTTCATAGTGCAAATTAACAAAGAATATTGTACGTTTTATTAAACAAAGGACGATGAACAAATTAGTATGAAGTATGAACGCGTGCCCTGTCAACAATTGCCGATTACAAAGTTAATTTAAAGATTGAGCTTTATTTTCTTTTATTTCATTGAAAGTTGTATGTATTTATAGTGTCCAATGTGTTTAATTAAAAAAAAAGACCCCTTTTACATTAATAAGATCTCACTCGTCAGTGTTTTTGCCGCTACTTTTTTTGTAGGCATCTTTATGAATAATTGGTTCCATTAGAATAGTTTTCTTAGAAAACATTTTCGATAAATGAAAGGCAATTAGATGCCTCTAAGCAGTGAAATGCAAATAGTAGAAGGAAGATTGCCTCAGACATAGCAGTAGTAGATTTTTCTTTCGAGGCAGTACTGGTTGCATCGATAATGTGCCCAAACAATTTGCGAATTATTTCTAGACAAAGGGTTGAGAGCCACCTGAATAACACATAGACTTTAATGTTGTAGGTAGACTGCGATTAGCCGTTTTTGTTCACAGAAAAGACGTTTACATAGTCAACAAAATATAAACCTAGTTCTTTCATATTTTCATGTAAAGAGATTTACCTAACTTATTAGTCCCCCAAAAATATGTTTGAATAATTTTCACTATTAATTGCAAACCGGAAACGCGTTAATTATGTTTTATCAAAGAATAATAAACCCCAGCTTTAATTAGTTTTACATGTATCAAAAATCAAAATGGAAATAATTAAGGATGCCTACTTTTTGAATTTACTGTAATCGTTAATTTTGCCCTGACATATATTATATACTAGTTTCTGCCAGCGGCTTCGCCCGACCTCCTTTATTATACGTATAAACCTTCCTCTTGAATCACCATATCTATTAAAAAAACCGCATCAAAATCCGTTGCGGTGTTTTAAAGGTATAAGCATACATAGGGACAGACAGGGAAGTGACTTTGTTTTATACTATGTAGTGAAAGTGATATATCAGGACAAAAATGGTAATCGTCCTTTCAAAAATTTGTTTTGGTTGATTATATCATAAAATATGATAAACATAACAAGAACTCGCGGTTGAACTTACAAAAAAAAAAGGTTGAGGTCAAAATATAGTCCCTACCAGAGTTCATGGTGTAAATTAACAAAGAATATTGTACATTTTACCAAACAAATCTCAACAATTTGGTTTGGCTGATTTTATCATTAACATAATGTGATAAATGTAACAAGACCTCGCAGTTGAACCTACAAAACTAAAAAGGGTGAGGTCAAAATATAGTCCCTACAAGAGTTCATGGTGTAAATTAACGAAGAATATTGTACATTATGTAGAACAAGTCACAACCATTCGGTTGATTGTATCATTGTTACTATGTTAGTTTCAAAGCAATTTATAGTTACCTAAATTTACCGGGACAGTTGGTAATGAGTAGCAGACTCATTTGATAAAAAATTATTCGGTTAAGTGCGAGTAAAACTCGCGCACAGAGGATTCCGTACCAACATTTTATAATTTTTACATGTTTATTTAAAAATAAGTAAGTATTACGCTAGAGTAGTTTTTATTATTTGTTGAATTATGCCCTATAATTATGTAAGTCGGTGACCCAAAGACGGACGTGTTACGTAAATGATTGAAATGTAAACATAGGGAAATAGGGTCATACGGACAGAACCCTCTCTACGCGAGTTTAAATCGCACTTGTCCAGTTTTTTATTATTTAACGATTTGTCCGCCATAACGGTTCCTAGTATGTGAAAATTTCAACTAGCTAAGAATGATCTCGCTGTTAAATCGTATACTTGAAAATAATTAATTGATTATGATTAGGTTTCCGTTTGAAACCCTTCAAGGACGAAACCATAAAAATCTACTGCTGATGCAAAGTGGCGCTGCAATCGCTATCGATCTAATAGTCTTATGGTTTAAACGACTGACTAGTATTGTACATTTATCTAAAACAAATCACATCAATATAGGTAGTTTGGTTGATTTAATCATTGTTACTGTGTTTTGTGAATCATTTCGGTCCACTTTTGACCCCCCAATAACTTAAGATCTATTTGACCTACATCCTTGCAATTTTGCAAGTCTGTAAGACCGTCTTTACCGAATCCTGAATTTCAATAAAAACCCTCTTACCGTTCACGAGATTTTGAAATCCGACTACTATTTTTATACTGACTGACAGTGATTTTATCTCAGATTGTATAGCAAAGGTCTAAAGACATTGATGCCCATATGAAGTAGTTATGTAGGTAGGTACTTAAGTTGACCGAGTTGTACCAAAACAGACCGTTCGAATAGCACGTTTATTGTTAACGTTATAAGATTCAAAATCCATTAGAAGTTTTATAAACATGCGACCGAGCGAAGAATTTCAACTACCTATACATAACAATAATAAAGTTAGTAGTAGGTATTAGAAGTAGTATAGTAAAGGCGCTATAAATTATCTATTCTGTGGTAAAGGCTGTCTGGAAGAGATCGCTTTCTATAAGCTGGTTTTTTACACTTTCGAAGTGTAATTTGTGAGTCCAAATTGAAACTACATACCTACCTACCTATTTATGATAAATATAAACCTTACTCTTGAATCACTTATCTAATATAAAAAAAACACATCAAAATCCGTTGCGTAGTTTTAGAGATCTAAGCAGGTACCTAATTACCTAATAGGGACACAGACAGCGGGCAGCGATTTTGTTTTAATAAACTATGTACCTAGTGTATAATGAATCGTTTTGTCTTTACTTGCCAGTGATTAAGTTTCAATCAAAAAAATATTTTTGTGACAAGCTTTTATAGCCAACTGTAGGTACTTTTCTTTAAACATCCAGCAATTGCTCACCAAGACGATTCTGAAGAGCCCAAATTCGGTACGATTGTTTTATTTATTACAGAGTTCCTAAGGCCACCTCCAGGCTCCATCATCAGACCAGCCTCATGGTACCAAATTATTGTATTGCCAAATTCCAGCTCAATCGGTTGAGAATATCTACCTTCTTTAAAATTGAGTTGGAAGATTTCACCCGAAGAAACATACATAGGTACATAGATAGGTACATTGCAAATTAAATTAATGAAATGATTGTACCTAATAACATTATATCTTGCTTTGTTTATTACAACCTTTCACCTTTCACGCCGCACACTCAGACGAAGTAAAAAAAATTTTTTTGATCATCTGAGGCCGCACAAAGTCATATTATTTTCTCCAACAACCATATTAATACGAAACATTAAACAGTATTTAAAAGTAACCTATATATAGGTGCATGTCGCTGTGGTTCAAAAATGTTAAAATTACTAAACAGTATCGTAGAATTTACAAAACCTTAAGCAATATAGGTAGGTAGTTCCATTTCCATCGTACCTACTCAATTTATGCGACTATTTCCCCCTTCCACACTGCCCCGCGGAGCTAGGGTTGCCACCTTTTTCTTTGACGGATAAAATATTCTGATCTGGAAGTAAAGTTGTTAATTTCGTTAATTTTTGATTGGTGCGGTTGTGGTTTTTGTAGTTATTTATTCCTTCGCAAATGTGATGAAAAATTCGTTAAACAATGTACTATATTTGTTTTATACAAATTTATGTTTTATTTTTCAGCTAATAACAATTTCGTATCTGCTTTAAATATATTTATGGCTTCTAAACATGGTACGCGGAACGCACAAATTTAAATAATTGCGTATAAGCTTAATATAAGCTTTATTTCTGTCGTCACGCCACTTCGCATTAATTACAGAAAACACCTTTTCTGTAAATTCTGAAGTGGCGGGAACGCACAGTTATCGTGACACCACTTTAAGTATGTTTGGAAAAGTAATTCCTCGGAAAAAAAAAAACCGGCCAAGTGCGAGTCTGACTCGCGCACCGAGGGTTCCGAACAAACTTTCAATTAATCCATCTTAAATTGGCCTGAAATGTATGACGCCGCATAAAAACGAGGTGCTGAACGCAACTGAGTTCTTCGAATATAGTGTTTAAAAAAGACTAAATTTATTATGATGTAATTACAAATGTATAGTTTTCAGATTTTTCTAAGTACTTGTAGTATGTGACGATATTACTTGGCAAATTTCATATTTCTAGGTCAACTAGAAGTACCCTATCATTTTGATTCCCTCGAGAATGTCGAAATGTATGTGTTTTGCGACATAAACGGCCGTATCTTTTTTACATTAACGTAGAAGTATGATTTTTTTCACAGCTTCAAGGGACCGTAGACTTGATTATATGGTTTAAATTTGAACTCGATACTACGCGTTCTCGAAATAAAGGGTTTCGTTTTTTCCGATTTAGGTACGGAACCCTAAAAATGGATTGCCATTCCTTCGCTGCACAAGAATCTTTAATGGTACAAACATACGTACATACTATAGATTTTTTCCCTTATTTCATTTATAAAGATTATTTAATTGTTTAAGCTATCCAGCACTTTTGATCCAGGGGTATTCCGCTTCCCACAGCGGCTTATAGTTTTGCATTCGTTTTCTTTTCCTATTACCACTGCTACTACTGGTAGTGCTAGCATTATCGTCAATAACGTCATCTATTTTAAAATTATTTTCACTTTATAATAAAGTACGGTTGGCAACCCTAGCACTCGCGTCGCCCTGCGCAGAGCACTTCAGGGCATGCGTCTGCGTTCATCCCATCGTTCATTTCATTTGACGCCGGCCGGCTAGTTAGTACAGTAGTCGCTTCGCTCGCAATGGAAAGTGAAGAAGAAGACTTAAAGAAAGAAAGAAAGAAAGAAAGAAAACTTGTTTATTTGGCACACACAGATACACACAATGTACAAATGGAAAAAGAATTTAATAAAAACAATTACATACATAGTAAACTTAAACTTGGGGGTCGCCGAATATTTAACAGAATGGGGACTATCTGAAGACACTATAACAAACTTTGAAGGTGAGTGCCTATTTTGATCGATATTATATACCTATATTGTTAATAATGGTTTGTTTAGCCGTGTTTCAAGATGGCACCATGCCTCTAAGTCATATTGTTCATTAAACTAATTTTGGTTGTTCAATGTGTAATATTGGTAGCTTATTATGCAGTGAACTAACTAGTGGATGGCTAATGCAGAATTCAACTTGAAACGGATATAGCCCCTCTTTTGTCAAGGCCCGATAATCAACGTGTTTTTTTGTAAATAGCTAATCACTACAAAAAGCAAAAAAGTTATCGAGTACTATAATGTGACTTTAATTAATTCTACATTTATTAGTGTTCCGGTTTTGCCGCCAATGGGTCTGAGTATAGGAATTATTTGGCCTATATAATAGGCCCTATATACAGGAAGTAATAGTGGTTATGTGCCTATCTAATTAATATTTTACTTTGATAGATTTACAAAACGAACTTTAGTAAATTTTACAGATTATTTACATAGGTTTATCTCTTGTTTTTTAGTAAATCAGATTTCGTTCAAATTGCTTGACGATATACAAGAAACAGAACTGAAAGAATTAATTCCGAGTTTAAAGGAAAGAATATTATTCAAGCGAGAACTGAACAAACTCCAAAACATTATTCAAGTAAGTGTTCATATTATTTTTTTCAAAACTTGTTGGTATCACGGCTCCCTTCTGGCCCGCGCGTACTGTTTTTGGAACAACTCGTACCAGCAAATTCAAACCTTATTTTTACTTTACCTAAGGCTCTTAGTCGTTAATATCGTCGATAATTGCTTGTTACAGGCGACAGAATCTGATGAAACACTTAAGCATTGCTAGCGATTTTTCTGCGCCCAGTTCCACGGCCAGCACAAGCAGTGAAGAGTTGCCGACCACGAGAGAAAAATCTTCTGTAAGTTTTGCAGTTTTGACCGGTCAAAAGTAGTTTTGACTGGTTAACAGTTTTGACTGTGACATATTTATAGTATAATTGTTTTTTTTTTCAGATTGAACTGGATTTCGAATCCAAGTTTAAAGGATCAGAGCTCCGAATGTTCAAAAAACTCTTTTTTATAGAGAAAGCTCTTAGTCTTTTGAAAACAATTAAAGCTGCTTCTGTCTACATTAAATTGATTAAAGAAAACCCAAGTGAAGGTTGGTTATTATATACTTATATAGATCAAAACTTTTACGAATGTCACACTAAAACCGAACTCGAAGTTTCGGTTTTTGTGTGCAATTCGTGAAAGTTTTGTTATTAAAACCATTTATATTTATTATGTACATTTAAAGTGTGTTTTTATAATAGCAAAAATAGTTTCGGAGGTTTAGCAAAAAAATCTCTGATAACCAGTTATCTTCTTAGTAAAACTTTTAATTAAGTCAACGAATATGCATCATAACTTATTCCATTTTTATTTTTCAGATGTTAGAGACTTCTGTTATTGCGCGGCAATTGGATATAAAATAGTTCCAACTGTGAGAATACAGTGTCAAGATACAGCTGGCAAAAAAAAAACCATAAAGCCAAGCATTCAAGAAGCTACTTCATGCAAAGGTATGTATAATTTCATAAGACTGTTGTGAGATGACAACTTTCCATACTAACGACTATTTTCCACCCCCTAAGTGTTAACCGATTTTGACACATTTTTGATATACCATCAGTCAGACCATAATCTAAGTTTGTACATTATCTAGTTTATTAAATATCAATAAAAATAAAACACTAAAACAGGAATATAATTAAATCTATTTATGATATTGAAAAAAAGCGGAACAACGAATTTCATGAGTCGTCTTTCATTAAAACTGTCTCTTCGCACAGACTAATCATAAGGGTGAATTACGTTCCGAACCCCTTTAAATAAATATAAATGCAATACCTAAGCAATAAAAAATGGTCAGTGTCAACAATTCATTCTAATTTCCAGAACCAAAGTGAAGTCCCCACCCAGCTGGACTATCGGCGAAAAGCCCAAACTGCTAAGGGTCTACGGTGCCAACCCATCATTATTGCTGTCGGACCAACCATCGATGCCCTAAAGGACTTTTATGTTGCGTATGATAACATCCTTTATAAAATAGACTCGTTCTTGAAAGCGCTGGATGTATGCTTCAAAACTTTTCACTAACTGGATGCAGAATATCCCACAGAAGCTGTTCACATTTGGCTATTTCTGCAAAAATATTTTTATAACATTGACACAATATCAGACAAAAAGCTTTCGGGAGTCTCATTTTTTATCTCCGACTTGGAATAAGTGATTTATTTGCTAAATTTAATCAAAATGTTTGTTTGTTTCAAATGTCTCGCTACAGTTGAAGATTACAAAGATTTTTGTGAACATTTAAAAGACCATAACTTATTACTTGTTGTACGAAAAGAGCACTTGTTGACTAGACTATTAAGGCAAGTATAGCCGTGAAACTAGCGCCACTTCGGAAATGTTCTTATATCTCCTAAATTTTCAAAACAATTTGTCTTTCTGTAGTTGTCCCAAAAAAACATGCACAACAAAAAGCGGCCGTTTAAGTTTTTTGGGACAACTACAGAACGATATAATTATCACGGGAAATTTAACGGGATGATTTCGATTGTTTGTTTACCTATTTCGCCGCGAACGACCGTGTCGTTGCAACACGGCCGAAACGTCGGGCAAAATAGGTAAACAAACAATCGAAATCATCGCGTTAAATTTCCCGTGATAATTATTTTGTTTTCAACTACAGAACGACAAATTGTATACAGTAACTTAATACATATTATAGGTGTACCCTAGTATCTAATAGGCGGAAATTATTGGTAAATGATTATAATAAGAAAGGTTTTGTATCCTATACTACGTATATAATTTTAAGATTAGTGATCTAGTGATATTTAATTGTATTTATGATTGGTAAAATAAATTTTATGATATGTACCAAAATTTTGTTTATTTTTCTTTACACCACCGTTTTTATTAAGCCCATATTAAATAAGGTTGGTAATTTGACCTATTCTAGAAACTGCTGATTTACTTGCTGAAAAGGAATATGTTGAATTACCAATAATCCTGTATATTTTTGAAGTGTTTGTCAAACGGTCTTAAAACCTTTTTTTCAGACCTTGCATTTCTTGTAAGGTTTTTTTTTCTACTATATTTTTAGGGTGTGGTATCATTGAAAATTAGAAACTTACTAGCTAATCTGCAATATTGCTGACATGGTACACACGTACTTTCGTGGCCACTGCTGGCCACGAAAGTAGTACGTTGTTTGAAATCTTAACTGCAATATGATTTCACTCTCATACCATGTCAGCAATATTGCAGAATAGCTACTAAGTTTCTAATTTTCAATGATACCACACCCTATTAATATTCTGGAAATCAATGTTTAGTAATATAAACCAAAAAGTCGTGTACATTTTACTAGTGTTAGTTTGATACATTAACCAAAAACTAACACTAGTAAAATTTACACTATTCATTTGTTATGTTTTACTAACCTAAGACCGGTACGTACAATCAGTCAAGCACTGATAAAATATTGGTAGATATTACCAGTTAAAGTTTGGTAATAACTACAGCATAAATCTGTTAGATATTACCAAACAAATGTTAGGAAAAAATACGAAACGAACATGATAGATAATACTTAATTGTATTTGATAAAATCTACGAAACACTTCTGGTAGATAATACAATATTATCTCTGATAAAAAGCACGATACACACCTGATAGATTATACTAAACTAACTTTGATGAGAACTGCATTACACATCTGGTAGAAATTACCAAACAACCTTTGGTAGTAACTAAAATTAAATCTGGTACTTATTACCAAACTAACGCTGATAAAATACACCAAATGTGATTACTAAATGCTGCTAAATTTTGTTTGTTAGAGTTTACCAAATAAAGTAGATTATACTTACGAGTTAACTTTAGTTTTCTCTATCAAACTGATTTAATACATTTTACCATATAATAAGTGCTATTTACCAAATTTTTGTTGTAGATTTTACTAAATACCTTTGCATTGTCTATTAAACTACCTTCGGTAATTTATACCAAAAAAAGTAACAGTACAAAATACAAAATGTATTTGGTAAAAAAAACAAGTATGTTGGGTAAAATATACAATATCTCTTTGGTAGATTGCAGCAAACTACATTGTACTTTTTTACTATAGTACTTTGATAAAAACGTTACAAAAGTACTTTGGTTGAAAATCTACTAAAGTTCTTTAGTGAGAAACGTTACTAAAGTACTCTGGTAAATAATGTTACTAAAGTACTTTGGTTGAAAATCTACTAAAGTTCTTTAGTGAGAAACGTTACTAAAGTACTCTGGTAAATAATGTTACTAAAGTACTTTGGTAAAAAATGTTACTAAAGTACTTTGGTGAAAATGTTACTAAAGTATTTTGGTAAAAATTATACTAAATTACTTTGGTGAGAAATGTTACTAAATTACTTTGGTAATAAATGTACAAAATATATGTGTAATCTACCAAATAAATTTGGTACAACGTCAACTTAATGTGTTTGGTAAAATCAACCAAAATTCGTGATAGGACCGAAATCAACCGCAAACTTAGGTTACATTTACGCAAAATCTGTTAAATCCAACCTAACATTTTTTTCAGTGTACTGCCCGTTTAATACCATCACTAGATGCTTAAGAACTGTGGACGCGAATCTTTAGAAATCTTTTCATTGTGTGTTACGGATTGCTTATTCAACAATGCCATTTGTTTTGGAAGTCAACTTTTATTTACGGCGCAATATACCTATGCAAATTTCGGAATGTTTCGACAAACTATCTTTCTATTGTTTCAGTATTGCTACTTGTATTTGCAACGCAGGTGATTTGAAAGGCACTTTTATTATTAGGTACGACTTAGAATTTATATAACTATATACGGCAATACTAATATACATTCTGTTTATATCAATGTACTTATTTTGTTGAAACTCAATTAACTAGTAATAATAGTTTCATCAAAATAAATACATGAACTATGGATGGAGTGTTTTTTTTATATTTATTATATATTATACTATCAATCGATGACACGTAGTATTCAAGTGATTTTTTTTGTATTTTAGTAAATGTTTTCAGACGGCGCGTGTGGTTTGAAAAATAAATAAAATAAATATTGACAAGCAGATTTTTTTTACGACTATATCGCTATCTTTTATACAATATTGGTACTTAAAATTACTAAATGAACGAATAACTATGAAAAATACGTTTAAAAGCACCATCTTAATGACGAAAATACTGAGATTTCTTGTCGAAAAGTGGTATGTGTTACCTGGCTTTTATCCTAATACGAAAAAAAACATCTCTTGCTACTGGTCTGCAAACAGATAACGAAGCCTCTGTTACGAGCTTCACACACATCGCCACTGCCCGAGTGTGACAAGCATACTTTTCAATTTCAACCAATGTACCTTCTGAGGAAATATTTGAAATTACTGTGTCGGTGTATATTTCATTATTATTGGAGGTTCAATTATCTTTTCTATCTCCCAATATATTAAGTCATAATAACTAGGCGCATCAACCTTAAGTTCTGGAAATTGGAATTCGGGAACTTTCTTCCCTTTCTACTGATTTTTGTCTTCAGAACTCTCTGAACATCCTGTTTCCTTACGTGTGGCTCATCATCTAGGATTGAAACATAACCAGCAACAGATTTCCTGTAGCATTTCTTTTAAAAGTTTTGAAGGCAATGCTTTACAGGTCATCTTCAAAATACAAAGGCCTTTTAGCCATGTTAAATACTTGTATAGGACCATATTTACAAGACGATTGGTCTTCATATCAAAGCAGGTTAGAGCGTAGATTATCATTCATGATAAAAGAGGACAGTTCCTTTAAATTTTTTGTCCGTTTAGTAGATCTAATATATAAACGAAGAATCATATTTGCGAAAGTCAACCATCTAGAATGTGACAGTTTTCCTGGATCTTTTTTTAGCTAAGTTTGAAGAGACCGTACCAGGAGAAGTTGTGGAGCACATCTAATACGGATATTTTTGATCGGTGCTTAACAAATCACTTTTCAGATCCAGCAATTCTACCGGAATGGATTCAAATGCTTCGACTTTCAAGTCGAGGTACTTGTCGATCTTTTTTAGTATAGACTATTTAAGATCGAGTTCACTTTTCTGTAGAGTTAATACGTAAAAAAAAGTCCTAATAAGTATGCAAATATTAGCAAAACCAATTAATGGTATTTTTCTACAAGTTTATACGCGAAATACGGCTAAAAATAAAGTAAGAGTAGTATTTTATTACAAAAAAAATACATACACAATTTTTCGGTTACCATTTAGAACTAAAAACCTAAGCTTTAGTAAACTACACTCACGGTGTGCCACCTGAAAATGAAGCCTTCCTATCAGCTCATCGATTAACGCTCGCAACGCTCCTAATGAACATTATACCACGTCGCGAGTAAGACAAGTAAGGCTGGATACACATGACGTCACAATAACATCGGCACGTTGGCGCCACGTGCGTACCGCTCGGCTGGTGCTTACCGGAGGATGTCGGCTGTGACCTCTTGTAGGCTTGCAGCGTGGGCAGCAGCTGCGGCGGCGGGTTGGTGCTGCGCGGCGCCGACGACGGCCGCATGCCGCCCGAGCCGCCGGACCCGCCCAGGCCGCTCGGCCCGCCCGTGCCCACCACGGAAGGAGGATTCACACTCGCTCCTATTAACAAACACCACATTTAAAAAACATACTACATCAATCTGCTTAGCCTTTGACCAACTATGTTGGGGTCGGCTACCAGTCTAACCGGATTCAGCTGAGTACCAGTGTTTTACATGGAGCGACTGCCTATCTGACCTCCACAACCCAGTAACTAAGTAACACGACACCCCTCGGCTAGACTGTTGTCAGATCTCAAGCTTCTGACTACTCGTAACGACTGTCAAAGATCTTCAAATGACAGCCGGGACCAACGGCTTAACGTGCTTTCCGAGGCACGGAGTAAACTCGGTATTTTGAAATGGTCACCCATCCACGGACCGACCCCGTCAAGCGTTGCTTTAACTTGAAGATCGACCCGTGCGGCTGTTATTATTTAGCCACGAGCTCCTAAAACATACCACATACACAACCAAAACGCAACACATGCAGAACTGTGCAGTATCCATATTATAAATGTTCGATTGAGTTTAAAATATAAAAAAACGCAAGCGACAAATAATAAGTAGCAAGCGATGCCGATGGGATGATTGATTGCGAGTGAAAAAGAAGTCCCTGAAATTTTGAACTCTGCCAGGCGTTTGTCAACGGTCAACGGTCGCCAGTAGCCCTCCCGTGATGCTCAAAAGGAGAATGCCCATTTTGTAAGGGAACTTCGGCCTCTTTGAAAAAATGGTTGTACCTTGATGAATTAGGTTGTAATTTTTTTAATTTGTATTATAGATAGACTCGCGTTTGACCACTATCTTGCCTGATGGTAAGCGTTGATGTGGTCTACAGTGAAGCACGCTTGCCTAGAAGTAACCTATTCACTCTTGAAATTATATATTGTAGAAAAACACGTTATATTCATAATTAGAAAAAATAATAAAAAATCGGGTTCACGAGATATAACGATGCCTCTGTTCTTGAAATGAACCCTTATTACAATGCAATAAGGTGCATACAAATGTCCAAGTGACGGAACCTGATCTGTGGTTGTCTGTAGGTACATATAAAGTAAAGGACACAGATGGAAAGACCCCTAAATATAAATCCTATTTTTGCATAATATTGAAATCGCAGACACGATACCTCATAAGGGGCCCGTTGTATGGGCAATCAACATCATCCTTTAATAATGAGTGTAAGTGCAAATTTAGTTTTATTCGATGCCATGCTTTTTAATCGAAGAGAACCATTGACGACACAACCTGATCCGACACAGTTATACATGATCGGATTACAAAAATATGCGCCACCCCACCCCATGCACAACCAAAGCTTATTTAATAAGTGAGCATGTACCCTGACGGTCCCAGGCCTGTTCTAGGCAACAGTTAGTATCGGGCCGACCCTCGAGATCGCTCTCCAAAATGTCGGGCAGATCCGAGTCCAAACCTGAACAATATGCATAACTTCATAAACCGTGACTGAGGGCACTGTAGTGTAGCATAAATTGTCTATTAATATTAATAGTTCAAAAATCCATGGACTAAAGAAGCTAGTTAAGAGGAAATATGGGCAGAGAGCGCCGACTGAATTTCCTAAGTAAAAGTCATAATTCGAGGTTTGGCTCTCGTCTATTGCCTCCTCCAATATTGAAGCAATTTAAAAGATATTCCATAAACTGGTAAAGCAAGACATATACTATGTCCCCATGTTTTCCTTTTTTCATTTATATTTTTCAAATTTGTACACTAAGCCTCTGTTGACAGCGCAATTTTGAGCATCCTTTGAGGGTTCTAGTGCTTCTAAAGATAATGTATCATCAAAAAGGAAAACATAGGGACATAGAATGTATCTTTAATTTTCAGTTTATAGAATATATTTAAAATTGGTTCAATATTGGAGGAGAAAATAGACGAGAGCCAAACCTCGAATTATGAGTTTTTACTTAGGAAATTCAGTCGGCGCTCTCTGCCCCCTTTTACTCTTAATGTCCCTTTTTGCGCTGTAGCATGGTATGTATGACGTTAAACTACAAAAAATGCGTGTATACGTAAAAATGTTATTGAAACTGTCACTCGCATTATGCTACAGCGCAAAGAGTATAGTAAAACTTAATGAAGAGGTGATCATTGTAACGATGTTTGTTGAGAGTATATTAACTTCGCAATAATAAGTTTGATACAGTGAACTAGATCAATGTAGTAATTTAGATAATATTGCCGCTATAAATCATATAATTTAAAAATCTTTTACTTGTAAATAAATGAGTTACTGCCTTATTAATAGTGATACAATAGTTATATTAATACAATTAATGTCTGTCGAGTACATTTAATATTTTTTAATAGCTGGATTGTGTGAAATATCGTTGAAAGATATGATTATATTAATGAATTGAAATTATAATTTACAACATATTTATTTCAAGCACCAAGTTTGTAAGAAAACTAAAGATATGATACAGGTGAAGCGCGTAGAGTATTTCGAAAGGTTAGGAACAATGGGAGGGGTCAGCAATGATTAGTCACTCGTTCTGATTACATTTTCATGTATTCAACGTTCAATGTTAGTTACTTTGTATTCTTGTTAATGACTCAGTGTGGATTATTCACAAAAGCGATCTACTGTCTCAATTGGATTTTATTATGTATTTTGTTTAATACGGCTTAGTAATTTTTGTGCGGTTTTGACAAATGTAATAGGCGTGGATATGGCTGTTATTTTAATACTAAAATGTGTGTTATGACTGTATAGTCATAAGGCTTATTTTTCTTCGACAAACAGCGCAGAGCTTTCTTCGTGGCTGAAGATCCAAGCAGGCGGCTCTTGCGCACGCATACGAACTCTTGCACTCGTTCTAGACTATTCTAGAGGAACCACCACTCACACGTCCCCAGAGAAAACAGCACTGCGTATTAATTGTACAAACTTACTGTTCGTGGACGTCGTCCGCGGGCGCTGTAGGAAGGGATGGTTGAAGAAAGCTTCGAAGGGCATACGCTCGCGAGGGTTTCGTCGCAGCAGCCCAATCAGCAAATTACACAGTTCAGGGCTTGTGCCTGCTGGCATTCTGAAATACATCAATTACATTTATTTGATACGTTCTGAACACTTTGTGACGTTTCTGAAGAGAATATCCCCCCAACTACCAATCTGCCTAGCATTTACCCAACTATGTTAGGGTCGGCTTCCAGTCTAACCGGATTCAGCTGAGTACTAGTGTATTACATGGAGCGACTGCCTATCTGACCTCCACAACCCAGTAAATGGGTAACACGGTACCCCTTGGCTAGACTGGTGTCAGATCTCAAGCTTCTGACTACTCGTAACGACTGTCAAAGATCTTCAAATGACAGCCGGGACCAACGGCTTAACGTGCTTTCCGAGGCACGGAGGAACCTCGGTATGTTGAAAATGGTCGCTCATCCACGGACCGACCTCGTCAAGCGTTGCTTAACCTTGATGATCGACCAGTGCGGCTGTTATTATTTAGCCACGAGCTTTTAAACTACAAACGAACCAAAATAAGTTCGGAGTACCCGTGGAGGTGAGAGAAATAGCTGCTACAAATTTTGCTGACTAACTATTTATATGGAGGTATTACTATATTACATGAATCTTACAAAGATCTCATCCTATTGACACAGAATATTATGTAATCTTAAACATATCATGACAAGTTTGGTCTCTGAGATAAACATTGAGATAGGACGCGGTGCAACCGAATTTAAAAATACTCTCATTATGTAGAATATGCAGATAGCTCCGGACGCTTCAACTGTTTACAAATATTTGGCGGCTTGGGACGCTTTCCGTACGTATTTTATAGAGCTAATATGTCACAAAATTGTCGCAGTGCCAAATTCATTCGTGTATAGACCTTGAACGCTACAGCCGATTGTTTGGGGTTAGTAAAAAAAACTAGGCGCAAAAACTGTCCGAGTTAAGACGAAATGTTCCAGATAATTCTTTTGGCACGACCGAAATTGAATTTGCACCTTCATTCAGATTTGGTTTGAATGTGATGTTTATGTTGAATGTAACTCTATACTACATTATATAAGATGGGTGGTGTATTGATAGAAGCTGCTTACTTGGGTTGCAAGTCGATGCTGTTCTCGTAGAAGGCCTTCAGTTCGTGTGGCGTGGTGGCCTGGAAGGGCGCCTTGCCCGTGAGGCACTGGTACACTATCGTGCCCAGACTCCAGAGATCAGCTTTAGCGTCATACTTCAGTGACATTATAACCTCGGGTGCCTATAAGAATTATTTAAATTTAAATTTTTATCGTGCATACTTGTGTAATATCTTAAAAATGTATTATAATGGAAGCAAATATTACCATATACATCGGAGAGCCGCAGAGCGTGACGGCCATGTTTCCTTCTTCGAGGAACCTTGCGAAGCCAAAGTCAGCTGCACGAAAAAAAAAAACAAATGAATTAAAGATTATGTACATATGACATGGTATTACGACTTAACTTTGAGGGTCTTGTGATCTTTACCTAATTTTGATATTATCAGCCTTAATTTTTTGATCTTTACTATAAATTGTGAGAAGCAGATTCTTAATTCAAATTGTCTAAGGAGAATTTGAATTAAGAATCTGCTTATCAGAATCAAGTCCTTAATCTCGGATTCCAAATATTGTCCCATGATTGTCGTATTGAAAGTTTATGTTGAAATTGGATGAGTCAGATGCATTGATCAACAAGGTGACGGATACGATAGCGAAATATTTATTTCTTCCGATAGATATAATCAGCTACGGTTTACGTAGAAAAAAATCTATTATGAAGACATATACGTACCAATTTTGAGAGTCATTTCAGAGGCATGTGGGGTGCGGGGCGGTGCCACGTTGTGTGTGAGGAGGATGTTCTGCGGCTTCAGGTCCCGGTGCACGATGCCCTTGGCGTGGATGGCTCGCATCGCCTCCGCCAGCTGCCTCAGGAACAGCCGGATAGTGTTTTCACTGAGCAGGCGGTTCGCTTGCAGATAGTCCGCCAAGTCACCTCCGTTGCAGTACTGAACAAACAAAACATACAATCACCGTTAGTGATTTGTTGGCTAATGGAACCATTGGACAGAATCCAGGAACTACCTTTTAACTACGTCAATAGACGTCAAAGGTGAAAAATAATATTTATCCAGTCGAAAGTACTACGCAGTTTATTGATGTTAAGGGAATTCGAACTTGAAAATGTAAATTAGTGTTTTATTTAAAAAAAATTACCCAAAGGAAGGAAGGAAACCACTAAGATTCCTTTCTTTAGACTTCTTTTACTTTAGGAAACCATTTTTTATTAAGATTTTTTATCGGGAATTGAGCGTTTTTGTGTGGCTTATTGCCCACAAACATTGCAAAAGTTGTTTGGACTTAATTAACATTATCTCGAAAACATTTTGGAAAAAAAAACCTAAACCCAACCCTAAAAGATTTTTTTTTCGCTTTTAGTTTACTTAATTTCAACAGAATCGGTTAACAATTGAAAATACTGTGGAAAAAATTACAATAAATTATGTTTTCCTACCTTTAGGAATGGATTTAATTTTTCAAATGAGACCAATTTTCAGGTATACCAAAAAAAAAGTTTTTTTTGAAATCAGATCTCTATAAAAAGTTACGTTGAATTGAGAACCTCCTTCTTTTTTTCGTCGGTTAACAAATAAAATAAGCAACAATAAGTTAAGACGTGGGTAAGTATATAAGAAAACTGAGCTTGATAACAAACATTTGACATAATATATTTCAGTCATAAATAGGTAGACAGAAAACAAAACAGTTTGTTTTGTAAAGTAGTGTAATCCTTCCGACCGTTAATATGGCTTTCGCCGCGGACGGTCAACTGGCGATCTTCTTGTGTATGTTACGCACTGCTGGGGCGGGGCCATCAAGAAACACGGCGTAGCACTTGCTATATCGCTTGATATCTCGAAGGCCTTTGACAGGGTCTGGCACGCAAGTCTATTCAGCAAGCTTCCTGCTTATGGCATTCCAGTTGATTTTTGTAGCTGGATATCAGACTTCCTTAATGAGCGGTCGATCAGAGTAGTCGTTGACGGCTGCGCCTCTGACTTTATGGATATTGATGCCGGTTCCTCAGGGGTCTGTTCTCTCTACAACTCTTTTCCTGCTGCATATCAATGACTTACTTCAGCTTGGTATTGTGGGTACGCAGATGATAGTACACTAATTCAGAGAGATACTTGTCCAGCACAATAACCAGCGGGGATCAAGATCGTTCCTTGAGGGAGGCTCTGGTGGAGCGGACAGATTTGACCTCAAGCCTTGTCTCCCAGTGGGTGTGACGGTGTGTGACTTGTGTGAGTGATAACAATCTGGTCTCTTTTAACGCCACCAAAACACAGGCGTGTCTTTTATCGCAAAAAGGAGTCGTTTCGACCAAACTCCTACTTTTCGGAGTACACACAACTCTTGATCACATTTAACTCGAATCTCTTCAAAGTTATAGTGAACAGTGAATAGTGTGGCTTCTTCTGGGTAAGCTCAACCCATCGTCGACTTTGTCTCTGTCACCTAGACTAGAATCAAGACCAACCCAAAAAATAGTGTGTCTGTGTAATATTTGCGATTTGGAGCTATTTCCATTAGTTGGTGGTGCAGTTTCACGTAAGCACACCATCAACCGATACGCAATACTTTTGTAAGCATAAAGTTCTGCTATGCTTTTCCAACATATTCTTTTCGATGTTAGCACCAAACTAAGCGTCCAAACAAACACGTTGTTTTGTGAGGGAGGGAGCTGCGTGCTACGGTAGGGTAGCGCCGTAGCGGTAATTTAGCGAGGGTGTAGCAGTGCTTCCCACACCATATTAACCGCATGGGAGAAGCATTTATTCTATTGGCTCACAAAACTCCAATGTTTACGTTTTATCCCATGTTCTCGGGTAAACTTATTACCGTCACGATTAGAAATAGGGCAATCTATTAACGGATCAACCTTGACCAGATCGTAAAATATGAATTTAATAGAATGGTTTATTATTTAAACTCAACTAGAACAATAAGGATTTAAATCAAGGTGCAATTATTTGCAAGCCTACTTAAGAATCTTGTCATATTTGAGGTGTACACGTCACATAAGTAAACCCAACAGCTGTGTTGTATAACATTAAACTTTACAGAATAAAGCAATTTATAGACATGGAGCATCAGCAAAGTACCAGTTACATTAGTGAAGGAGATAACATAGTGAACGCGTGCGTTTTCTTGTGATCGATCAATTTTTATTTTTGGTTTTTATTCCTCTATTGTGGTGAACCAGTGTTCTTAATAGTGAAACCGTTTCGACTTGTGCTAGCTATAGAATTACGTAAAGGACTACATGAGGATTTTGGTGCAAATCAACGACAAACCAATATATAATTAACATAGGCGGTTTTGTGTATTTGTAGAATTAGCAACTGGCAGTTAATGAAGACGATCGTGGCGTATCGGCCGCGATCATTTACACGTATATCCGTGTAAATAAAACCGTATACTTCATACATTGCGCGCTATTTGTCAGTCGAAGGTGATATTGAAAATCGGCCACCTAATATTTTCTCGTTTATGCAGAGCGACGTTATCGTGGTTGATTTGCGATAAGCTGCCATGCCGTTAGTAATCTTATCATTGAGCGATAATAGTTATAAGTGTCAGTGAGTTATGCGCTGTACGCTACGCTGGTACTTGTACCACGACAGGTAACTCCTGAAGTCAGTTGGCACATCTCTACCTAGTAGTGTTCGCATAAGAGAGTGACCATGACGTCGAAACATCTTTTCGTGCTATTGTTGGCTCTATTTGCGTAAGTACACAAGTTTTTATTTGTTTTATTTAACCGTAGCTGATCTTATTTTCATGTAATACTTGCCTTCAGATAGGAATATTCTTATCTAACAACTATTATATACGTGACTGCACTGTCAAATTGCAATAAATAGTACCTGCCGCCATACTTGTAATTAATTTTAGAATTGAGATTGATTTTCAATTTTATAGTTTCGTCTAGATATTAAATTTTCAGTGCATTTAATTTTACTACATCTAGTGCTAATCTTTGCTTTAATAACAAGCTCTGTATATTTATACAGGTACCTACTAATGTAATAAACAATTATTTATTAATATTAGTTAATAACTTTACTAATTAAAACTATAATCTGTGGTAGTTGGTTATTTCTTAGGTAATTAAGGGCATGCC
Organism: Orthosia gothica; assembly: GCA_949775005.1. Taxonomy (NCBI): domain Eukaryota; kingdom Metazoa; phylum Arthropoda; class Insecta; order Lepidoptera; family Noctuidae; genus Orthosia; species Orthosia gothica. The sequence continues at coordinate 30,597,452 of OX459034.1, read as the reverse complement.
AACTGTTTATGGAATCAAAGAAGTTTGAGTTTTTGAAAAAAACACCGATTAATAATGTATTTTAACTACTGCAACGATACCAGCGCTATCTAACTTTCGTATCTAAATTATAAATCTACGTGTATTTTTGTTCTATCAATCAAAACTTAAGACAGTGTGCTAGTTACGCCCTTGTAGTACATACACTTATCGCGATTTTTATCACCTACTTATTTATAACAATTTTGCGTCATCTTATGATAAATTCGATAAAGTCACATGTCATTACTGCATTAATATCAATTTCCAGGATTGCATTGGCTCAAAACGCTGAAGAATTACCCATTCCTGTTGAAAATGACAATCAATTTCCGCCTGACAATCACCCTGAATCTGATGGGAGTTTAATAGAGGGCAGCGGGGCGGGCGTCATAGACGAGCCACTTGAAGTGGTCACTGAAACTGAAGCACCAGCAGCGCCATTACTTGAGGACGTGCAATTAACTGCCTTCACAGATAACGTATCCGCTGTCGCGGCTGAAGAACATTCCTGTCCAAAACCATGTGTGTGTAATGTAGAAGGCGGCTCAAACAAGTACATTGTAGATTGTTCTGGATACGAATTAACAGAACTGCCAAAACCTTTGGATCCTAAAACAACAGAATTAAAATTACAGAATAACAAGTTAACTGAAATACCAAAAGAACTATCCGATTTGAAGGATTTGAAAATATTGAATGTTAACGACAATGAGATCATGAAGATCGTTTCCGGTGTAAGTAACTTATATTTATTATCATATACATATTTACTAGGACAAGCAACTTTATTACGGTAACTGATAATTCATAAAAACCTCTGCCAATGAATGATATTAGTATGCTAGGTATTATATAACAAATCCAAATAATAAACCGTAAGGTGTGCGTTGAGGCGATAAAGACTTTGCATTAGCTGGACCATGTCGGCATCGTGTGTCAATATTTGCCAAGTCGAAAACACCATCTCCGTAACCAGTTTAACTCCGACAACTACGCTAGTCAGAAGAACCAATTGGCACAAATTACTCATGTTTAAGAGAATCAATAATACATAGCTATTTTTTATAAAGCAACAGACACAAAAAAAAATAACTAGCTTTATCTTTATATAGTCGATGAAGTTAAACAATAGGCTTGATTGTTGACACTGTGTGCACAGACCCTAATGAAAACTGACGAATTTCTATCTTCATTTCAGTCCATAAGTGAACTACCTGAGCTGGTAACCCTAAAGCTCGGAAACAACCGCCTGATAGAGTACCCACAAGATTTAAAAAATGCTTTAGGCCTAACTAAGTTAGAAGAACTTGATCTCGGAGGCAACGATATGAGAACGGTAAGTACAAAGCTTAAAGCATGGCCATCTGAACACTACCCCCCTTACTAATAAACAGAATAAAGTTATATAAAGTTAAAACCTATAATATGCAAATTATGGTTATCCCTGGTATAACTTTATTCCGTGTTTATTAGTAAGAGGGTATGATTACAACTAAATTTTAATACATTGTATTAAAAAGGTACTTTAATTTATCTTTATAAACGCTTAATTCTTTAAAACTGATATAAACAGGATCTTTAAAATCTATCGAAAGAAAGCAATACTTTTTTAGAATATGTCAAAATATGTTGATCAAATCATTTAAATGCAAAATTATTATTTTCAGGATCTTAAACCGGAATCCTTCTCCAACTTCAAAGCTCTGCGGTCAATCACGTTGCCTACTGCTGCAGCTAATCTGGTGGATGATTTGTGTACATCATTCAAAGAATCCTTAGAAACTGTATGTACAGGATCATGTAACGTAAAATCTTTTGACTGCCCAGAAGCGCCGCAACCACAGGATATAGATGAAGGACTATTGAATGCCGTATTACCAGGACTAATTGCCTTAGGATCTGACCCTGAAGATAATGTCGACCCAGTCGTAAATTCTCCATCTGAAGTTAAGGCAGAAAATGATTCACAGAAAAACGAACAAGCCAATGTGGAAAGCACCGAAGCAACAACTTTGGCTAATGATAACACCAAGGAGACAGTTGGAGATTCCTCTCTTCTTTCTGCAATTATTAAAGCACCGGAGGAACCTAAGCCAACAGATACAGAGTCTTCTTCAAGTGAAACAACTGTTAAGCCCGAAAGCGAAGTCGTTGGAGCAACCACTATAGCAACAAAAACTGGAGGTGTCGATAAAAGCATTATTGGAATGATTGTAGCTGGTATGGTTGTCGTAGTAGCTGGTATAACAATTAAGAAAAATTGGAGTTCTATCAAAAATCGGTTCAGTTCAACGCCAAGAAACGCAAATGACCGATCAAGCGTGACTGCAAATGGAAATGGAACCACGCCTGAAGAAGTACCGCTCCAGGATAAATCTCCTGTGTAAACTAAAAATCTTAGTTCTGTATGTGGTATAATTATGTTGAGATATGATTTGTTTCGATCTGAATGTTATAATTTATTGACGAAATCATTAATGCCATGCTCTATCAGGCCCAAAATGTGTGAATGAATTAGTGTTTTAGTGATAATATGATATGGACTATATTAAGTTTTGTAGATGTCGCAGTATTTTTGTAAATAATTTAATATCATACGTATGTACTTTACGAAAGCAACATGCATAACTTGTTTTTTACTTTGACATAATTAAGTTGAATTCGCAATAAACAATGTGTTTATTTAAAACTAGTTTTAATTAATATGCGGAACTAACTTATTTCCAATTCTTAAGTAGTTGATACCGATGTTTTTTTAGTAAATTTAGCTTATAGTCCTTGTAGCACACTGACTCTTGAACTACACTTAATCGTTGGTGTACTTTTCTGGGGTAGGTAGGTAATTATATTAAGTACGTCACTGCTTAGCATTTAGGGGAAAAAGATAAGTCATCATAGGTAATTTACAACGTTTCCTCTTGGCTTGGCCGTTTGTATCATTATGTGGCAAATACACAATTTTTGAAATGAGTCTTCAGGGCGTAAATTATCGCCCTGGTCATGGGCTATATTTTGTAGGTGATTAATATGTGTTAGTCTCCAGCAAAATCTAGCTCTCATCTCACTCAATCAATCTGAACTCAAACTATATAGGGGTCGGCTTCCAGTCTTACCGGATTTAGCTGAGTACCAGTGTTTTACATGGAGCGACTGCCTATCTGACCTCCACAACCCATCAACTGGGTAACACGGTACCCCTTGGCAAGATTGGTGTCAAATCTAAAGCTTCTGACTACCCGTAACGACTGTCAAAGATCTTCAAATGACGGCCGGGACCAACGGCTTAACATGCTGTCCGAGGCACGGAGCAAACTCGGTATGTTGAAATGGTCACCCATCCACGGAACGAACACGTCAAGCGTTGCTTAACCTTGATGATCGACCAGTGCGGCTGTTATTATTTAGCCACGGTAGGCTTATTTTTTTGTAAAGGACATCGTTGTGCCAGGGTCGAGTACTGATGGTGACTGGGGTGATGTACTGGGGGGTGACCATAAGCTCTTATAGTAAGGTTATTTTGAGATCGAGTAAGTGACAGATGTATACACATCATAATATATACATCTGTCCCTTACACACACTCAAAATAACCTTACTCTAAGAGCTTATGGTCACCCCCCTGATGTATTTTTTTATATCTGCAGGAGTAAATCAGGGTTACCTTGTAGTATACTTACAGACTGCAGAAATGACAATCCTCGGTGCGCAGTGTGCAGCCAACAAGCGCATAGATATATCTAGGTAACTGTGCGATTGTCATTCGTTTTTTATCAGTAACTCATTCTCAACATCTCAACCATATAAAAATAGAAATACTAGTTTATTCTTTATTTCTGTATTACGTGAAAACGGCTTAACCGATTTCAGTGTAACTGTTGCAATAGGTTCTGAGATGCAGCGAAATCTGTATTATGTATAGTCCCATTGAAACCAAACCAATACAAAGAAGCATGCACGGCTACATATTTGGTCGTTGCAGAATTACCCTCTTACTAATAAACACGGAATAAAGTTATACCAGGTATAACGAAGGTATACCCATACATTTTCATAGGTTTATACCTAGTATAACTTTATTCTGCGTTTATTAGTAAGAGGGTTAATGTTTACGTGATCTATCCTTGGTCACACACTCCGGAGGGATTCTGATCACATACCCAAACAGGTGAAACAGGCAATGGATTTGGAATCCTCAAGGGAAAAGTAACCTTAGCCATCCCCATCAAGCCTGGCGACCGACCCCGTGTGGACAGAAGCGACGTGCACCGGAATATGATGGAGCGAGGTGAACCGCGCGATAGAGTACTACTCGTACTATGGACGCCCTCTATCCCACCCAGCTAGTGGACATAGGATCTTAAGGGCCTACAAACCCTTTAGTGCCGTAAAACCGTAACTTTCTAAACCATACTCCTTAGGAACGGCTAGGTTAAAAGGTTTGAAAAAAATAAAAAATATTGATTCATGTACATAATTTTGAACACAAGGTTTTTTTCGTGTAACTAATAGTTTTGCTTTAAAAAAATAATTAACAACACGATATTTTTTCGAAACTTTTGGAAAATTCTCTCAAAAATATTTTTACACAGTAAAATTGATGGCTGGAATTTCTTCATACGTAACATAGCATATGTAAATCAAATAATATTTTGCAAATAAAACTGTTCAAAAGGAGGTTTAATATTGATATTTTGGCATCGAGCGGGCGCACGGCCAGTACTGCGTTAACATTGGGGCGTGTATAGCGCCTTAAAGACGAGTTTAGTAAGTCAATCGCTTCTAGATGGAGCTTGTAGCTAAATGGTGTTGACCTGTCTGTTAATCCTTAAAAGTTCAGTTCACGCCTATTTTTTAATCATTAATTAATTCTTATTTTGATAGCATGTTACTGTAATATGGTAATTTTTTCAATAAGCAGATACAAGTAGATTCCGAGGAATAAAAATTGCAGTTTGACAGCTTTTGTACAGAAAACAATGTCAAACTGAAGTTCTTATTTTACTAACAAGATGGCGTTCGTGATAATTTTTTGTCGTTATGGTTTCTACACGGAAAAGGTGCTCAAGTTTTTATGCATGAGCCCGCCGAACTGACAAACGAGTCCAGAAGATGTCAGAGAATTGGCCATTCAGAGAATTAGGCTTTTTGAGAATTTTACATTTTGAGAACTGGTCCTTTTGAGACTCTGTTGCCATTTTGAGAATTAGGCCTTCTGCGCCTAAACCGTTTGTTCTCTCTTGCTTTGAAGGCGGACTGATGGGTTGGTAAGATGCTCGCAGAGGGTTCCACACTGGCAATGCGCACAACAATGAGGAAGAAGAATAATAAGTAGTATCAAGTGTGGACTGCGGGTGGTACCGTGCACTACTGGTAGTCCCCTAGTGCACGGGAATATGTACTTCTGTAAAAGACAGACAAGGTAACTTTGTGTAATTTGGTACACAATGCTGATTAGTTAGTACAGTCAGGGTATTGGCATTTTTCGACATCCGCGCACCGCCGCCACAACTATGTTGGTATTTGGTGATCATTGTGCTCTTCCAAATTATACATGCATGGAGGCACGTGTCTCTTTAAAAATGAATGACCCTGAGACATAGACACACTTTATTCAGATATCTCAATAACAAGCAGTAATGATTAGATAAGTACTATCAGTTAATCTAGATGTCTATAGAATGCCTGTCTGAACCCTCAAACTCTGTAACATACTTCGTTTACAAATATCTTCTATCAATAGTAGGGGTGCCAGATGGTCGGGAATCGTCTGGATTCGCCCGACATTTTATAGGACTCCCGACAAAACTCAAAATCTCCAGACAAACAAATTCTTTTAAAGTTCTTTCTTTCAGATCATTTGTATTACAAATTTCTGTAAGCATTACTGTGAATAGATTTAAGTTTCCTTAATAATTTATATATAGTTGTTCTATCTCACGATGAGGGATGGATCGTAGCAAAATGAATCTTATTTCGGCGTCATAAAAGTCAAAACGTACTCCTTCTTCGTGAGATACAACAACTTTAAAAAAGAGAGAAATTGTAAGGCTTTTGATATAGTTAAAGCTGAGTTAGTAAATAAACTGAACTTTGAAGTTAATTGTTTGAATTTAAAATATTTTCCCAAAATGGTAGTAAAGTATAATGCCAAATACATGTGTGGCAACCTTAAAATTAAGTGTAGATAAATTAGTTATGTTTCAACAATATTTAGCCAATTAATAAAAATAAAAAATAAAATTTTCTCCCGACAACAACCTCAAAATCCCGACATTTTCAAATTTAGTCCAGATATTTTCGTTTTCCGATCTAGCAACCCTAATCAGTAGCCTGAAACATCATAATAAACGTATTTAATTGACTTTTATTTTCAGTCGACGTCACTAATCGTTGGCCTCTACGTAGGCATCATCGCTAACATGTTTTCACGTAAACGTTAATGAACGATAAAAGTGACGCGTAGTTCAATTATATGTTTGTTTGTTTGGTGAAAATTCAGTTGCGCATTTTACCAAAAAACATGATGAAATAGATTAAAACTTTAAATTTGATAAACTGAAAGGTATTTGGTCCAATTTCTACACAAAGCTGCGCAATATAGAAATAGACGGTTCATGCTCAGGTCAAAACACAAAACAACAATAAAATTGTAGATGAAAGTTGATGTGAAAGAAATGCTACATTTAAGTACGGGTCGCGGCAGTCGGCACAAGACGCAACGCGAGCGGATGTGCGGCTGACTGCCTGCTTACCTGACCGACAACCTGTACTGTACCATTCTGTGTCCCGTTACACTCCGTTATAGAACAACAATACTTAAAAATGGCGTGTGCTTTATTATTTTGATGCATTATGCGAGGTACCAGCAACTTATTCTCCGGTAGTCATTTTCTTTTATAAAGAAACCACTTTAGGTAATTGGAAAGGTCGTTGACATTCAACGGCGCATCATAAGGTCTTTGCGCGTGGTGCAAAACCTAAACAAACTACCTAAAGTCACCGCCAGATAACAAAAAAAAAATGTCGTTAACTCCTGCCTACCAAGCTACCAATGTATTCCAATATTTCAAAACGATACGAAAAAAATGTAAAGGCAGTGTCGCTAACACGATCAAACAAATGTATCGCGGTAAGGATCGTCCTGATCCTTTCACTTGGCATTCAGTAATGAGTTAATTTTTCATAAATGTGTGGACCATAGAAATATAAAATACTAGCTGACCCGGCAAACTTTGTTTTCCATAAAAACACCTACCCACCCTACCTACCCTACTATCCTATGTCGCCTGGTTCTAAGCTACCTCCCCACCAGTTTTCAGCCAGATCGATTCAGCCGTTCTTGAGTTATAAATAGTGTAACTAACATGACTTTCTTTTATATATATAGATTAATATAATTGAAATGGATTAAGTGGTTCTACGCTTATACCTTTCATTTGAGACCAAAGTTATCAAAATATCTCCATAGACAAAAATCATGTTTTCACGTAATTTATATTTTTTGGTATAGACTTTTAATTTTGTGTTTTCTGGCGGAAACTTTAGCTAGCTGCGATTAACAGCAGCGTGCTCAGTATACCAGGCCCCTCAGAAAGTATTGCGAAAAAAAGTTTTTATATATGGGAGACTGGCCAGTTATAATGTTTTTCGAAAATATGATTATTTATAAGTAAAAATAAGTAAGTTCCAATTTCAAAATTTCCCTCCACATTTTTTGCGAGTTAATTCAAAGTATTGTGTCTCACTGAAATATGGATCTGCGCCGGGAACATTTTAGAGCTATGATTTTATACGATTTCAAGTGTCGCCTGAAACCGGATGAATCGTACGATAGACTTCAAATGGCATTCATGGATGAAGGCCCTTCCAAGGCAACCGTGTATCGTTGGTATAACGAATTCAAGCGCGGTCGACCAACTTTGGGGGATGACGAAAGAAGCGGTCGCCCTTTGACGGCTGTTACCGAAGAAAACGTGCTAGCAGTGAAAAATTTAATCCAAGACAATAGGCGAATTACATATCAGGAGATTCAACACATATTGAAGATTGGATCGGGAAGCGTTCACGAGATTCTACACAGCCATCTTCGCGTGAGGAGGATAGTATCACGCTGGGTGCCGCACAACCTCACCGATGCTCAGAAGCAGGCCCGGGTGGAATGGTGCCGTGATATGCTTAACAAATTTGAAGCAGGCTCGTCTCGGCGTGTTTACGACATCGTTACAGGTGATGAGTCCTGGATTTATCAATACGACCCAGAAACCAAGCGCCAGTCGACTGTTTGGGTGTTTCAAAATGAGCCAACGCCTACCAAAGTGAAGCGATCTAGAAGCGGGGGTAAGATTTTGATCGCTAGCTTTTTTAATTTGACTGGCCACTTGGTATCAATTCCCTTACGGGATCAAAGAAGCATTAATGCCGAATGGTATACTACCAAATGTTTGCCAGAAGTTTTCTCTTTTATAAGCAACAAGCGACCAAACACAGGGCTCCGCGGGCTACTGCTCCACCACGACAATGCACCTGCGCACACCGCACTCAAAACGAGGGACTTCCTGGACAGCACGCCAGTCAAACTCCTGGGTCACCCTCCTTACAGCCCTGATCTAGCACCGTGTGACTTCTTTTTATTCCCAAAAATAAAAAATCAGCTCAAAGGGATACAATTTTCGTCGCCGGAAGATGCGCTGGCTGCGTTCGAGCAGGCTGTAAACGAGGTGTCTGCGGCGGACTGGAAAAAGTGTTTTGAAAACTGGTTTAGGCGCATGAATCTTTGTATAGAGGCTGGTGGAAAGTACTTTGAAAAGATTTAATAAAAATATATGTACGTATAGAACAATTTTTTTTAGTTTCGCAAAACTTTCTGAGTGTCCCACGTATATGCCATGTGGCATACATGTACGTTTGTCCAATGACTACCAATGTCCGCGTTATGATCAACGACACGCAAGATATATATAGAATTGTGTAGATATATACGAATACTTTTCAAGTTATGTATGACTCAGTGCAGTGCCGTCGTTTCGTATGTTGTGTTCAACGATTCTGGAAAATCATTGACCCTGTTAAAATTTCGTTCAATAATCTTCATTCAATGATTTTTCTTTTGCAAATAAGTAGAATGCAAAACATCGTGACTTATTAGACAGAATTGCATTGTGGATAGACTGCATAGGTCCATCTTACAAAATTATTATAAATGCGAAAGTTTGGATGGCCGCTGGATGTGTCAACGATGTTTGTTACTCAATATCGCTCAAACGGCTGTACGGATCTGAATGAAATTTGGCACAGAAATAGAACAGAGATAAATTATAGTCTGGAATAACACAAAGGCGAGGAGCTCGTGGCTAAATAATAACGGCCGCACTGGTCGATCATCAAGGATAAGCAACGCTTGACGAGGTCGGTCCGTGGATGGGTGATCATTCCAACATAGCGAGTTTTCCTCCGTGCCTCGGAAAGCACGTTAAGCCGTTGGTCCCGGCTGTCATTTGAAGATCTTTGACAGTCGTTACGGGTAGTCAGAAGCCTGAGATCTGACACCAGTCTTGCCAAGATGTATCTTGTTACCCAGTTACTGGGTTGTGGAGGTCAGATAGGCAGTCGCTCCATGTAAAACACTGGTACTCAGCTGAATCCGGTAAGACTGGAAGCCGACCCCAATATAGTTGGGAAAAGGCTAGGCAGATTGAATAGCACATAGGCAAAGATAATATAATACTAGCATACAGATGCCTCATCCCATACAAAGAAACCGTGCCACGTAACTAGCGTTTTTCATCTGATTATACCGATTATTTTTTGTAAATAGATCGCGTTCGGTTCCATTCTACGGCGATAGATAGATCACCATCTAATAATCTATCGATATCGATAGATATATCAAATAATCAGTACAGTACGTCGGGACAGTTTCTTTGTATGGGATGAGACCCCACGACATAAGCTATTTTTCATCCCGATATATTCCCTTGGGTAAAAAAAAACACTTTTCACGCCAGAAGCCAGTTTTGATATATATGTGAGGATTGGAATTATCATACCTTGCCATATGTTTCGCTAGCACACAGTTTCCTAAACAAAGAAATAATCAACTACCTGATCAGTTCAGACACCGTAAGACGCGCCGGGAAGTGAGAACAACTACTACATGAGATCGCTAGACCTTGTCTTTGTATTCGTACGTCGATGTATCATGTAAATTCATGTATTATTATACAGCAAGCGTAGGTGTATGTTCTTAAACAAACCGGTTCTATGTAATGAAACGATTTCATCATCAACACTTGATTTGTGACATCAAAACGCGACATAAATAAAAGAATGGTAGATAAATTTAAAACATAATAAAGCTCAATTTAAATAAAATGTTACATACTGCAGTAAATATGAATAAGCAACGGCAATTACAAAGGAAAGCAAAAACATTTGGTGCAGTAAACGAGGACAGACTGCGGCTGAAAGCGATTACTTCATGACGATCGAAAGTGTTTAGTGGTAGTACTTTTAATGACGAGAGCATACAGCGTATAGATAGAAAGCTGTGGTTTCCGGCACGACACTTTCCAGCACTTGCTGGGGCGTTGCAGCGCTGAGAGAAACCAGTCTGACGCAATCGACCATGCCAATTTGTCCAGACCACTGATCGTTTTAGCAATGTACAGGAGCATGCATGCTACGCGCTATTAACTCATTTTAGCTGACCACTAGAGCAGCTAACTGAGAGTAATTATCTATTGGTAATTTGAGATTTCTGGAAAGCTTAGTAAACACTCACATAAGGCCTGCCTCCGAAGAATTATCATTTGAAAAGAACAGGGAATGTCACAAGTTTTCATTTTGTATGGGCAAGCAAATCTTTATCTATGGTAGTTTTATTCTCAATCACTAACATAAAAAAAAAGATAGGGGCAAGCAAATCTTTATCTATGGTAGTTTTATTCTCAATCACTAACTTAAAAAAAAAAGTTAACATAAGGCGCCAGAAAGATGTTTTTGTTTATGGCCGAAGCGAAAAGAATCGGGAATGTCCGTGACATACCGGTAAAGAAGAAGGATAAAAATCACATACTTCAAAACTGTTAACTGCGTTTTTCTCAAAATTTATTAATTGGGACATACCCTGTTTTTTGCCTGTACCCTTCATTTATTTTCGTTCTAGGTTTGGGACTGCATAGTCGGTATAGAGACGTGGACGTAGAGGTGTTCCTCTACTACAATGCAGTCCCAAACCTGATACATATCAGCAAGGAAATAATCAAGTAATAACTGAGTTGTACAGTCTCGTATTATTCTGAGAAACGCCTCTAAGAAAATACTAATATCTTGAAGTATAAGTCAAAGGTATAATCCGAACAAACATCAGTCAATAACCTGTCAAAGGCTCAACTCGAAGCTTGTTGAGAGAAGGCCCAAGGTAGCCCATTGTACCCACAATGGCCAACACCCGGCCACGTGCGCGATCTAGGGCCCGCGAGAACCAGTCGTATATTAATGCGACCACGAGGTCACCACCTGACTCTAACGATACATCTCTTTGTGTTTTTATTATTATTATCAATGCCCGTGCTATATTATTCAGTTTATTTAATTGATCTATTAAAAAGGAATTACTAGAACTACTTGTGTTACTAACTGAAATAAGAACTTTTGAATTGTGATAATTTTGGTAAAGGTTGAACTAGGTAGTCGACGGCACGAACTATTTTGTGCGCGGGGTTAAAATGCATTCTATCTTATCCGACAACACGTGCGAAAGAAATAGATGCTGTGATGAGTAGTAAGAATCTAGTTCGTGTACGAATTTAGTACTTTTGCAAGTTTGTAGCGAAATGGATGATGATTTAGGACGAAAACGAGCAAGCGATTTTTTATAAACAGAGCTTTGGGAGTCTAGATATTATGAAAAAAATACTAAATGTATATTTTCAAAATAAAATTATTTGCATTGTTGAATTACTAATCTATCCCTGTATGGAGGCCGTTTTGCAATTTTCCTTCTTCTTGTGGTATTTATTTCCGCCCAAAGATGCGTTAAAATTAGTGTTGAAAAATATGGAACTTTCGACGCTCATAACTTTCAAATATATTATTTTTTTACATTTTTGTTTCCATACAGGACTAGATAATGATGAGACAAATTGATATCATTTTTATTTTGAACGTTAATCGTCAAAGAGTGGAGTAATCTCTAGACTACGTTTGTATGGAAGAATTAACGACTAGTGTAACCTTAAGTAAATTAGCCAAATAATTACTCTACTGCACGACGCACATGAGTTGTATTAATTACGTAGATAGCTGTGTGTACTATCAACTTACAATCAAAAACTAATTTAGATATATTAAACTTGTTTCGAACAGACGCTGATTTAAATAACCACGTTGTGGTTACTAATGAATAAGTATGAGTTATAATACAATATATATGTTCTCGTGTGTCTCGTAGAACGAAGAGTCGAAACAAGCTTATCATTGTAGGCAGCCCAGTCTTTGTGTTTACTCACAGTTCATTGTACGAGCACGATCTTATTGTGAAATCACAGCCGCTAAGAAAAGAGAGGCATGTTTTTATATGCCATATCTAAACGAGTAGGTCACAGCTGTGATTTTTAGGGTTCCGTAGCCAAATGGCAAAAAACGGAACCCTTATGGATTCGTCAAGTCTGTCTGTCTGTCCGTCCGTATGTCACAGCCACTTTTTCCGAAACTATAAGAACTATGTTGTTGAAACTTGGTAAGTAGATGTATTCTGTGAACCGCATTAAGATTTTCACACAAAAATAGAAAAAAAAACAAGCACAATTTTTTTTTCATCAAACACATACGTGGGTATCTACTATCTATGGATAGGTCTTCAAAAATGATATTGAGGTTTCTGATATAATTTTTTTCTAAACTGAATATTTTGCGCGAGAGACACTTCCAAAGTGGTAAAATGTGTGTGCCCCTTCCCCCCCTGTAACTTCTAAAATAAGAGAATGATAAAACTAAAAAAAATATATGATGTACATTACCATGTAAACTTCCACCGAATATTGGTGTGAACGAGATCTAGTAAGTAGTTTTTTTTAAATACGTCATAAATTGTAAACCGCTATTTACCAAGTACGGAACCCTTCGTGCGCGAGTCCGACTCGCACTTGGCCGGTTTTTTTGTCGTTACAATCTTGATGTCAACACCTCTCGAAAATTGTGTATGATAAAAAGTTAAAACAATAATAATACAAAACTGTTACATTATGAAAACCATGTAACCATGCAATATACAAGTCTAAATAAATGGGATACACGCACACTCATGTTATTCCTCATTTATCAAACGTACGTAATGCAGTAGCGGAAACGATCTAAAGCCAGGTGACGTGCAAAACGTTACGTAAATAATGGGTTCTGAATGTGGAAATTGTGGAATAAAATAGAACTTGAGGTTATATTCTACCAGCATAAAACGAGAGTGCGTCAGGAAATAGTATTGCCATAATATCATCAATTCATCACCAAGCTTGCGAAACAGATCGACAGTCGCAGGTGTTGCATACAACAAGCTGAAGCTAAAAAATTCAAAAAATCAACTGCTTAAAAAGCAATGCTGTGCAGTCGGAGGATACATCTGGTTTTGGTCAACCAGCTCGCGAATATGTATCCTCCGACTACACAGCATTGCATTGCAGTATTTTGTTTTTTTTTTTTTAATTTAACTCTTTTTAGTTATTTTTTTTGAAATCGCCTCTTAAAACCATTTTAATTTTGATACGTCACACGACGGGACTTGTAAGAAAAAATAATTGGTCCCCCACAATATAGCGTCCAAAAGCCGCCATTTTTCTATTTTACAATTTTAATGTAGCCAGTGGCACTCGCAGGGTTAAGACGAATAGATTGACGTACGAATCATCAAAATCGGCCAACGCGTTTAGTCTCTGGAACGCCATTTAGGAACAAACATACATACATAGATTGATAAACACATTACCCTCCTTCGGCAGTCGGGTAAAAAGTAATTGTAATGTTCTTATTCTTGACATATTAGGTAGCCATTTATAAATCACACCAAAAGCATCTTCAGCAGAACCAGGCAGATACATCTATTGATATAAAATGAAAGCTAAAATAGAATCATTGTTAACATTATCTGTTTCACACAATATATTGTTATGTGTGTTGAGATTCAGTTCCATCCGGCATGAAATCAGACGTGCATGCAATGCATTTGATCGGCGGATGACCTTACTACATTGTTAATTCTGCGTGCACACCACCGTGCGTAGTGAATGTGCTTTTTACCCGACTGCCGAAGGAGGGTAATGTGTTTATCAGTCTATGTATGTATGTATGTTTGTTCCTATGTGGCGTTCCAGAGACCAAACGCGTTGGCCGATTTTGATGATTCGTACGTCAATCGATGCGTCTTAACTCTGCGAGTGTCATAGGCTACATTAAAATTGGATAATAGAGAAATGGCGGATTTTGGGTGCCATATTGTGGGGGCCCAAATTTTTTTTTTCGTCCAAACCCATCGTGTGGGGTATCAAAATAAAGGGTTTTAAAAATATATAACACTTATATGTTTAAATGTATCTAATTCGAAAAAACTAACTAAAAAGTTATAAATAAAAAAACTTAATTAAAAAAATCAAAAAACCCGACTGCTTCAAAAGCGAACTAAAAAGTCGTAAACAAGGAAAAAATCATGCTGTGCAGGCGGAGGATACACCAGATTTTGGTCAGCCAGCCGGCGAATATGTATCCTCCGACTGCACAGCATGATTTTTTCCTTGTTTACGACTTTTTAGTTCGCTTTTGAAGCAGTCGGGTTTTTTGATTTTTTTAATTAATTTTTTTACGCAATAAATTAAAGACAGTTTCACAACTGCTCTAGCGGCATCACCCTTTATCACCTGGAATTCCAATGGCATCTATGAATGCAATGAAGTCTTGGTAATAATTAAACAGTCATATTATCAAACTAGCTGGCTATCTACCTATCTATCCTACCAAAACCTACCCTACAAACAAACAAACTCTTCAGCTTTATAATATTAGTATAGATGTTGATAAGACTCCTTCGCAAATGAACAAATTTGATTACCATAAAAAAGGTTATAGTGTCAGTCAATCTTGAAAGATAGACATATGCTGTCGCGGACTTTTTTTTAACTTTTAAAGAGGAAAAATTCTATCATACATGATATTTGCGTAACTTAAACCGCTTACGCAGCGCACGCAACGGAAGCTCTCAAAAAGGAATATATTTTTCCGTTTTGCAACATTTTTCAATTATGCTCCGCTCCTATTGGTCGTAGCGTGCTGTTATTTAGTCTATAACCTGGTACCGATAAATGGATTATCCAATACAAAAATAATTTTTCAATTCCAACCAGTAGTTCCTGAGATTAGCGCGTTCAAACAAACAAACTCTTCAGTTTTATAATATTAGTATAGATTGTACGGAAGCTATGCATTTATTTGTATGAACCAACGAAATGTGACAGACAAGGATCAGTAATACAACAGCGTAGTTATAGCAGTTCCGCCTCGACCGCCTCTGGCCTCTCAGAGTCCTTGACAGACTCATATTTAGAGATGATACGACAATACTGATTAAAATACAAAATAGTTAAATCATTAAAAGTAAAGTAAATCAATTAATTACATAATTTAATGGCATACACAACTTAAATGTACAAATAAACCTTTAATTGAAGCCTAACACGAATAGAAAAGTGTAGTTTAGCTACTCGTAAAGTGTGAAGACTGTACGAATATGGAACATTTGGCAAGCCACACGTGCTCTGTCCCAATCTTGACGACAGCGCGTGACCAGTTTAAATTTGGTGGCAAGTACATTCTGTATGCTCGCTTGTACAGTCTGCAGACCGTGTCTAGATAATGAGCTACGATTTTCAGATAAGAAAATCAACATTAGGTGCAGTAAAGGAGCTGCTTGGTATTAGCTTCTTTTTAATTGACTTCAATGAGGAAGCATCAATTATTATAGTTCATAAGGAGGTCATATCTCTTCAATGTGTAGATCTAAGAAGTCTTAACTGTCTCAGAACTTTACTAAATCTCTGGCTAAGAGTTCTTTGTATACTCATTCGTATCGCTAGAATAATTACGACGCAGTAGCTACAGTTTTGGTCCTTCCGGGTGTTTTTTTTTGCATTGCCGCTAATAATAATATAGCAGCTGGTGGGTGACGAGTGTGATCATATCAAAATGCAAGTAATGTATAACAATGTTCCACTTTTTATATCTGTTTATTATTACCCGACTGCCGAAGGAGGGTAATGTGTTTATCAGTCTATGTATGTATGTTCCTATATGGCGTTCTAGAGGCCAAACGTGTTGGCCGATTTTGATGGTTCTTATGTCAATCGATTCGTCTTAACCCTGCGAGTGTCACTGGCTACATGAAAATTCGAAAATAGATAAAATGCTAATTTCGGGCGCCATTTTGCGGAGGCCCAAATTTTTACCCACCCCACCGTGTGGGGTATCAAAATAAAGGGTTTAAAGAGGAGATTTCAAAAATATATATAACACTTATATGTTTAAATATAACCAAATTCGAAAAAAAAATACTAAAACGTTATAAATAAAAAAAGTTTAATTTAAAAAAAAAAACAAAAAACCCGACTGCTTAAAAAGCGAACTAAAAAGACATAAACAAGGAGAAAATCATGCTGTGCAGTCGGCAGATAAATCTGGTTTTGGTCAGCCAGCTCGCGAATATGTATCCTCCGACTGCACAGCATGATTTTCTCCCTGTTTATGTCTTTTTAGTTCGCTTTCTAAGCAGTCGGGTTTTTGATTTTTAAATATTGAATGAATATTACCTAGCGAACGAAAGGCTAGTAGAATTTCGATTCCGAGAACATAACTATATAGCATCATAATATTATTGTTTACCTACTTTATTGACGTTACTGTTGTATAATATTCAAAAGTTACAGAGCATAGAAGATCTTCGAGTGAGGTTATAAATAAACTCCCAAAACGTGGTTGATGCCAATTAGTAGAGTCATGGTCTACAGCAGCCATGGCGACTATCTACGTACCTCAACCAAAAGGAAATCGTGCCAATGAACTTGAGTTTAGCTTTGTATCACGATGAGGGCATTGCTGTTTTAATTTTTTTTTTACGCAATGAAAACATTATACGTAATATTATACACGAATAGCGAATAGCGTCGCAGGTACTTGGCTTTGCCGCGTCGGTTATGACCTGCTGCGTCCACTTGACTCGTGTGCCCTTGAAGTTTATTTATAATTATAAATACACATACATTTGGAAAGAAACTGAAATAATTCTAAGTATGCTCCTCGCCAAGTCCGCCAACAAAGACGAACAAATAACGCAATACAAAAGTAATAAATTGCAACGATAATATAATGCTAGCAACAAGCTTACACTCTTTGCGCTGTGGTATGGTGCGGGTAACAGTTTCAATGACATTTTTTACGCATATACCAGGCCCCTCAGAAAGTATTGCGAAATAAAGTTTTTATATATGGGAGACTGGCCAGTTATAATGTTTTTCGAAAATATGATTATTTATAAGTAAAAATAAGTAAGTTCCAATTTCAAAATTTCCCTCCACATTTTTTGCGAGTTAATTCAAAGTATTGTGTCTCACTGAAATATGGATCTGCGCCGGGAACATTTTAGAGCTATGATTTTATACGATTTCAAGTGTCGCCTGAAACCGGATGAATCGTACGATAGACTTCAAATGGCATTCATGGATGAAGGCCCTTCCAAGGCAACCGTGTATCGTTGGTATAACGAATTCAAGCGCGGTCGACCAACTTTGGGGGATGACGAAAGAAGCGGTCGCCCTTTGACGGCTGTTACCGAAGAAAACGTGCTAGCAGTGAAAAATTTAATCCAAGACAATAGGCGAATTACATATCAGGAGATTCAACACATATTGAAGATTGGATCGGGAAGCGTTCACGAGATTCTACACAGCCATCTTCGCGTGAGGAGGATAGTATCACGCTGGGTGCCGCACAACCTCACCGATGCTCAGAAGCAGGCCCGGGTGGAATGGTGCCGTGATATGCTTAACAAATTTGAAGCAGGCTCGTCTCGGCGTGTTTACGACATCGTTACAGGTGATGAGTCCTGGATTTATCAATACGACCCAGAAACCAAGCGCCAGTCGACTGTTTGGGTGTTTCAAAATGAGCCAACGCCTACCAAAGTGAAGCGATCTAGAAGCGGGGGTAAGATTTTGATCGCTAGCTTTTTTAATTTGACTGGCCACTTGGTATCAATTCCCTTACGGGATCAAAGAAGCATTAATGCCGAATGGTATACTACCAAATGTTTGCCAGAAGTTTTCTCTGTTATAAGCAACAAGCGACCAAACACAGGGCTCCGCGGGCTACTGCTCCACCACGACAATGCACCTGCGCACACCGCACTCAAAACGAGGGACTTCCTGGACAGCACGCCAGTCAAACTCCTGGGTCACCCTCCTTACAGCCCTGATCTAGCACCGTGTGACTTCTTTTTATTCCCAAAAATAAAAAATCAGCTCAAAGGGATACAATTTTCGTCGCCGGAAGATGCGCTGGCTGCGTTCGAGCAGGCTGTAAACGAGGTGTCTGCGGCGGACTGGAAAAAGTGTTTTGAAAACTGGTTTAGGCGCATGAATCTTTGTATAGAGGCTGGTGGAAAGTACTTTGAAAAGATTTAATAAAAATATATGTACGTATAGAACATTTTTTTTTAGTTTCGCAAAACTTTCTGAGTGTCCCACGTACGTATACGCATTATTTGTAGTTTAACGTCATATTATTCTGAATTCTTTAACATTGTAATTTAGTTTTTTTTTTTGTTTTTGACGCTATGATTGATATTTTGACATGATGATTTATTTTTTGACATTTTTGATATTTTTTTTGATATTGTGATTAATTTTATTGATATCATGATTTATTTTTGGTTATTGATATGATTTATATAATGGTCTTATAATGTAAGTTTTGATTTGCATGTAGCTAGTTCATTATTTAATATTTCTACACTACGCAATGGTAGTATGTGTGAAACAATTTTAAATGTAAGATCTCAATGTACCATATACTGAGAAATAAATATTTACTTTACTTTACATACCATAGTTATACCATATACCATAGTTGCCTGTATGACGTTAAACTACAAAAATTTCGTATACTATGCGTAAAAATGTTATTGAAACTGTCACCCGCACCATACTACAGCTCAAAGAGTATAGTGGCAAGCTGCAAGCTCAACCTATGTCTATCGGAAAAATTAACAACACACAATATTTACGGAAAAATACTATAAATGTATTTCATTATCAACGTGAGGATGATCTAACTGAGCAAGTTATTATTAGTAGTTGGCATTTTATGTCTAGCTGGGGAGTGACATAATGAATGATTTGGTATACATATATGTATATGTAGAATTCGAACTGCATCCAACATTATCTTTTGGCAAACGTTGAATTTGATCCAATGAAATGTTTTGTAGAATTAGAGCATTAAGCCGTGAAATATATTATGTTTATTTATTTTCACGTCGCACGTTTTTGCACAACAGTGCAGGTAAAAATGTTATTGGTGACATAAAGATCTACAACTATATTCCGGCGTGTGTGTATGACTAGATGTATGAATGTGTGTGAAGCAAAAGAAGTATGTAAGGATCGTAGCAGTATTCTGTAATTTCTGCCTACCCCCATGGGAAAGAGGCGGAGTTTATGTTTGTATGTATGTAACTATATTCCGCTATATATCCACTGCCGATGTAACTTTATTATCATAAATACAGACTGCTCCTATAATAATCAAATTATAGAATTTACCTTTGAGTTTTGTTTTCGTTGTTATCTACATAACGTAGAAGTAGGAACTAAGGAGTTTCTTGTGCGTTCTTCTCCATAACAAGCAACAAGCTACTTTCCGAAAGCACGGTAGAATCAATTTTTATTCTTGTAAATTTTAATTTTTGATTTATTTGACGTTCAAAAGTGCCGTTTATTGGCCTATTTGAATAAATATATTTGACTTTGAATTACCTACGTATCGAAGTTGTTGGCGATGACCGACGTCATTTCTGCGCAATATATAATCTATATATCAGTAAAGAACGGTGCACAATATACCTAGTATTATTTATACATGTATCTCTCCACGAGGCAGTGACACATACAGAGACGACACGTGTGGGCTCCTAACAGACAATATGTCGCCATTATCGAATACAAGTAATACATTGCGTCATGGATCTTTCTCTTTAATTAACATCTACAATTAAATAATAATACAGACGAAGTTAGGATGGAGTTAAATTTGCAAAGTGTTGATGTACAAAATTACATGCAAAATGTTATACTATAAGGGAAGAAAAAAAACTGGCCAAGTGCGATTAGGACTCGCGCACCGAGGGTTCCGTATAAACCTCAGCTTAAAGGTATTACAGACCTGAGTATTTGATAGGAATTTCAATTTAATACCTCTACGCGTTCATGAGGAAAGGGATAGTAAGTTTAAAATTATGTTATTTTATAATCTACCTAAAAATGTACGGTTTTCGCAATTATTCCTTTATCTGTACTATAAGACGGTGCTTCGTACTGAATTTCAAGATTCTGAGTTAACGGGAAGTACCCTGTAGGTTTTGATTCCCTTGAGAGTGTCGAAAATTTGCGGCATAAACGGCTGTATCTTTTGATTGCGTTGGCTTAGAAGTTTGTATTTTCACAGCTTTAAGGGACAGTAGACTTGAGTATTTCATATAAATTTCAGCTTGCTACCTCCACACGTTCCTGAGAAAAAGGGTCTTGATGAAAGACAGACGGACGGACAACAAAGTGATCCTTTAAGGGTTCGGTTTTTTCCTTTCAAGGTACGGAACCCTAAAAATGGTAATGAAAAATATAATGTATTTATATTTTTCATACCATTCGCATATTCAATGGAACTTTATTCTGGAAAATGCGATATGTATCGCTGTATTTGAATTTGAATTATCAAGTTGAATAAATTCGCCAGGTGTAGGAATAGGTACCTAAATCTTTGCACGTGGTGACGGCGTGAGTACGTGACCAATACATGAAATATGATTTAATATAAGATGCTTAATTTTGGCATTATTAGTACAGGAAACCATCTAATTATAGCAAATTGAACAGATAACGATTGTTTATCAATATTCTTTTGTTTATACTTTATTTGGTATTTTTGAATGTATATTTGGGATAATAGATAAAGAGGTTAGTGGGGCATCGCAGTGTCATCGGTCTAACCCGAACTCGATGGCAAGTTGCTATGGTGGCTGCTTTAAAGTTCTGTCTCAGATAAGAATTCTTTACTTTTTTTTCCCGACTGCCGAAGGAGGGTAATGTGTTTATCAGTCTATGTATGTATGTTTGTTCCTATATGGCGTTCTAGAGACCAAACGCGTCGGCCGATTTTGATGATTCTTACGTCAATCGATTCGTCTTAATCTTGCGAGTTTCACCGGCTACATTAAAATTGAAAAATAGAAAAATGCCGGCTTTTAGACGCCATATTGTGTGGCATCAATTTTTTTTTTCCATGCAAACCCATCATGGGGGTATCAAAATAAAGGGTTTTAAGAGGTGATTTCAAAAATATATAACACTTATATGATTAAATGAAACTAATTCAAAAAAAGTTATAAATAAAAAAGTTAATTAAAAAACCAGAATGCATAAAAAGCGATCTAAAAAGACGTAAACAAGAAGAAAATCATGCCGTGCAGCCGGATGATACATATTCGTGAGCTGGCTGACCAAAACCAGAATCCTCCGACTGCACAACTTTTTTTATTTACAATTTTTTCGTTACTTTTTTCTTCTATCTGTATAATCTAAATTGTTGATATCCCTTGACCTTTAACGGTTATGAACTGCGCAATACAGAAAACGAATCGAATTCGGGGCACAGATCGAATGAATTTAGGTAATCTGCGACGACAACAGACAGCGTGCGACACGCCCTGCCTGCGTGGTCGTGGTGAAGCCGACTAGTATTTATCTAATGCGTAGTGACCTTGGTGCGAATCCACATGCGCGCATGTCATGCGGAAGCCAGCATGGTTCTTACAGTAAAAAAATTCTCTTCGATAAATTTGATTTCAAACTTATCTTTCATGTCTAATCCTTTCGATATAGTCAAATGTTAAAAGTCTGATTTGATAAACGAGAGAACAATATTTATGAATATTAAATTTTCGTTCTAAGCTTGTATACTCGGAGTCGACCGCGTAAATTGCTGTTTCAACTACCGGTATAACGTTAAATGTGTTCTATATCTATACGTCTATACTAATATTATAAAGAGGACATATTTGTATTTTTAACCGACTTACTAAAAAAGGAGGAGGTTCTATGTTCGACTTTGTTTGTTTTTCTTTTTTGTGTATGTTCACCGATATGAACACTTTTGTTTTTCACCGATTTTGAATTTACTTTGTAGTTTTTCATTTGGAAGTCGGTAGTATTTTTTTGCAAAAAAGTTTTTTTGTATGTAACGAATAAACTTAAAAACTACTGGACCGATTTCACAAATTCTTTCACCGTTGAGAAGCTACACTATCCGCGGGTGACATAGGCTAATTTTAATCCCTGTATTCCCACGGGAACGGGAACTACGCGGGTGAAACCGCGAGGCGTCCGCTAGTGAGTTATAAAACGAAAAGGATTTCTTTTTCTATTCTAGATACTTGAAGTAATTTTCAATCCTATTGAAGAGTTTGAAACTTCCTCTTTTTTAAAATTTCTGTTTTTTTTTTACAAAGGTGTTAAAGGAATGGACACGTTTATTTAAAAGTATTGCTATTTATTCATTAAAACAGCGAACACCCAAATTGAACCAGGCATAATTATGTTAATTTAAAATATACTGTATATAAGATAGCCACATATTTTAAAGCAAATAAGTACTTATCTATACTAATATTATAAAGCTAAAGAGTTTGTTTGTTTGTTTGAACGCGTTAATCTCAGGAACTACTGGTTGGAATTCAATTTTGTTTTTGTTTTGGATAGTCCATTTATCGAGGAAGGTAATAGGCTATATAACATCACGCTACGACCAATAGAAGCGGAGCATAAATGAAAAATGTTGCAAAAGCGGGCAAAATATTCCTTTTTGAGAGCTTCCGTTGCGTGCGCTGCGTAAACGGTTTAAGTTACGCAACAATCATGTATGTAGGGTAGGTAGGTAGCTAGTTGACGGGAGCGAAGCCGCGTGGGACAGCTAGTTACATTATAAAGTAAAATACAATTAAATACTTTGTTTTCTTAATGCGCAATCCCGGAATCGTTCAATTATTACTTCATTAGCATACAATGCGTCGTTTTGACACATGATCTACTTCCATGCATCGATTAAATATCAGGATATTATTATTATATAAAACGGCTGCTTTATTGTCCGTAACCTAGTTACCTTGCCCTTAATCCATTTGCGATAAAAATGTCAAGCCACTCGCCTTTGATTACATTTGTATACTACGTTTCTTTAATTGCATTTTGAGTTACATTTTATCGGACTACCATGAAATAGTTAAATGTTTAAGAAACGTATTTAATTGCTTTCTGTAAAAATGATTTTAAATATGTGCGTAGTGTTTAATAAGTATAGATATATACTATACTCTGAAATTCGTTTAAAACCAATAATTTTAATTTTAATATGGTTGAGGCTTAAGGTTACACTAGTCGAAAATTCTTACATACAAACGTAGTCTAGCGATTACTCCACTATGTGACGATGTCCGTTCAAAATAAAAAAAAATATATCAATTTGTCTCAAGGTTATGTAGCCCTGTAAGGAAACAAAAAAATAAAATAAAAATATATTTGAAAGTTATGAGCGTCGAAAGTTCCATATATCAACGCTAATTTTAACTCATCTTTGAGCGGAAATAAATACCATAAGAAGAAGTAAAATTGCAAAATGGCGTCCATACAGGGATAGACTAGTAATTCAACAATGCAAAGAATTTTATTTTGAAAATATACATTTAGTCGTTTTTTCATGATATCTAGACTACCAAAGGTCTGTTTATAAAATGTCGCGCGCTCGTTTTCGTCCTAAATCATCATCAATTTCGATACAAATTTGCAAAAGTGCTAATTCGTACGCGAACTAGCTTCTTACTGCTCATCACAGCATCTATATCTTTCGCAAGTGTTGTCGGATGAGATAGCATGCATTTTAACCTCGCACCTCGTTAAACAGTTCATGCCGTCGACTAGGGGAACCTTAAGTCAGTTGGATTACTCGAAAGTTTTATATGGTTCGTGGTAAACTACAACGCATATGAATGCCACCTCGCCCCGCCCGCTCCAGACAGTACGAAGCGCAATGTGGATTTGTTTGTTGTGGCTTGTGAGTTATTTTATTTCTTTGTCCTTTCAATTTAAAACTTAGCTGCCGAAAATATAGAACGTATTTTGCTGTAACAACGTGGTTTCCGGACAGGTATTCACGGTGGACCGCGCGGCGAAGGCGTTGGGTCGCCCTAACATAAAAACTTAAAAAAAAAAAAAACTGATGAAGAAAGATAGGAAAATAAGGGTCGACTTGACAAGCTCTCCCTTTTTTGTCGGTCGAAAAGGTTCAGTTCCCTGAGTTTATAAAAAAAACACCCTTTATACTCGTTTTGGGCCAAACAAAATTGAATGACTGTCGGTGTCGTGCCAGCGACACGGGGAAAACAGATATGTACTCGTTTATATTATTTAGAATTTCTGGAAGGCTTGTCCACGTCCATATTCATCTTTATAATGTTCCCACTGATGGGACACAGGTATCCTCTCTGCGAGAGAGGTAATGGCCACGCAGGCCCCGTGTTGGTTGGTAGATGTCACATGTCGTCGAATTTTTGGTTCTGGGATATGGCCGGTTTCCTCACAATGTTTTCCTTCACCGTTTGGAGACACGTCCATATTACTCTTACATATAGCATCTTGTATACCAGTTTCAGTCACGTGTTGGCCTGGTTATATTTGCACGAATCAAAGCACTTAAGTATACATTATGAGTAATCAAAGGGAACAATATCCGATCATTTGGTTGCGATAGCGAAGCCGGTTTATGGTTAGATGATTGCTGCCATTAATTCATAGCTACGATTTAACCCAATTTGTCTACCGTCTTGTGAAATAATAATGTTTTTTTATTCATTTGTTTTGGATCTAATACAAAACATTGGTATCAATTAACATCGGTCGCCTCTTCGGGGTTCGCCTGCTCTAAGACGGAAAGTCGAAACGCGTGTTTGTAAATAGAAACACTTCTGCAAAACGGTGCTGCTCTTCGACGGGTTTATTTTAACCACTGTTTGAGAAATATCGCCTCGAGATTCCTGTTTACAAAATGGCGAATGGTAATATTTGATAAATACTTACTGCGCTCACAAAAAAACTAAGCATGACATCAAAACGTACGATTATTGCGATGCTGTCGTTTACCCCAAATGTCTGACTGACCAAAAGGCAACAAACTTTACCGGATGAGTCACATTGAATAACAAATCGAGCACACAAATATACAAGCTTGTTACAAGTTTGATTGAACTGTATAGGTACAGCTTATTAGTTTTTCTTGTTCATTATTTTTTGTCAGACATAGAACACCTCGTAGCTACAGTAAAAATATACAAACAGTATGGAAACTACCTACAAACGCTCGAAACGCCACACTCAAACAAACATTCGCAACGACGAGACCCCTAAGCGGCCCGCTGTACTACTGACAATTCTCTAAACCGACTACGAAGCCAGGTGGGTCGCTGCAGCACAACCTAGTTAGATAGGGGTACTCCAATGACCCACAGTGTGATTGCGGAGCTAGGTCCCAAACAATGTCTCACCTTTTGTCGTGCTCTCTGTGCAACAACAATTGCACCTTAAAATACCTCTGTGAGGCAAATGACAACGCTGTTGGCGTGGCTGAATTCTGGTCAAAATATATTTAAATTTGGAATCATCGATACGACGAAGAAGAAGAAGCACTGCACTGCAGAAGTGCCCGAGTGGTCTAGTCGGTGGTGTTTGTGTGAGTGTGCAGTTTCGAGCGATTGTCGGTATAGTTTCCATACTGTTTGTTTATTTATTCTGTGTCGTAGCTGTTTAGCAAAATTATATAATTTAAAGTACATATGTTTGTTAAAATGAACTCACCTCCATGACGACATACACGTAGGCGGGGCTGTCCATACAGTCGTGCATGGCAACCAAGTTGGTGTGATGGAGGGCAGTGAGTTCGCGAAGGATCTTTATCTCCTTCACCAGGATCTCTGAAGCTTTCTGTATACCTTTCTTCGTCACCACTTTTACAGCTACTGATTGTGACGCATTCTGTAACAAGAAATCTATGGTGAATAATGCATTCTGAAGTGTAGAACTTTATTTAATTTAATTGTGCATAATATTAGTTTATTGGAGCATAATTAACACTTTGCGGTAGGTCAAGGTTGTGTGAGAGCAGTGGTGGCCCAGAGGTATCGGCCGCGACTTACAAGTTGTAGGTCGTAGGTTTGAGCCCAGGCAGGCGCTTTACTTTGTGTGAATTATTTCTTCACCACTGCTCTCAAAACGGTGAAGGAAAAAATCGTGAGGAAACCGGCACGTCCTAGAACCAAAAATTCGAAGACATGCGATGCGACATCCACCAACCCGCACTGGGCCCGCGTGGTGGATTACGGTCGATTCTCTCTCACAGAGAGGAGGCCTGTGTCCCAGCAGTGGGAATATTAATAGGCTGATGATGTGATAGGTCAAGAGAAGTACATTCAGCAACAGTACACTGTCAGTAGTACAGTGTCACCCTTCCTAAAGTGCCACTAAAAGATCTTTTGCATGAAAACTTTCTGATTACACATGATTGTAATGAAAATCATCACTCTTGGCGCTAACTGTATTTATTTTAATCAGAAACTATCATTCTCTCTTTTCTGGAACTAGTTCTTTAATAAGTTACAAAAATAAAAAAAACTTTTTTGCAAAAAAATACTACCGACTTCCAAATGAAAAACTACAAAGTGCAAAATAACTTAATTTTTGGAAGTCGGTGTCTTTCGTAGGTACCATTTTTTTGCGATATGGACACCGAATTCAATTTAAAAAAAACCTAAAGTCGAACATAGAGCCTCCTCCTTTTTGGTAAGTCGGTTAATAAAACAGTTTTATAAGTTGTCCATTTCAGGGGTTCAATTCAACTAAAACATCAACCTCTAATATTACTATGTATTTTCTACGTATGACGACATACACCTTGATATTAGTTCTAATTACGAGTTGTTCAGTAAAATGATAATGCAGTGAGCGTTGCATAAGGACGCCGCGTTGCAGGTGGGCGAGTCTCATGCGTGCATCAAGGCCTGCATAGATTGTCTCTATGGCAATTATAGGGTTGCGTATCATAATAATGTATGTGACCACATCTACTAATAATTCATTTTAATATACAATGCTGACATTGACTCGGGGCTAAATAATAACAGCCGCACGGGTCGATCTTCAAGGTTAAGCAACGCTTGCCGAGGTCGGTCCATGGATGGGTGACCGTTTCAACATACCGAGTTTCCTCCGTACCTCGGAAAGCACCCGGCTGTCATTTGAAGATCTTTGACAGTCGTTGCGAGTAGTCAGAAGCTTGAGATCGACACCAGTCTTGCCGAGGGGTATCGTGTTACCCAGTTACTGGGTTGTGGAGGTCATATAGGTAGTAGCTCCATGTAAAACACTGGTACTCAGCTGAATCCGGTAAGGCCCAGACTCCACCAAAGCGGAGATGTGCAGAGAAGTCCAAAGCGGAGACGAAAGATGTGTGAATAACGAAATTCTATTGGTTGGTTTCGTCTCCGCTTTGGACTTCTCTGCACATCTCCGCTTTGGTGGAGTCCGGGCCTTAGACTGGAAGCCGACCCCAACAGCAATTGGGAAAAAGGCTAGGCAGATGATGATACAATGCTGACATTGGGTTGAATGTCAGGCAATGTTGCAGGAGAGAGATGATTGTGAAGTAGAAGTGCAGAATGTCATCTCTAAAAACACAAGCCTTAAGCGGGAGCTAGTGGTGCTGAGTCAGCAATATCAAAATGTTGTTGATGAATGCGACCAACTGCGGGTAGTCACGGATGGTTTCCATAGTTGTAGTGATTTGTATGAGGAGGCTTTAGGTAAAGTTAGGGACCTAGAAGATGAATTGGCTCATGCTAATTGTCAAATTGAGAATTTGCAAAAAGAACAGTCATGTACTCAGGTACAGGAAACATGCCATTTATATAGTGAACTAATAAAATCAAATAGTAAACCTCATTCCATAACCACTATTGACCTGACTGAAGATTCCTTATTAAATGAGACAAATAGGTATAAAGTTAGTCATAAAAAACTGAAAAAGTATGCGAAATTTAATAAAATAATTAGAAATTATACCCAATACAGGAAACAACACAAACTTTTCATAAAAAACATTCCACTCAGAAAAGAACGTGTTGACCTGCTTAATAAATTAAACAATTACCAGATAAAATAAGAAGACAGCATAAAAATATATGAAATTGACACACAGCGTTTACAAAATGATATTCAGGTACTTGAGGACAAACTGGGCTCCCTTTACAATAAATATGTTAGCTCCCAGTTACAAATTAAAGAACACATTCTGGCCGCAAATGAGTCGGTGATGTGTCAATGTAATTGTCAGATAGTCTCAAACCTGAAGGCTGTCCAGCCTGAGGCAACGGAGGGCCCGGCCCAGGCTGAGAGGGTGTCTCAGGTCGGTGTCTTTGACCAAGACCAAGACATAACTGATATTTCACAGGAAATGTCTCAAGTAGACCAGCCTGAGACTGCTTCCTTTGCATCTAGTGATAGTAATCATGGGTCTCATTCGGTTATGTTTACAGATGTTGGAAGGGGTTTAGGAAAATTATTAAATAGCAATCAGAATCATTTGACTTTGAATTATTGTATGCCTGGGTCATCTTACAAGCATATCATGAAATCTGTAACAAAGAGTGTATATAAATCAGATACCAATTTAACTGTCTTTATAGGTAACAGTTTGGATGTAAAAAAAGATGACATCACTGAGTGTGTAACTGAGTTGATAAAATTGAATTGCAATAAAATCATATTGTGTTCTTTTCCATATTTGGAAAAATCTACTAGTAGACAAAATAATTATATTCATGTGTTGAATAAACATGTTCATTTCCTTGTCAGCCATTACAGTGACAAATTAGTTTTTTTTGACATCAACATTTTTGTTGATAAATTAAAGTCGACAGGCAATACAGTGTATCTGCCTCTTAGGTTAAGACGTCAAATAGCGAGGCTATTATCATTTACTTTAAACTCAGACATAAATAGTATGTCGAAGTCATGTACTGTAGTTGATATTAGTAGTAATACTAATTTACAGGTCAATAACATTAATAACGTTAGCAATTCTGCTATTAATATTTATAATTTAAACTAGTTTGTAGGACAACGGAGGGTACCAATAACGAAATAGTTAGGAGTAAATCCACCAACAAGAAGGTACCTTCTTGCTCTCACATAGTTAATTTAAAAAAAGGGGCTAAGCAGAATTCTTTGAAATTATTCCATCAAAATATTCAAGGTTTTTCTGCAAAGCAATTGGAAATAGAACTGTTTTTAGAAAATACAATGTTTGAAATTAATTGTTTTACTGAGCATTGGCTGAATGAATATTCAATGCTTATTAATTTTGAAAATTATACTGTGGGTAGCTGTTTTAACAGAAATGTTATGTTGCGTGGAGGTTCACTTATATTAATCAAAAATGGTATTAAATCAAAACCTCGTAAAGATATTGTAGATCTATCAGTTGAACATAGTGTTGAACTGTCCTGTGTTGAGCTGGATAAGCATGTTATAGTGTGCGTTTACAGACCCCCCAATTATAAAAACTACTGTATATTTGAGTCAGTGATGGAAGATGTTCTGGCAAAACTTGCAACTGGTAATAAACTAGTCATAATCTGTGGTGACTTTAATATAAATATTTTAGAAAATAATTCAGATAGTAGTAGACTATTAAATCTCTTCAAATCATTTAATTTGTCGCATGTGTTTGAGGAACCAACCCGAACAACTGTGACTACTGCTACATGTATTGATAATGTTTTTTGTTGCTGCGAATACTTAAACAAAGCCATTATGAATTGTCTGCCTTCGGATCATAGTGGGCTACTGGTAACATTTGAGTCCAGCATACCAATACAACAAGTGCAGATTCAATCCAGACCAATAACATCCGGTAAATTAAATAAATTTAACAGCACTTTAATTGGTAAGTTAAGTTATCAGGACCTCACAGTGAATGATGTTAATATTTTGTACAAGAATGTTTTCTCAGTTGTTCAAACAGAATTCAATAATACTTTTAAGAAGAAAACTAAAACTATATGCCCTAAGTTTTTATTCAGTGACTGGGCGACAAAAGGAATCAGGAAAAGTAGGGAAAGACTTTACGAGCTGTATGGCCTTAAGCCTTATATTAACACTGAAACTTTTAGTAAATATGTTGCTACTTACTCAAGAATTTTTAAAAATACGTGTAAACTAGCTAAGGCTATATACATTAGCAATAAGGTTAAATTCGCAGAAAATAAAATTAAGACGGTTTGGAAAATTATTAACGATGAAACAAACAGGAACAAAAGAAATAATACTGATTACACGCTTGAGACTACACGTGGACTTATTAGAGATAACAAAGAAGTTGCTCAAGAATTTGTAAATTTCTTTACCAGCATCCCAATTAAAACTACTGAACCCTTAAATTCTTCGCCGTCGCTCGCTTCTGGTTTATTACACGCTAACGTTTCAGCCTGCCCCAATGAATTTCACTTTTCACATATAAACCCAATAACAGTAATAAAGGCTTTTAAGCAAATAAAGGTAAAACTGACCGAAGATCTATGGGGCATGTCCATCAAAGTTTGTACCTCCATTATTCAGACTATAGCGCCGTACTTAGCTTTGATTTTTAATTTGTGTGTAGATCAAGGAGTCTTTCCGGATCTAATGAAATAAAGTAAGGTTATACCACTTTTTAAATCCGGGGACAGTAAAGACACAAATAATTATAGACCAGTATCCGTGTTGCCGGTTTTCAGCAAGGTATTTGAGAAGATAATGCTAAATCAAATGCTCATTCATTTTAATATGAATAACATCTTACATGATAAACAGTATGGTTTCACCAAAGGACGTTGTACAACTGACGCTGGTGTCACCCTATTAAAACACATATTTAATGCGTAGGAAGAGTCGCAGGATGCCATAGGTATCTTCTGCGACCTGTCGAAGGCGTTTGATTGCGTTAATCATGAAACATTACTTCTGAAACTTGAGCATTACGGGCTAGGTCAATCAGCGTTAAGTTTGATTAAATCTTATTTGAGTGATAGACAACAATTAGTTCAAATAAACGGTGTGAATTCGTCGGGGTTAAATGTGAAAATGGGGGTACCCCAGGGCTCAATTTTAGGTCCTTTCTTATTTTTAATATACATAAACGATTTACCCCATTTATTCGAAGGCAAACTAAATATGGTGTTATTTGCTGATGACACATCTTTAGTTTTTAAAGTAAATAGACGTACTTGTCAGGTTGACGACGTAAATAACGCGCTACGGCAGGTTCAGGATTGGTTCACTGCCAATAATTTAGTATTAAATGGTAAAAAAACCAAATGCGTAAAATTTTCGTTGCCAAATGTCAAAAGTACTGATTGTGACATTATATTAAACAAGGAGAAGCTCGAATTCGTCGATAAAACGGTTTTCCTGGGGATCACGCTAGACTCAAGGTTACAATGGGGTCCTCATTTAGTATCACTTGCGGGGCGGCTGAGTTCGGCAGCTTATGCTGTCAGAAAGATTCGTCAATTTACTGATGTGGATACCGCTAGGTTAGTCTATTTTAGTTACTTTCATAGTATAATGTCTTACGGTATCTTACTATGGGGAAGGGCTGCAGACATTGAGTCTATTTTTATTCTGCAAAAACGAGCCATCAGAGCGATTTACAATCTTCGCCGCCGTGATTCTCTAAGGGAACTGTTTAAGGACATTAACATCATGACGGTTCCTTGTCAATATATTTATGAAAACATCATGTACGTGAGAAAGAATTTCTTTTTGGTAAAAACGGAGACAGACATAATTACATTACTAGAAATAGGGACCAATTAGTTCAACCAGGTTTCAGACTGGCAAAAGTGGCCTCATCTTTCATGGGGTACTGTACGAAATGTTACAATAAAATTCCTCCCCATATTCTAGAACTGAATGAGACGAAATTTAAAAATTGTATAAAACGCACACTATGCAGGCAGGCATATTATAAGTTGGGGGATTATATCACTGATAAAAATGCTTGGCTCAATGCTAGTCCTGCTCCACAACCACTAGGGCGCAAAAACAAATGATATGTTTATGCTTGTGTTGTATAGACTCGATTTCTTTTAGTATTGTATAGCTGCACAGCACGTGTGTGGGTACTATGTACCCAACTGTAAATCTACCATTTGCTATACCTATGTGTCGTTCGTTGACTTGTGTGTGCCCTGGCAGTTGAGTGTGTCATGCTCTCTCAAATGTCTCTCTGATGGTGGCGCGTGTGTTGGATCATTCGGTTCCCTTCATGATGGTTGAGCTGGGTGGTGCCGATTCATGCGTCATGTTCGTGAACGGGCGCCGTCAGTTGGGATTGGTCATAACTCAACTGCTTCGGATGTTGATGTTTTTCTAGTACCTATTGTATAACTGCACAGTACATGTGTGAGTACTTTTAATACTTTATACCTTTACATAGTATAGTGTGTAGTGCTATTCTGGGTGCATTGTCCTCAGATATGTGAATTTATTAATGTATGTACTCATGTACCTAAATATTGTAAAAATCATTTTTTTTAAAACAGTAAGTATGGAGTTTCTTGTGCATTCTTCTCCATAACAAGCTACTTTCCGAATGCACGGTAGAATCAACTTTTATTCCCTGTAAATTTAAAAAGTATGGAGTTTCTTGTGCATTCTTCTCCATAACTAGCTACTTTCCGAATGCACGGTAGAATCAACTTGTATTCCATTTAAATTTAAATTGTGACATTCAAAAGTGCCGCTTGGTGGCCCAGTTGAAATAAATATCTTTTGTCTTTTAAAAAAAAAAATACGATGGAAACCAATTATTGTTGCAGTATATATATTTGAGAATAAATGACACACGTCGCAAATAATTGACATTGTAATGTTTACCTTACCTACTGTGCATAGTAATCTTTAATCTTGAAAATGTTACTTAATACATACACGGATTAGTTATAGTTATGCCGCAGTAAAATTACATAGCGAACATAACTGCATATAAATTGAAGCAAGAAGTAAACGTCATCGCATCGTATTTCTGTTACCGATTGTACCAATGCATTTACATAATCCCTCATACTGTCTGATCATTCAGATAACAAAATTATCAACTGAGTGTTCTAAATCCAAGCTTCATCTGTGACATAATAATGTCGCTGGGTGATGACGAATTACGAATGGTGTGATATTTCGCAAGACAACGATTTTTTGTACAATATTGACCTGTGTCCAGCCTATGTACAGCACTGAACAGCTGATAGCATGTGATATTATGATTATTGTTAACAAGCAATACAGAACCCTTATATATTGCCCTCTTTTTAATATATCAATGTATATTGCCATTATTTCAGTAATGGAGGCTGAAAAAGCAAAATGTTAGTCATGCATGATCAGCGTCTGAGCGCGGCATGATATTTTAGTATTTGTTTATTCCACAATCCAGGGGAGTTTAAGTTGGAACGTGCAAGGATTTATTTTAAGCCTTCAGTGCGATTTTATCCAGAGGGTGGTGCGCCGGCGCAGATCTAACATTAGCCCGCCCTACATTCCGTAGGCTCGTGGAGCGATCACAATTTGACCTGATTTCATCACGAGCCCCGTGCGAGATCGCAGTTAGACCAATTCCATCGTAGTTTCATTTTAGGCAACACGCAAGTACATCGGTTAAGGCGGTACCCTGACCAAAATATCAGCATGTGATATGAGCTTTCATATTGGCCTAGCGGCACTGGTGGCGCATGAATTACAGTACCTAGTGAATACGCACAGATTTTAGAATAAAATCTTTATAAAATGGAATTTGTCTTTATTTTTAATTACGACAAAAAATTTCGTTATTAAATTATCTGTCCATTAGTGTTAGTACAAAAAAATAATTATTGAACACTTTACGAGGAGATGCATGCTATCAATAATTATTTCTCATTTTTATGGTTTTGTTGGAAGGAGATTAGTGAAACATATGCCTCTTTTAAAAAAAGTATACGATCATAGTAGAATCAATAATATGTAGAAATTTAATATATTTTTATTAGTTGATATTTCTTGTTAATTAACGAGTAGATAGCTCCTAAAAACAGCACGCAAAACAGCTAGCGCGGCGTTTTACTCGGGGACCGCCTTAAGATGATTGGAAGTAGGTAGTTTATTTTTAATATAATAATAATAACACATGCGATTATAAAATGTATTAAAATAGAGTAAATTACAATTCCCCACACCTTAATGAAGTAGGTATTGATACTGCGGCTTCTGAAGTGCGGTCACGGTCACCGTTCGTGTTGCACTTCTCACTAGCCAGTCATTCGTTTGCCAATGCAATTACGTTGTTACATCATAAAATGTCATGTCAAGAAAATTATACTAGCTCACCCTAGCGATCAGTTGGAAAACCTTGGGAAATGAATTGAGAGCGGTGTATGGAAATGGCAATATCGTGCTGACGCAAACCTTTACATAGCGAGTAAGTATAGCAGGCAAGAAACACTTCTAAAAATAATGCATTCAGTTTCATGGCGGTTGACATAATCAGTTATGATATATTGGGTGAAATTATCAGTGAAGCAGGATTTGTCCAAAATACTTTTGTACGGAATGTGCCCAAAAACACTAGTCGGACTGAAACTGGAATCATTTCTTATCTATTCTTGGAAAGTTCATATTACGAAAGATAAGGTCACTAACTTATTATCTACTTTGTTGGTCTGCAGTATTTCCCATAGATGTTTCTATTGACAATATCGTTTCTACTAGGGAATCCAATCCCGCATTCCCGAACACGCGGGATCCCGCAAGTGCGGGACTTGCACCTTTTTTTTATAAAAAAAATATATTTTCTGTTATAAAAGTTTTAATAGCAAAATAAAATTACTGAGTCATGTTTAAAAATGGGTGTCAATTTAATTTATAAAGAGTTTAAGATTTCGAGAGGATTGTGGAAACATTTTTTAAGAGCAGAAAATGGGGTAACCGCTAAATGTAAGGTTATGTCCTGCGATCATAAAAATCTCTGCTCGCTCTGCTAAAGGCATTCACACCCACTTGCGAACAAAGAATATCATGAATTTAAACGTGGTTGATGAGCATAGCGCTAGCAGCAGCATTGAAAATCCAGCACCGGGAATGGGAACGAGCAACCCAAGTCAAAGTGGCTCGTTTAGTTTTTCTGCTTCACGTTTACTTTTCTCTATTTTTATTTTTTTAAATTCCAAAAACAAAAAAATACGGCGCGGGATTGATGGCCTCAATCGCGCAGGCTAACGGAATCGCGGATTTTATGCGGGATTGGATTCCCTAGTATCTACCATCTACTGATTATAATTTTAAAATACACGCTATTAAATACAGGATGATCAGGAAGTATCCTCTTGCACAGGTGGGCATAGAGGAAGTCATTACAATTTATTTAAATGGTTTTTGATGTCCTGCGAGTGTATGCACGTGCTTAGTGTAACGCCCTTGAGGAAGCGTAGGCTCGGTGCGCATGCTGCGTATCGCATTGTACGGCGTTCTATTGTCCAACGCATGGCTAAAACAAAGACGAGAAACCTAACGCGCAAACTGCCACAACATAGAACTAAACCGGTAGGCTCATCCGTGACGTCATGAAACAACTGCAGATACAAATAACTAGTTGTTAGCTGGGGAATTAAACCCCTACAAATATGGTTGTACATGCAAAAATGTATATATACTACCTATACGGGTTTCATTAATAAGTTGAGTGCATTTTTAAGTACCTGCACGTGCAAAGTAACCTAGTTAAGCCAGCTGCTAACAGAAACCGGAATATTCGAACAGCTGTCTAGAAGCCCGGCGATACGAGAGATGACGCCAAGATGTCACAGAAAAACCCTCGTCATTTTATGAAAGCTGAAAGTTTCTCTGTGTATGTACCCGACAGGTCAGAACGATCCCGAATATGAAGTTTGAATGGCTTTGGGAGATATCTGTCAAAACATGAAACCATACCAGAAACCATCAATTTGAATGTTAAACAGTACTCTTGAGCATAAAACCTAATAATTTAAATAGCCTAAATTGGCTTATTACCAGGCGCTCCATAATTATATTAATAATAAATAAAATCTTTCCCATGAGCTCCAAAAATTTTAAAGCACAAATTGCATTAAAAAATATGGTACTTCTGGTTCATTTCCTACCGGCTGTGGCGGGAGACACGCTGTTTCGAGCACGATCAGGCAATATTAACGTAAGCTCAGTTTGAACCTCCTTTTATTTACTGTCCTCCTGGTATTTTTGCGTTCATTATGGAGCATTTAAACTTTTTACCCGACTGCCGAAGGAGGGTAATGTGTTTATCAGTCTATGTATGTATGTATGTAAGTATGTATGTATGTTTGTTCCTATATGGCGTTCCAGAGACCAAACGCGTTGGCCGATTTTGATGATTCATACGTCAATCGATTCGTCTTAACCCTGCGAGTGTCATAGGCTACATTAAAATTGGACAATAGAGAAATGGCAGATTTTGGGTGCCATATTGTGGGGGCCCAAATTTTTTTTTCTTCCGAATCCATCGTGTGGGGTTTCAAACTAAAGGGTTTTAAGAGGTGATTTCATAAATATATAACACTTATATGTTTAAATGTATCTAATTCGAAAAAATCTTAACTAAAAAGTTATAAATAAAAAATAAAAAAACAAAAATCAAAAAACCCGACTGCTTCAAAAGCGAACTAAAAAGTCGTAAACAAGGAAAAATTCATGCTGTGCAGGCGGAGGATACACCAGATTTTGGTCAGCCAGCCCGCGAATATGTATCCTCCGCCTGCACAGCATGAATTTTCCCTTGTTTACGACTTTTTAGTTCGCTTTTGAAGCAGTCGGGTTTTTTTAATTATTTAACTTCGTATTGTGTAACATAAAGTCAATTTGAGATGGATGACAGAAAGTGCATTGAGAGATTATTATTTTCAATTTTAAAGACAAAACCGATACCGATACCGATCCGACCGACCGATTTTTACCGATTTTTTTTTGTTATAAGTACTTACTTAGCATAAGATTTATTGGTGACTGTCGTAAGTACTGAACGAAATTATAACATTTATGTTAGCAATTTGTGTTTTGTTGACCTTACGCAATTTCGTTTGGAGCCGCTGCGAACAATTTTAGTATTTTATTTTATAACTAATACAATTATGGAGCTCTTGGGAAGCAATGTATGGAGAGAAATAAAAGCATATAGCATACGTACGTACAACACGTGACAATGGAAAAAGTGATTTCTTTTAAGTCATTGCAAAAAAATATATAAAAGCTGAGCTTTATACTTTAACGAAAGTGAGGTGAAATTTTATACACCTTTGGTACCTGATATCTCCCAACCCCAAACTTCATATTGGGGGATCGTTCTTACCTGTATTGGGTACATACACAGATCAACTTTCAGCTTTTATAAAATGACAAAGGTCAGATCTTCGCAGGCTCTTGGGATGTATGAGATAAATAGTCGCAGGCCTGAAAATCTGGACTAAGGAAACCTGCTGATGGCTGAACGCAATTTAAATTGCAATTTAAATTTAACTTGTACGGCGTATCCGACCGGCGATGTCAGTCTATCCCGACATCGCCGGTCGGATACGCCGTACAAGTATTTTCTGAGAAAATTTCATGTGCAAATCGGTCGAATTACATCGCATTGCGTCCATATGAACGCAATTGTGAAATTTAAATCGCGTTACAGTGTGACATAAATCGAATCTCGTCAAAACATCATGGTATCAGGATCGTAAAAAACGACTACCCTCATTAAAAATATTTTTCTATGCATTTACATATTTCTTAACTGCCTTATGAACGCAGAGCCCAACCACTAAAGTTTGAAATATAGAACTGATGTTTTCTAACAAATTCCACCCCTACAACAGTAGACTCAGTTTTCAAATATCTATAAGCTTTATGAAAACTAGCCTTGTTCGTTATCAGTACTCAGCTTGCATGCATACAGTTAATAGATCAAAACTTTTCTGAAATGAAAACTTTCAATATTATTGGCAAGCCGTACCGCCAAGCACCTATTTCTCAACATTTTTGCGTAACTTCAACGTTATAATTTACAGTGAAAACGAATGCTGCTTTTCGTTGATTGTAATTAGAATGTATTTTTGGGATTCTCAGGCCTATGGGAGCCTATTAAGCTGTTACAAAGCAAAATATTACATCATAACTGTTATAAATTATGTTGTAAAATATTTCCTATGTGATTGACATTAAAGGTGCAGGTAAAGACTCAAAATTTTGTTTGAATGATAAAACTACCTAAATCGGTACAATAGCTTGCTATAGAAAGGAGAAGTGGTGTGGCAAAATGTGAACGGTTGTCAAACTTTCACCATTTATAACATAATAATACACATATAGGAAGTTTTTTTTTATAGAACTATGTAATACTGAGTTGGGTCACGAGTTCTACTTTCTAAATATCGAATAGTTCGACTTTACTTATTTGTTGAACTGGTTTTAGGATTTTTTTAAAACAAAAGCATTGATTACTATTAAACAGTGTATAAACTTTAGAAAAGTATTTTTTTGTGTGGTCGACGGTGTAGCATGCTTGCCTAGAAGTAACCTATTCACTCTTGGTCTTAAAGACCCTAGGTTGTACCTATCGGAAAACTCTGACTCCGGCAGGGAATTCTACTCCTTAGCTGTAAGCATAATAAAAGTATTTCTGGCGTGAAATACCGTCGCACCTTCACAATGATCCCCAACTTTTTGGCAGCCAGTTGAGCCTTTGCCTCAATGTATGGGCCAAAATCGAGTGTCGACGTCAATGTTACGCCAAGAAGCTCAAGATGGTCCGTTAACGGCACAGTTACATCTCGGATAGACGCGAGCCGGGTCAGCCGGGTGAAATTGGCTCTTTTTAGCGGAGAAAAGACACGCCGGCGGCATTAAACTTTAATAGATTGACATCACCCCATTCGGAGACTGCCTCCAAGGACAAGTTAAAACGCTCCACCATGGCCTCGAGGAGAGACCGGTTCTGCGGCCCAGTGTCTCTCAGCAACAGTGCTGTCGTCTGCATACCCAAAGGTTTTAGCAGTTCGTTTATGTGCAGCAAGAGACTTAGTTCAGACTTCAGAGTACCGACCCCTGAGGGACTCCGGCATTAATATCCAATTGGTCCGACGAGCAGCCGTCGATAACCACTCGAATGGACCGATCTCTCAGGCAGTCTGCAATACAATCACACAGACCACCGGGCAGACTGAAGCTTCCTTCATTTGGAAAGACTGGTATTTTAGTTACCTATCAAAAGCCTTCGGGATGTCGATGGAGACGGTAAGCGCTTCCCCATGCCTCAACTCAGATATGTATGGCATACGCTAGAAGATTCCGTAGAGCGATTTCGGCGGAAGCCGTATTGACGGTCACTAAGGATGTCGTTAGATTCTAGGTATGCCGGGAGCTTATTATTAAGTACACATTCCATACTCTAACCGAGTATGGTCGTAAGCGTTACAGAGATGGGTCTGTAGTTGGCCGGGTCAGCTTGACTGTCCTTCTTGGGCACGGGCTGTACGTTGGCTTGCTTCCAAGCATTCAGCACTTTTCCAGTCTCATACTAAATAAGCGTGTCATGATCGGAGACAATTCAGGCGCACAGTTTCTAAGAACAATTGCTGGTATACCGTCGGGGCCGCTAGCCTTATTCACGTCGAGATTGCGCAGCACCCTACGAACGTCCTTTTGATGGATGCGAATGTCATATTCGTCTCGCTTCCATCAGGATATGGAGGGGGGCGCGCGCTACCAGGATTCAGACGCGAAGTTTCCGCAAAAAAAAAAGGTAAACAAGTTAACCTTCTCCTTAGCAGAGTGGGCCAGCGACCCGTCGGGCTTAAGACGGTACCCTGACCAAAAAATTGGCATGCGATATGAGCATTCCTATTGGTCTAGCGGCACTGGTGGCGCATGAATTACAGTAGTGAATACGCCCAGATTTTGGAATAAATTCTTTATAAAATCAAATTTTGATCTTTTGAAAAAAAAAATACTTCCAAAATGTTCGTTATTAAATTGTCTATCCATTAGTGTTAGTACAAAGAACAATTAATGAACACTTTACGAGGAGATGCATTCTATCAATAATTATTTCTCATTTTTGTGTTTTTTTTGGAAGGAGATTAGTGAAATACATACAACATTACAAAAAACGAAATCTACCATTTTAGAATCAATATTATGTAGAAGTTTAATGTATTTTTATTAATTGATATTTCTTTTTGAATAACGAGTAGATAGCTCCTAAAAACAGCACGAAAAACGGCTTGCACGGCGTTTTGCTCGGGGTACCGCCTTAAGCAATGGTGGTAGTGAGAGATGGCAGAAGTTCGATTCGCCAAGGATCAAAACGCTTGACTACCTGCTGGGTAGGAAGCAAGTTTGATCCCTATTCGACTAATGAGTTCGAACCGAGCCCTTCCCAACACATTCTTGCAGGACTTGCGCTCTCACTCGCCTTGCGCGTTCGAGCATCGACCCAGGCATCGCTCTCATGTTTAAGCGCGTCGGCGCGATTACACTCGGCGCCAAACCAAAATCGGTCTTCGCTAAACATTGTTACGTCAGAGAACGGAATGTAGTTCTCCATTCCCTGCCGCAACACGTCCGTCAGGCGTCCGCGCATGACGTGGGATCAGCCGAAGCAAAGCAATTAGGCTGCCAAGGATAGCACGCGAAGAAAGATCGCATCCCATTCCAATCTGCTGACTTGTATCGCCAAACCCGCTGGGTGCCTCTTGGGAATAGGATCGGGTGGGGAGTAGACAGATACAGACTTCACCAGACAGTGGTCGGAACTATGTACCCAGAGGTGGAGATATCGACACTGAATAACGGTCTGAATCTTTTGTCAGTATAAGGTCCAACCAATTGGATGTGTGAGAATTAACATCTGGTAACCTCATTGCCCCCAGGACCAGCTGAGTGAGATTTAACGGTAGCGCAAGCTTTCGCATTTTTATGTCATAGCATAGATTGTGTTAAACCAAGTACATCTAAAAAATATCTATATGCAAGGGAGATATTTTAAACTAGGTTCTCTAAATAAGTACTACTATAGATAGATAACATTGGTTTTTGTTATTTATTAGGAGATTTGCAGAACAAAGAGAATAGTTGCTGATCAGGAATTGTTTAAATATGTCCAATATACCTATAGCTCCATCTTGAATCCCATTTTCAATGCATAATAAATAACATTATTTTTATTAAATATGCGAATAAATCTAAATACAACAACAAATACAAGTTTTACCTTAGTTTTTAACCTTTTATTTAATAACATAACATCCCTAAATGTTTGTATTGAGATTATTAATGGCCCAAAAAAGACCGCTCTCTGTAGAATAGTCTGAAGCATTATAAGCTCACTTGCATCACATCACGAAATACATTTAAAGCTAATTAACTTTCTATCAATAATTTTGAAGATAGCAGAAACAGAATGATGTTAAGTGTTCAAAACTTTTAGTGATTTTAGTTGCGAGAGTCCCTTAACCTTTCATGTGTCTCAAGATGTGGATTCACATGGTTTCGGTTTTTACAAGCACACAATCAGTTAATTTTGTAAAGCTTGTGATGGATGATTACATGACCAAATTAATAATAAATAATGTGTTATTGCTGAATGGGTTGGTACCAGATTCACCATTAAATAATAATTAGCTGTCTACTAAGTACCTTGTACTATTTAAGTATGTAGTTTAAAGTCCTCATAATGATTGACAAACATTCATAATATAGGTACTGAATCAACACTATCTTATCAGTTTCAAAATTAGAGCAAAGCAAAGCAGTTTGCATTGATTTAGTATGCTCAAGTATAACAAATGTTTAGATTAAATGATATTTATTTAATAGTTTATTACAAGATAGTTTAAAATGCAATTATGGTTTAACAGATAATTATACAATGTACCACCACCACATAATATTATGTGTCATAATATAAGTATAGGTAATATTGCTTTGATGTTCCTAAATAATAATACAAGCCTGTTACTGTCGCACTGCAGGACAAAGGCCTCTTCTCATACAGAGAAGGCATTATTTTAGTTATTGTACAATGAATACCAGTTTAAAAAGTAGATATTGAGAACAAAAAATTGTTTGTTTTTACAATTTTGATGAATATTCAAATCTATGGGAGTTCTTTGTTGCAAGACTTAAAAGTTAATCATTTTTCTGTCCTCCTTGGCTAAATGAGCATCAAATATTTGGACTCAAATCAATCAAATAAAGACACGGATGTCAATTTATAAAGAAGACAGACGTAAAGATAATAATGTTTACAAGTTTTCTAGGTTATTTATTATCAGCTGATAATTTTCATGCTTACTCCAGACAAAATATTATTATTTGTTATCATTATAATTATTTACATAAATATTGGTTTACTGCGCTTAAAAATTGCAATATTGTGTATGAATTGCGAAATTACTGCTGAATTTAGAACATAAATATCACGAAATGCCACCACCCACGATCGAAACAAATCAATACAATTTACAAAGAACAAGAGAAATAGATTGTTTCGCAACCAGGTTTCTGTTGTTTTCAAGATTTAATCAGATTAGTTGTGAAGGCAAGTTAGAACAAAAGCGCGTCATGGAAGTTGAGATCATACACATACCTTTCTCTTCCTTCCTTTGTATACCATAGCGAAGGCTCCGTGCCCTATAATGTCTTGTTTGGTGAATTCATATTCACCAACATGGATGACTTCCATTTTCACGAGTTTTCCCTTGACCACAGACATGATTCTTAGAGTTTGTATTTATTTACAGTCTCATACAATAAAAAGATCAATAACTTTTAAGGATATAGAATTTCGGAACTTGACTGAGCGCTACATTATGATCACAACTAGCTGCTAATCACTTCCATGTTTCCATTAAAAGTAATAATTTCACTTTGTATTACACTAACGTATCATCATTATTGTTTTACCAAAACACAACACACAACGAATGCAAAATGAGTAAAGTGATTTTATTTTGTGTTGTTTTGCGAAGTAGAATACAATGTTGCCCATAGTGTAAATAAAAAAACTACCACGAAAAATAATGTTCTGTTCAATGAAGCAAATTGAATTTAGTAAGAAAATATTTTATTTTTAAAGTTAATTTAGGTATTTAAAACCAAACAATTCTTTGGTTTTTGAGAATTTATGCAAACATTTGGAATACTCAGAAAGTGAATGGTTCGAAAATTCAGGAATTAAACAACATGTGCTACGTTCCTACCGGGAGGAACGAAGTTCTTCACACTTTTTCTTCAACTCTGAATCTAACTTTATAAGGATATTTTGATTGTTAGTTATTGGATAAAATTGGAAAACGATTTATTAACGGGAGTATACTCTGACCATCAGACAAAAGCCACATTTAATTATAACATGATTTATACAAGTATGCAGCCAGCGCTTGACGATACGGACCGAACGTCTCGAGAACGGGCATAACGCTTTTTCGTTACGTGACGGTTTCTACCAAAAACTCCTACTGCAAGCCTGGTTAAGGAAATTTGTAATAAAACTATAACGTTCATAATTCTGTTTTGTGTAGTGTATGTGGTAGGGACCAAGTGATTAATACGGCATTATTCATAATAACCGGACAATTTGAAAAATTTCCATTACTAGGCATATAAAAATATTGAAATAATTAAATTGACCGGGCTTTCTGAATAA
This sequence comes from Orthosia gothica, assembly GCA_949775005.1. Taxonomy (NCBI): domain Eukaryota; kingdom Metazoa; phylum Arthropoda; class Insecta; order Lepidoptera; family Noctuidae; genus Orthosia; species Orthosia gothica. The sequence continues at coordinate 30,553,271 of OX459034.1, read as the reverse complement.
TGCCCATCACTTATTGGGCTGGGTATAGAAAATAGGTATGTATTTATTTAAATTATTATAATGATATCATTGGTTTTATTATAGAATATGTAAGTACGATTACTATTTAAGTAAAAAGGTCGACGGAGCCCCTCGGCCTCCTATTTCTGTCAGCGCCCCCCCCCCCTATTATAGGCATCCTTCCAAACCGAAAGTGTGAGGAGTAAAGTTCTTTTAGAGCAATGTTGCTTGATTAAATATTGAAATCCTACCATTTAATTAAAGTGAGATTACCTGTGCCTCATGCAAAAATAAAACCCCTTCTACACAGTCGGAACCACAGAACCATGAAGTTATAGGTAAAGATACCTTCATGCACGGAACAACCGCTTGACCAAGGTGTGCTTGGTTGAGACAAAGTAGTCTATGCAACTGCCGCTTTTGTTCTACACGGAGGGGTATTGATACAACCTACAGGTTGGCCAAAAATTGAGGTCGTCACTATCGTTTATATGGCATCATTTATACTATAGAGTCTGGCAAACGAAAGTAGAGACTGAAAACGCGCGGCAAATTTAAAAAATCTCGGCATAGCAACCCCAAAACTAGTATGAAATACTTGGAATAACCTAATTTGATACTTTAGAATTATTTATTATTAATTTCTAATTCTAAATTAGGTTATTCCAAGTATTTCATACTAGTTTTGGGGTTGCTATGCCGAGATTTTTTTTAAATTTGCCGCGCTTTTTCAGTCTCTACTGTCGTTTGCCAGACTCTAACATAAATGAATTTCATAAATGAATTAGAACGATAGTGACGACCTCAATTTTTGTCAACTCTTTTTGGCCAACCTGTAAGTTACTTTTTTTATTCGCGGGTTTTTTTTTTTAGCTTCGATCAATTTTTAATCGAAGGCGGGCAGTCATACAAGCAAGATATTATGGCGCCTGAAAAAAAAAAAAAAAAAAACTGCTAGGTAGATCAGATCGAGATTTGGAGCCCCTCCCGGGGCCATAGCCGCCCCGTCCCCGTTAGACCGCCAGTGAGGTAGATATGCAAAGAATTACAAATAAAGATATAGCAAAGTAACGGCTAATGCGATGATGGGATTGCGAGCTAAATGGGTCCTGCTGCCTCACTTTTTCTAACCCAAGATTCTTCTTATTTTATTTATTTATTCTTCTTAAATTGCTAAGTCTCCCTCAAAATATCAAAATCATAATTTATGTTGTATGCTTTTAATACCCAAAAGCATAATAATCCTTGCCTAGGTCTATCATGCAGAAAGTGAAGATTTTCTACATGATTAATTAGTTTTAAATATTATTTATACCATTCCCCCTCTAAAAAGCTTATTTTATTCACTGAAAACAGTGAATAAAAAGCACTTTTACTCACTGTTTTGGTGTTTGAATTTGGAACACAAAAATGTATTCGAACTCCATCTCAATGCTACATAACCTCCTTGCGCAAAAAAAATTGGATCCAAACTTCTTGTGCAGAGAATACTCGACTTTCAAACTACTTCTTTTAATTTTGAGTTTTTTTTATATTTAGGATTTTAATAATGATTTTGATTTTAGTCTAGGATATTTATTGAATACTTATTTGGATTGTAATTCTAATATTAATTGCATTGGTGTTTAATTAATTATAATTATGTAACGTAACGGAAGTGGTCACAGGCCCCTGAAACACAGGTGCTGTTACCTAGCTCACGGGTCAGGGTTTCACATTTTTTGTAAATTTTGAAGGTAATAAATCATTTATTTATTTATTACTCGTAATATTCCTTGTGCTTTTCGCTTAAATCTTTCTTTTTCTCGAAGTCATGGTATAAAATATAGTATGCAACTCTTGAATAAAACGGATTTATATCGAGGGCCATGAATCACTCGCGTAGCTCATGATTCTAACACTTGAATCACTCGCTATGCTCGTGATTCAATCATCGTGAATCACTCCCTACGGTCGTGATTCAGTCGTTAGAATCCTTCACTTGCTCTTGATTCATCTATGGCCCTCGCTTTAAATCCGTCTATTATTCACTAGTTGCATAATATACTATTATTAGCGCCATCTAGCTAGCTAGTTAATTACCAATGATGAAATACAAATTACAATAATCATTCCACATCTTTATTCAAATTATGTAGTTCATAAAATAAATAAGAAAATTTTGATACTGCTTTATTCTTAACATTAAAAGTGACAAAAGTTAGTGATAGAATTTTGGTCAATTATGATAGAGAAAGTTGTTTAGCACTGAGAAATTCTAATTGACCATTTAATAAAATACATAGTTAAAAAATAAAGCAATATCAATTAATTCACTAAAGGTGTGAAGGACTATCTTTTTTGATCTCCCAAGTCTTCAATACTATCTTCATCAATCTGGAAAAAAGAAAGTAAATTAGGGATGAATGTAGATCATTTAGATAAAGACAATTTTGTTATGGGTTACGGGTGTAGGGTGTATACCAATTTGAATGTGTGTATAAAGTACACTGAAATGTCCCAGAAGGCATTTGTCAAAACTACCAAATGATACATCATTTAGATAAACACAATTTTGTAATGGGTTAAGGGCCTACATACCCTTTAGTGCCGTACAACAGTAACTTTCTAAAAGCATACTCCTTAGTAACGGCTAGGTTAAAAGGTTTGAAAAATATATACATTTATTATTGATTAGCTGACCCGGCAAACTTTGTTTTGCCATAAATACACCAAACATTCATCTACCCTGCCTACCTACCCTACCTATGAGCTATGTAGGTAAGGTAACAATTTTTTTTTTCATAAGGTCCTTCTCCTAACAATAACAAACACAACAAAAAAAGAATAAGCGAAATTGGTTTTTATATACGTATATATAGATTAATGTGCATAATTGTGAACACAAGATTTTTTTGTGTAACTAATAGTTTTGCTTTAAAAAAATAATTAACAACACAATATATTTTTGCGCAACTTTTGGCAACTCCTCCAAAACGACTCGTGTTTAAAAATATTTTTACACAGAAAAATTTATGGCTGGAATTTCTACATAACTAACATAGCATGTGTAAATCAAATAATATTTTGCAAACAAAACTGTTCAAAAGGAGGTTCAATATTGAAATTAAGGCATTGAGCGGGTGCACGGCCAGTTATGCATTAACATTGGGGTATATATATCACCTTAAGGGTGTAGCGTTTATTCTGTTACCAAATTGAATGAGTGTGTAAAGAACACTGAAATGTCCCAGAAGGTATTTATCAAAACTACCAAATGTGCTAAACACTGCCATGTTTGGTACATTTGGTAGTTTAGTTTAGTAAATGTACGCGTACAGTTACAGTAAAGTAACACACCGTGGCAATTCTGACTAGCTATGATTACCAATGAATAGGGATAAATTCTCTACAAAAGAATTTATTAATCTACCTGACAAACTAAAAAATAAATTTTAGTCATCATCTATAATAGTGTAGTAGGATAATGGTATGGTAGTTGAGTAATGGCAACTCTAGTTGCTGCCATAGTAATTCCATGCTCTGTCTCATGTATTTCACATTTAGAATGTAGACCACTACATACTAAATGTGAACTAATGAAACCTATGTTTTCAATTTACTTTCCAACCATTTACCATTGGGAATACACAATTTAATTTGAACTGCTAAATGTATTTTGATGAAACTATGAAGAAAAATAGATATACTATAATATGAATTAGGACATAGGATACTTATCATATTTGTAGGAAGTTCTTGTGGGATAAAAAGTGCTATTTGTGTAGGTGAAGCCATGGGCAGAAGCTAGTTACAGTAATGTAAGTATCTTTTATCAAATAAAAAAAACATGGTACCTCAGGCCATTTTTCAGGAATAATATCAAAAAGATCATCTTTCACATCTCCCTGAATTACAATCTCATCATCACCAGTTACAGAAGAGCCGCAAGCGAACTTGGTGCCAAAGAATTTTGCTGCCACCTTTAAATCAATATCTGAAAAAAAAACATCTTTTAGTTAAAATGCCACATGCTCTAATAATGATGTGTTTCTAAGGTATAGCCTCACTGGTTCTTTTTACTTTAGCTAACAAGGTAAGGAAAGGCTGCAAATGTACCTAAGTAATATAAAAATGTAGCAAAAACCAGTATAATACATAAATTTAAGAACTTTGAAGAAACCAATAATAATATAATCATAAATATTTACCAAAAGTGCTGAGTCCAGATACTACAGTGACAGATTTCTTCTTGCCGCGAGGAGCCCTAGACACTTGCACTAGCTTGGGAACATCTTCCTTTTTCTTTGACTTCAGCATGCCTTTGCCACCACGCTTCTGGCGCTTCTTTTCTTCTTCACCACCTGCATTCTCTTCTTCATCTGGAATGAGAGTAAAATAAATGGTGAATAAAATATTGGTTTTTTCTTTGACTACCTTCCATTATCCGTTTTTCCAATTTCGGTAGAGACTTGTACACGAATAAATAATAGTTTTAATACACCTGATTGTAAGTAAGTGGAAAAATCAATTATAATTCCATTGATATACTTAACCTAGCTAAGCTAAGATTCTCACAAAGAACTTACCGATTTTCACCTTCTCAAATTCTGTTGGCAGGTTTTTTTCAAGCCATTGTTTGCATTTATCATATTCAGGGTAATATTCACAATATTCTATCGGCATAGAACAATTACCACAATACAGAACCTTTAGTGGATAGGTTACACCTTGTCGCGGACCCATAGAAAGGTCTCTGTCACCCATTTTGAATTCGTTGATTACAAAAAAATACTATGGCATGCTCTATTCTAATGGACTCAACTTTACACTTATTAAAATGCCTATATATACTATAAATGTTTAATTTTTCATTAGTAGCAACGAATTCCTGAAATCGCTATTATTTGACAATTTTGACAATCCGATTATTTGACCATAGACTATAAAAGTAATCTTTGCATAGACTACTTTTATTATATTTTGTTTTTTTTTTCTTTTTGTTCGCCCTTTCGGGCAGGCTAAGGTCTTGGACCATACCGCCTCGTCTTCAGTGCAATTTTAACATTCTTTAGTATGCATTAGAATACGGGTGTAACAGATTCTAATGGTTTATGGAGTATTTGGCAGCAAATTGTATCGAGTCAGCCTTCCCAGTAAGCTTTGCGGAGGTCACAGAACATATATACCCTGAGGTAGTCAATACTACAATAAAATTCTCCGCTCCACTATCCTGAGATCGCTTCTGTCAATGATTTCACATATTGTCCAGTTGCTTAGACAGTTGAGACACAAAACGAAATTTTATATCACAATATCCACTAGGAATCAATTTGCAAATAATATTAACAGCCGCTGAACTTCACTCGAAAAAATCCCGCCAAAAACTCCTTATATTTTGACTCTCAGAGTCAGAGACAAAACTGCAAACTTTTTTAATACTTCTAGTAGAGTCTGGCAAACGAAAGTAGACACTCGAATTATTTGCAAACTTTTTATATGGCAATTGTACTAATGTCAACATCAATTTTTGGTGATTTGTTGTGGTCTTGATAAGATAAGAACGGTAGCAGCTTGGTTACATACACACAATGTTAGGGCCTTAGACTGGCCTGCTCAATCGCCAGATCTAAATCCCATTGAGCATGCGTGGGATATGCTGCAAAGAAGAGCTCTGAAGGAAGTTCCTGAAAATCTGGCTACAGAAGATCAACTTTTTGCGCACCTCAGAAGGACATGGGACAATATGCCGCAGCAAGACATTGACAACCTTGTTCTGAGCATGCCGAATCGTTGCCGATGTGTTATAAACATCATGGGCGCTTTCTCAGACTACTAACTTCAAGTTTATAAACACAAATTAAATGATTTTTATTTTTTTTCAGTTTTTACTCATAAATTAAAAGTTAATTCATATACGGTTTCTGTCTATGCTTCATTTTTTTTCCATAAAATCCTGAAATTTTAATCGAAGTACCTTAACCATTATTAAAAAATGGTAGAATATTAAATAACGTATCTTTTAAATATATACATGTCATTTAAATAATTAACACATTGATAGTAATTCGCTTTTTTTTAAATATCCCTAGACCGTGTTGATGTGTGTATAATAATAGAATACATACAAAAAAATACCGGCCAAGTACGTATATACGTTTTATGTTATAGGGTTCCTAGTTGCACAATAATGCGGACTAAGAAGAGGGCTTTTTGTTGTTTCGTTTTGGATGGTGTAACTGAATAAGGTGTTATAGAATACAACAATTTTATTATCTATTTGGGTACCACCGCTTGAGGAAGGAAAGCGTTTATAATAAAAACTTTATATCAAAAAAAGGGGGATGGAGTTGCTCGCGTCCGTAGGATTTACCTTTTCCTAGGCCCACCCTACACGTATCCACCGGGTGGTGCAAAACGAGCAACAACGCCGAGCCACGGGCGGCGGTTAACTAACCCGTTAATTGGTGTCCACTGGCCTTGAAGATCTAAATACCTTCTAGAAGAGTGGCCATAGTGCCTTGGGAAAGTGCTATGAGATTATTTCCCAACCGATTTTTTATGAAAATGTTGAATAAAGATAGTGAGATTTTGTCATGCGAGCCGGCTAACACCCGGCGCCCTCCGGTATCCGGGCCGGTGGGTGAGAAATTGGTTACCGAAGACTCCATGGAAGTAGGCGACCAGGCTTCCATGGTAGTGAATGTTACTGGCAGTAAGAAATATGTTCAGCAAGCATTCCACCCTGGCTTGTTCCTATCTCGAACTAGATGCAACTCCCTAGGTAGCACATCAAGCAAAGAAATGCAAGAGGCGGTGAACACCAGACAGCTTGAGGACAAAAATGTAGTTTTGTCACCAAGAGAACAACAACATGTTGTGAGTTCGAAGACAGCTACTTCTGCTAACGTTCTAGATACACCTCAACCACCTGAGTGGCAAAGAGTTCCAACAGCAAGGAGCTACAAGAGGAAGAAACTCTCACAATCGCCCTCACCTGAAGTTGTAACCTCCAATAGATATAGCGGACTACAGATTGACTCTATAGATGCTGAAGAACAACCTAAACAAAAACGAGAACCTAAACAAAAACGAGTACCTAAACCCCCACCCATAATCTTGTATGGGGTTGAAGATATCAACAAACTGTCAGAACTTATAAATACAGTTGTTGACGAAGGTGAATATCTCTTTAAAATTGTAAATAAAAATCAACTCAGAATTACCAGCTCAAATATAGAATCATACAAGAAAATTATTAGAATAGTCCGTGAAACGGGTCTCATAGGTCACACATTTAATAGAAAAGACCAAAGATGCTATAGGTTTGTCATAAAGAATCTACACCACACAACACCCCATAGTTCAATTATAGAGGAAATCGAAAATACCGACAACAAGGTGCAAGGGGAAATCATTAACGTGAAAATTGGACCCGAAAAGAAACCTACATCAACATTTTTCGTAAACCTTATATCCGGTCCCAATAACAATGCAGTCAAAGCCATAACATCTATACACCACCAAAAAGTTTTAATTGAAGAGCCTAAGAAAAGATACTCAATCCCACAGTGTCAAAGATGCCAACAATATGGGCACTCGAAAAACTATTGCATGCGCCCATATCGCTGTGTCAAATGCGCACAGGCACACAAAACCTCGGAATGTCCGAAGAAAGACCGAAACACACCAGCAAAGTGTGCTCTATGTGAAGGTGCTCATCCTGCTAACTATAAAGGCTGCGAAGTTTACCGGGAAATTATGCATAGAAAATTAGGAAATGGGTTATCAAAGGTACCGCCATCAACAAAAGCTAACTACGAAACTGCAGAAGTTAATCCATTAGAGCCAATACAGACACCTAACCATGCGCAAAGAAAATCTCACAGCGATCATAGGGAGAACCCAACCTACGCAGAAGTCACCAAAAATCACAGTTATACAACAGACTCCAAACTTGAAATTCTACTCACACAACAAGCTGAAAAGCTAGACAAACTCCTTGATCAAATGTCATCAATGATGACTCTTCTTACAACAGTTATCAGCAAGTTAGTTCGGTAAAATGTGTGCATACAGAGTGGCAACGTGGAACATTAATGGACTTATAAAGCACAAACATGACGTGGAAATACTCCTTCATCTTGAGAAAATTGACGTGCTGCTTATATCGGAAGCTCACCTAACCTCTAGTCATATGTTTTCGATTAAGGACTATTGCACATACTTTACACAACATCCAGACGGAACAGCACACGCAGGGACCGCAATCGTTATAACAAAACACATTAAGCATGAAGTTCTTCAGGGATATAGAACTGAGCAACTACAAGCAACCTCTATAATTGTGCACGATGGGCAAGGTTCACTTGTCCTATCAGCGGTATACTGCCCACCTAGGCATGCAACAAAAGCGGAAAGATTTTCGGACTACTTTGGAACTCTGGGCCAAAGATTCTTGTGTGGAGGAGACTGGAACGCTAAACACACTAGTTGGGGTTCGCGACTAACTCTACCCAGAGGAAGAGAACTGCAGAAGAGTCTAAATGGTAATAACATATGTACCCTGAGCACAGGAGAACCTTCATACTGGCCGACTGATCCAAGCAAACTACCTGACCTGTTGGACTTCTTTGCATACAAGGGACTTCCCAACTTATACCTGCATGTAGAAAGTTGCCAAGATAGTAGCTCAGACCACACCCCAGTGATAGCTACCATTAGCACAAATATAATTGAAAGACCGACAAGACACTATCTCTGCAATAACAAAACAGACTGGGAGGCATTCAGAGACTATATCGAGTCCAATGTAAATTTAAAAGTGCCTCTGAAAACAAATGATGATATTGAGGAAGCTGCTGTGTACCAGGCCCCTCAGAAAGTATTGCGAAAAAAAGTTTTTATATATGGGAGACTGGCCAGTTATAATGTTTTTCGAAAATATGATTATTTATAAGTAAAAATAAGTAAGTTCCAATTTCAAAATTTCCCTCCACATTTTTTGCGAGTTAATTCAAAGTATTGTGTCTCACTGAAATATGGATCTGCGCCGGGAACATTTTAGAGCTATGATTTTATACGATTTCAAGTGTCGCCTGAAACCGGATGAATCGTACGATAGACTTCAAATGGCATTCATGGATGAAGGCCCTTCCAAGGCAACCGTGTATCGTTGGTATAACGAATTCAAGCGCGGTCGACCAACTTTGGGGGATGACGAAAGAAGCGGTCGCCCTTTGACGGCTGTTACCGAAGAAAACGTGCTAGCAGTGAAAAATTTAATCCAAGACAATAGGCGAATTACATATCAGGAGATTCAACACATATTGAAGATTGGATCGGGAAGCGTTCACGAGATTCTACACAGCCATCTTCGCGTGAGGAGGATAGTATCACGCTGGGTGCCGCACAACCTCACCGATGCTCAGAAGCAGGCCCGGGTGGAATGGTGCCGTGATATGCTTAACAAATTTGAAGCAGGCTCGTCTCGGCGTGTTTACGACATCGTTACAGGTGATGAGTCCTGGATTTATCAATACGACCCAGAAACCAAGCGCCAGTCGACTGTTTGGGTGTTTCAAAATGAGCCAACGCCTACCAAAGTGAAGCGATCTAGAAGCGGGGGTAAGATTTTGATCGCTAGCTTTTTTAATTTGACTGGCCACTTGGTATCAATTCCCTTACGGGGTCAAAGAAGCATTAATGCCGAATGGTATACTACCAAATGTTTGCCAGAAGTTTTCTCTGTTATAAGCAACAAGCGACCAAACACAGGGCTCCGCGGGCTACTGCTCCACCACGACAATGCACCTGCGCACACCGCACTCAAAACGAGGGACTTCCTGGACAGCACGCCAGTCAAACTCCTGGGTCACCCTCCTTACAGCCCTGATCTAGCACCGTGTGACTTCTTTTTATTCCCAAAAATAAAAAATCAGCTCAAAGGGATACAATTTTCGTCGCCGGAAGATGCGCTGGCTGCGTTCGAGCAGGCTGTAAACGAGGTGTCTGCGGCGGACTGGAAAAAGTGTTTTGAAAACTGGTTTAGGCGCATGAATCTTTGTATAGAGGCTGGTGGAAAGTACTTTGAAAAGATTTAATAAAAATATATGTACGTATAGAACAATTTTTTTTAGTTTCGCAAAACTTTCTGAGTGTCCCACGTATATTACTCAGTTAATACTGTTAGGAACAGATACTCCTTTAACATCTATCACCAGCCTTAGATGTTACCATAGCAAGCAAAATGTTGTTGACTGTCATCGATGTCACCATTGCACTTGACTAAAATATTTCTTACAGTTTACGTCAATAATATTCGTTTATTTATAGTAACTGGTTTTATTCGATCCCACAGTACTTATATCTACTTTAACATGGTAGCAGAGCGTGGTTCAATTGATTGAGTTACAAAAAAGTAGTGGATGCGCGAAAGTGTGAAGTATGGTGAACTAACTCTATGGTTTGGTTACCATGGATGCATTTCACTGTTAGAAAATTATATGTCAATTACAGATATATTCTAATTGTCTTACGTATTTTTACTATAAATAAAACAACACTACATTAAATATATACTGCTTTATTCTTGTCACATATGGTGATCGTCAAGATCCACAAAACACGAGTTCACAGAACTTTACATGGTAGCAGAGCTTTGATGTTGCAAGAATACCAAATGTAAGTATACCCATACAAAATGTCGATTGCAAAAATTGACGCGCTCACGAAAGACAACTATGATACATGGGTGATACAAGCAGAAGCCGTCCTAGTGAGACAAAAACTTTGGAAATACGTTGAGACACCCTTGTCTTTGAACGCAACCGCCGACGACGTAGATAAGGACAGATTAGCTAAATCTGAACTGATCCTTATTATCGCTCCATCTGAGCTTAAACAAATTAAAAACTGCGGCACTGCCAAAGATGTTTGGGACAAACTGAAAAATACTTATGCCAGTAAGGGACCTGCACGAAAGGCGTCTCTACTGAAACAACTGATCCTTACGAAACTAGAAGGACACGACGTACGCAGTCACCTGAACAAGTTTATGGATACAGTGGACAAACTGGCCGACATGGACGTTATCATCAACGACGACTTGTTAACTATCATGATGTTATACAGTCTCTCTCCTGATTATGAAAATTTCAGAGTTGCTATTGAATCGCGCGACAGTCTTCCAAAGCCAGAAGAGCTTAAAACTAAAATATTAGAAGAATTTGAAGCACGTCACAATCAAAACATTACCAATACCAACGAACCTGAATCCTCACATGAAGAAGAAGCATTATACGCGTCCTGCCGAATTTGCAAACGCAGAGGTAACATTTTCAAACGAAAGAATCACAAAGTATGTACAAACTGCTGGAAGAAAAACAACGGGAGGTCTAAGAAACTAAACACTGACTCTCATCGGAACAATTATGCTACACAGTGCCTTCTTACACGCAACAAGAAGCCTGAGAACAATATTTGGATCCTGGACAGCGGCTGCACATCACATATGACTTTTCGACGAGACCTATTTAAAAACATCGAGAAAACATCCAGAAAACTTAACTTTGCAACTGAAGATTGCTCTGCAGAGATTGAAGGTAAAGGTACAGTCTCTTTCATTTCTAAAAATGGAGACGGTGAAGCTCTCACTCACCTGAAGGACACGCTGTACGTACCTAGTCTGTGCACTAACCTACTGTCAGTCAGCAAGATAACAGATGCCGGCTGTACTGTCCTCTTCACAAAGGACAAAGCGACAGTCAGCAACCCAAAAGCTGGAATAACTCTCACTGCTCACAAAGAAGAAGATGGTCTCTACCACATCAAACCAAACAAGCATGAGTGCAACAACCTGGCCAATGAAAAAGATGACGTAGCTCCGACATCCTCAAAGAAAACGGACTCGGCAAACATGGACATCTATGACTGGCACAGAAAACTTGGGCACATGAACGCCAACGATTTAAAACATGCACTCCAAAACCAAACTCTTCTCGGTTTGAACTTCAATGCATCGGAAAAATTACAGGAATGTGAAACCTGCATTCTAGCTAAAATGCACCGAGTACCAGCTCCCCGTGAGAAAACTACACAACGTACATCTGAACTCATAGAAATCGTTCACACCGACGTCTGTGGACCCATCCGAACGCCCACATTAAGCGGAAACAAATACTTCGTCACCTTTATTGATGACTACAGTCGCTACAGTCGCGTGTACATGATGAAAAACAAGAGCGAAGTCTTAGAGAAATTCAAAGAGTTCAAACAGATGGCAGAAACTCACACAGGGAAGAAAATAAAAGCCGTACAATCGGATAATGGCACCGAATGTACGAGCCCGATTGTCAGGAGGTACATTTGTTGCGCTAGTTCTGGGTGCAAAATGAGACGCAGTGTTCGTGAATAATAATTAGTCTATTTAGTCTACACAAAGTCACAACGTTAAACGATTTATTGGCACACAATACCCTATCACTAAATTAAATCTATAGAACTTTATATTACTTATTACAATTACACAGGACTATTACGGAGGACACACTTATATTTACTTGTGACGTATACTAGACGGAAGCAGGAACAAGACTCGCTCTCATCGCCCGCGCAAGACCTTTTATACTAGCCTAGCGACGTGTGAGGTGCGGGGAGGGTTGTGGCATTGCGTCTCGTGCATTACCAAATATGGTAGCGTTATTTGGCGTTTGTTCACTTATGACGACCAATCACGAGTCACTTACGCGGGACAAGACACGCCCCCAATGTCTTCCTAGAAATGTTAGTAGGTACCTATGTTTGTTATGATTTGTTATGACATTCTGTTCTATTCTGAACATTCTCCCGCCGTGAACCATCGTGGATGGTTCAGTTACTTAGTTTATCACAGGATGTCATATCATTCACAATCCCTAAACTAAAAAAGGTAAATGACAATGACATGCACAAAATTAAATTAAACAGGTAACACAATGTTTACAAAGACTAAAACAATACTAGTTATACTAAAATTACTATAAGGTGAGAACTAAAAGACGACATAGGCCCATCATTATTTAAGAAGCGTCTTGAGATACTAGTTTAACCAGCCTTTTAACAGGTCGTCTTAAAATTCCCCCTTTCGTCTTAATATCTACGGCGCGCACAATGTTATCACTCTCGGGAAATGTCCTAATAACCAGCCCCATGGGCCACGAGTTCCGCGGCAGGTTGCTATCCGCGACAAGCACGACGTCCCCGGTGAGTATCGGAGCGCCACGTCCGTGGGGCTCCCGCCGGTGCTGCAGGTCAGGCAGGTATTCTTGGACCCATCTTGCCCAAAACTGGTCGGCGAGTCGCTGCGAGGCGCGCCATTGCGCACGTCCGATGAGGTCCCGGTCGTTGAAATCACCTGGTGGCGGGTTTGACGCTGGGCCGTGCAGCAGGAAATGATTTGGCGTGAGTGCCTCCGGATCATTTGGATCCACAGAAACGTGAGTGAGTGGTCTGTTATTTACGGTAAACTCTACCTCAGCTAGCAGAGTCGCCAGCGTTTCTTCGTTGGGGTGGCGCTCCCGTAATGTGCTGAAGAGAGCGGTCTTCACGCTTCGCACCAGTCTTTCCCACGCGCCGCCCATGAAAGGTGCGCTGGGGGGAATGAAGCGCCAGGTGATACGCTGTCGGCTTGCCTCTTGTCGTGTTGACGCGTCGATGGATGCTCGGAGCTCGCGGTCCGCGCCGTGCAGGTTGGTCCCGTTATCAGACCATACTTGAGAAGGAGGGCCCCGGCGCGCGATGAAGCGACGCAGGGCCATCACAGCAGACTCCGTCGCTAGGCTCGCAGCGACCTCGAGGTGTACTGCCCGTGTAGTCAGGCAGGTGAAAAGCGCCACGTAGCGCTTGTGTACGGCGCGTCCCACGGAGACGTGGAGAGGCCCGAAGTAGTCGAGGCCCACGTACGTGAAAGGGCGCTCGTGATGGGCGAGGCGACAGGGCGGCAGGTTGCCCGTCGGGGGCTCGGGCGGCACGTTGCGGCGCGCTCGGCAGTCCAGGCAGCGTGACACGATGGTTCGTGTGGCGGGGCGTAGGCGCGTCACCCAATAGCGAGTGCGGCACTCGTTGACGGTTGCCTCGACGCCGGAGTGGTGCAGTCGCCTGTGGACTGCCTCGATGAGTAGTCGGGTGATGTGGTGATTTCCATCGAGGATGGCCGGACTCGATTGATGATCTGAAATGCATCGTGCCGCGCTTACGCGCGACCTTAGTTTGAGTAAATTGTCGGAATCAACATAAACTGATAGTGCCCGTAGTCTGCCAGTTTTATAGTTAGTGTCACTGAGTTCACCACTGAAACTTTGTCTTTGTATAACCTTTATTAACAGTACTTCTGCTTTATTCAATTGTTCGGCAGTTAATTGTATAAATTTGGTGACACTTTGTACTTTGAGTTTAGCGTTCACTGAAAGTTTTGCACTACACTTTTTACTATTCCACGCTGGATCAGATTCTCTATTTTTAGTATTAACTTTATAGTTCACCTGGTCTGTGTTGGTTACCATACACTTTAACAGTTCTGCCGCTTGGATGACTCGGGCGGTCGTTCGCAATAGGCGCTCCCACCGGGAGAAGCGAGTGTGGTCGGGGACCGCTGCGGTCGGGTCCACGCCCGACTCAGCGATGTGGTGCACACGCTCCTCACCGGTGAGCTCGTAGGCTGCCGGCTGCTCTGCAGGCCACGTGTCGGGGTGACCTCGTAGGAAGTCAGGCCCGCGGAACCACCGATGCTCGGAGTCCAGCTCGCGCGGCACGTCGCGCGTAGCGTCGTCGGCGACATTAAGGGCAGTGGGTACCCACCGCCAGTCGCTGAGCTTAGTGTGCTCCTCGACGGCGGCGATGCGATGGGCTACGAACGGGCGGTACGAGCGCGCCCCGTTCCGTAACCAGGTAAGGACAGTGGTACTGTCTGTCCAGTACGTGATGTGATGCGGCTTGTAGTCATGCTCGGCCGTGATTGCTGCACCCAGGCGGCTGCCCAGAACTGCAGCCTGCAGCTCGAGTCGCGGGATCGAGGTGAGCTTAAGTGGTGCGACTTTTGTCTTCGCAGCCACCAGCGCCAGTGTGATTTGCCCATCCTCGCTCGCCGAGCGCCAATAGGCGACAGCAGCGTATGCAGATTGGCTCGCGTCCACGAACACATGTAACTCAAAAGGTTTATCTTTAGAATAAGCCATATACCAACGCGGGATTTTAATAGTCTTTAGCCTTTGTAGGTGTGTAGTCCACTCGTTCCACTGTTGGGCGAGATCAGCGTCTATGTCGACGTCCCAGCCGGTGCCGCGGCGCCAAACTTCTTGCAGTAGTACCTTCGCCCTATTAGTAACGGGAGAGACGAAGCCTAGAGGGTCAAACAGGGACATCATTATACGTAGTACCTCACGTTTTGTTGGCCTGGGTTTGCCGATAAGTGTAGGTGGAAGCCTCGATAGGTCTAAATTGAAACCTATGTCATCCTGAGTTGGTCTCCACTCTAGTCCTAGGACACGCTCGGTGGCCGCGTCCATGTTGAGGCCGAGGTTGTCGTTTGCTGCCCCTGGAGCTAACGCGTCCAGAACTTCCTTGCTGTTTGACGCCCACTGTCTTAGTTCATAATTAGCTTCCCTATGTATACGATCTATGTCCTTAGAGACGCGTACTGCTTCCTCGGAGGTGTCGAAACTGTCCAACAAGTTGTCGACATAATGATTTTTAATAATCGATTGACATGCTTCAGTATGAGATTTTTCGTACCTGCGAGCATTGACGTCTTTCACGTAAATCGCGGTCGATGGCGAACACGTAGCGCCGAATATCAGTGACGTCATTCTCCATTTGTCTGGTGGCCTGTCGTCACGCCTGTCTCCGCGCCATAGATAGCGAAGCGCGTCGCGATCTTCGGGACGTATCTTCACTCTCATGAACATCTCTTTGATGTCTGCTGACACGGCGACGCGTCGTTGACGGAAGCGCATTAGTACTCCGGGTAGTGACTGTAACATGTCAGGACCTTTGAGTAGGTAGTCATTCAGTGACTTACCTTTAGTAGTCGCGGCAGCGTCGTGGACTATTCGCAGCTTGTCCGGTTTTAGTGGGTTAAGTACGGCGAAGTGTGGAAGGTACCACGTGCGCCCAGTAGTAGAAGTAGGCGGCGCCGGCTCGGCGTAGCCATTATCGATAAGTGCTTGCATTTGTTTACCATATTTATCTTTCAGGGAACTGTCCCTGTCTAGTTTGCGTTCTACACTGAGTAGTCTGCGTAATGTATTTTCGTAATTATTTGGCATCTCGACGGTATCGCTTTTCCATAGTAGCGGTACTTCATATACCTTATCTCGGACCGTCGTACGTTCCTCTAGAAGCGTGATCGCTCGCTGATCTGGATCGTTAGTAGGCAGTTTCGGCGTGATCATGAGGGACTCAAGCATGAAGTGATCACGTAGCTGCTGATCCATGCTCTGTTGTTCGGACTCCTCGTGTGTGTTGACATAGTTGACGCGATCCGGACGCGGCAGCGCCCGACTGTGTGTTCCATGTAGTACCCAACCCAATGTCGTTAATGACGCGACTGGTTGATCGCGGCGGCCGCGCCTTACCTTAGTAGACACGAGGAGGTGCCAGTTGTCTTGGCCGATCAGTATTTTTGGCGAAGCCCGCTCGAACTTGAAGTACTCCGCCAGGTCTTGTAGATGTTTGCAGTCAGCGACGTCCTGCCGCGCAATTGCTTGAGCGGATAAACATAGATCGGCTATAGTTCGAGCGTTGATAATATGTTTATATTTAGATGGCCCTTGTATGCTAACGCGTACTTTACATGACTCCGGCGACGCCTTTGTGTCTCCAATTGCTTCTATTTGGAGCGGTGCGCGAGGTCCCTGTAGGCCTACTCTGTCGGCGATGTCAGCGTCAATGAGTGTGACGGTCGATCCGTCGTCTAGGAGCGCGTGTGTTTGCACCGCGCCCGCCGGTCCGGATATTACTACAGGAATAATTTTTAAGTACGACTTACATGCATGTTGTATCCACGTCGATGCCACGGTTTCCCTTGCAGATTCATCAGTTTCTGTTTTAGTTTCTACATTCACCGGCTCTCTATGTAGTAGTGAGTGGTGCATTCGTTCGCAACCACCTACGCTGCACTTTTTACGATTACACTTATGCGCCTTGTTACGCAGACGTAAACACGTAAAGCATAGTCCGCGCTCCCGCGCCATGTTCCAACGTTCCTCAATTACGGCTGCACTAAATTGTTCACATTTATATATGTTGTGACCCTCCACTAAACATATAGGGCATGTACTCACATTTTTACGACTCTGCGATTCCGCCACGTTGTACGCTCGCGAGCGAGTGGGCGGCGGTTTGTTCGCCGACGGCCGCTGTGTTGTTGTGTCGGGCGCTGTAGTCTCCGGCGGCGCATATGGGCCGCAGCGCTCAGACTCCCTGCTAAGAAACCGGGACAATTTCACTAAGTCCGGCTCATCAAATGGTTGCTCGGCGGCGAAGTCGTACCACCGGTAACGTAGAGTAGGTGTGAGTTTTTCAATGGTTACTTTTGTCGCCTCCGGGTTGTACAAGTAATGCATCCGACGTAATGCTTGTAGTGTGGCGACGATGTTGGATACACGGCTACTAAATACACAAATATCCCTAGCATTATCATTAAGCCGCGGGAGAGCGCGTAAGCGTTCAAGTTCCGATAACGCAATACAATCGGGCCGGCCGAATCTCACTTCTAGAGATTTTATTATTTCAAATGGGGCCGGGCAGTAAGCTAGTAGGCTTTCGACCGCCTCCTTGGCGCGTCCAAACAAACTCTTCCTGAGTCGTGATATGTTTTCACAATCATTATATGACGGCGCTGACTCGTCGTACGCCGCCTTAAACATAAGCCACTCTTGGTGTGCCCCGCCGAACCGGGGTAGGTCTAATTGATAACGATAGTGTACTGACGACGTACCTGTACGTGCGGCGACAGTGATCGCGGCGGCGAGCTCCGAGATATCTATAGAGTTTGTCTTCGGAGCGGCACTTGGTTCTACTTTAATCTCATTTTTACCCGCATGTGTGCGTGGCTCGTAGGGCGCGGGTGCGCTAGTGATGTGTGGTTGCGACCACACAGTCGAGTACAGCGGCGCGGTAGCGCCAGCGTGATTCGGTAATGGATAAGCCCATTCAGCTGTAACCGGCGGCAGCAGTGCGCCGACTCGGTTCCCATATGAGTGTGCAGTACTTACTACGGCGGCCTGCATCGTTGTTGCAACAAACGGTGGACTCACGTGCTGCGGTGGAGGTCTCGATCGCTGCTGCATCGTTGTTAGCGGCTCCGAAATTGGCGGGGCGGTCGCGAGCGGAGGAGGGTAAACACATTCAGTTGTGTCATCGCGCGCGAGTGGCTGGTTAGTTTCCAACCATAACCCAACTCTTCTGTCCGTTTCCGATATAACGGTGACCTCGTCATCGACTTCATCTTCATCTGATTCCGCTTCTAACGTCGCGATGCGGGCGGAAGCGAGCTCAACTTTTAGTTCGATAAGCGCTTCACGAGCACGTGCTAGTGTAAGTTTCTTCACGGACGCCTTAGTTCGTGAAGAGCGAGTATGTTCCTGGTCCCTCTCCAATGATTTCCCCGAAGTTTTGGTAGGTTCTATACATGACGTGGTTGTGGTAGAGTCTTCTGTGGTTACGGGGCGCACGGGCGCGGTCTCATCGGCGCGAGCAATGGGCTCGATGGCGCGGGCGTCGACCGCTTCGACGTCCGCGGCGGCGCGGGCCGCGACCGCGGCGGCGCGGGTTGCGTGCGCGCGTTCACGCCCCGAGTTTGATCGTGTTACCGGCATTTTTAGTAGGTAGGTACTAATCACGACACTACGCGCACTTAACTCACACTCACAATATTATTCGACTCGAAGGACCATTAATGTACGAGCCCGATTGTCAGGAGGTACATTTGTTGCGCTAGTTCTGGGTGCAAAATGAGACGCAGTGTTCGTGAATAATAATTAGTCTATTTAGTCTACACAAAGTCACAACGTTAAACGATTTATTGGCACACAATACCCTATCACTAAATTAAATCTATAGAACTTTATATTACTTATTACAATTACACAGGACTATTACGGAGGACACACTTATATTTACTTGTGACGTATACTAGACGGAAGCAGGAACAAGACTCGCTCTCATCGCCCGCGCAAGACCTTTTATACTAGCCTAGCGACGTGTGAGGTGCGGGGAGGGTTGTGGCATTGCGTCTCGTGCATTACCAAATATGGTAGCGTTATTTGGCGTTTGTTCACTTATGACGACCAATCACGAGTCACTTACGCGGGACAAGACACGCCCCCAATGTCTTCCTAGAAATGTTAGTAGGTACCTATGTTTGTTATGATTTGTTATGACATTCTGTTCTATTCTGAACACCGAATATGTTAACAAGGAATTCGACGCTTACCTGAAAGGCTGCGGGATACAACGAAGGCTTAGTGCGCCTTACACCTCGCACCAAAACGGAGTAGCTGAAAGGAAAAACCGCACTCTGATCGAGAAAGCAAGAGCCTTACTCATCGATGCGAAAGCACCTTTAAAATGCTGGGGCGAAGCTGTCATGACTGCAAACTACCTTTCTAACAGGAGTCTGAACAGTGCCATCCAGAACAAAACACCATATGAAGCATGGGTTGGAAGAAAGCCGTGCATTAATCACCTTTATATATTTGGCTCCAAAACGTTTGTTCTTATCAAGGGCACTACTGGTCATAAATTCGCACCAAAAGCAATTCCTGGCATGTTTATTGGATACTCTGAAACCTCGAAAGCGTTCAAAATTCTACTACCTTCCAAAAATAAAGTGGTCACATCAAAAGATATCCGCGTGATGAAATCCATGTTTTACGACAAAACAAACAAAGATAATATCACCGATCTCTTCAACGATGAACCTCCAAAACCTTTGAAATCGTCTAAACCAGAACGTAAGCAAGTATCAATACACTTTGACGATATTGAAGATGGAGACGGCTCCTCACTTGACAGCATTAGCGAAACTAATAATGAAAATCTCGACACTACGTTGCAACAAAATTTGGTCAACAGCACTGAAGATGTTGAACTAGCGGAACAACTGGAACACGTAAACAACGAAAGCGATTACGAGTCCCTTTCCAGTTCTAACCTTGTCGATGATGATGAACCTGTCAATATTGATGCTGAGGAAACCATAACAAGATCTTTGAGAGACAGGTCAACAATCTCAGCTCCTAAGAGATATGATGACTTTATCATGGCAGCTGCTGAAGAGATTGAAAACCTGCACAAACCCATAGAACCTGACACTTACAAAGAAGCGATGGAATCTCCTGATAAACACAAGTGGCAGAACGCCATGAAAAACGAGATGACGTCATTAAAGGACAATCACACCTGGGACCTAGTCGATCTACCTACAGGACGCAAAGCCCTACCTAGCAAGTGGGTGTACAAAATAAAAATGAACCCTGATGGTACCGTCGAAAGGTACAAGGCCAGAATGGTCATTAAGGGTTATTCCCAGATACCAGGAGTGGACTATGACAGGACGTTCAGTCCAGTGGTTCGACTGAGCACTGTGCGGTCGCTAATAGCAGTGGCTGTTCGCGAAAATCTAAAACTGACTCAGTTCGACGTAACCACCGCCTTCCTTAACGGCGAAGTAAAGGAAGAGATCTACATGAAACAGCCCGAGGGCTATCGAGATGGGACGAAACGGGTTTGTAAATTAAAACGCAGTCTGTATGGCCTAAAAGCAGGCACCACGCTGCTGGAACACATGCATCGCAGAATTCCTGTTAAAATCTGAATTTAAGCAGAGCGACGCAGATCCGTGCTTATTTGTCCGAACGAAAGACCGATCAAAAGTCATTGTAGCTCTCTACGTAGACGATGGGCTTGTAGCGCACAACTCGACAACAGCAGGCGAAGAGTTTTTGAATGAACTTAGAGGAAGATTCAAAATTACTACCAAACCTGCGTCGTACTTCCTTGGAATCGAAATAAACGTGCGAAAGGATAGTTCCATATCCTTGTGCCAAAAGGCATACACAAAGAAAGTCCTGGAAAAATACGGAATGTTCAAGTGCAAGCCAGCCCCGACACCCATCATTAAAGAAAATGAAACGGGAGTAAATGAAAGTATCAAGACGAACTTCCCTTATAGACAAGCTGTGGGTGCTTTAGCTTACCTATCAGTAGGTACGAGACCTGACATCACATACGCTGTTGGAGTCGCATCCAGAAACCTAGCAGCACCTACTAAGGAGGACGTCATGCTTGTCAAGCGCGTCTTCCGCTATTTAAAAGGGACGTTAGACAAGGGCCTGACATTCTCGAAGAACTCACCATCACACTTGGTCTGCTACAGCGACGCAGATCATGGAGGAGACCAGACAACTGGAAGATCAACATCCGGTATAGTGTGCATATTCTCTGGTGGCGCTATAAGCTGGAGAAGCCAGATACAACCTACAGTGTCGATATCTTCAACTGAAGCGGAGATAATAGCAGCGAGTGAATCTGCTCAGGAAATTTTATGGCTGAATCGATTATTTAATGATCTGACCAAAATAGACAAACCTGTTTTGAACTTAGACAATAAGTCAGCCGTTTATCTCGCACACAACCCAAGGTACGAATACCATAAGCGTACGAAGCATATTAAACTGAAACACTTCTTCGTTCGGGAATGTGTCGCCAATGGAGATTTTGATGTCAATCAAGTTCCATCCGAGATTCAATTAGCTGACATGCTTACAAAGCCTCTGTTCGGGCCCAGACTATCAGATTTAAGTTTCAGAATGGGACTGAAGAATTTATCTTTAAATTCTTAAAACTTCCGAGGATGTGAAGTATGGTGAACTAACTCTATGGTTTGGTTACCATGGATGCATTTCACTGTTAGAAAATTATATGTCAATTACAGATATATTCTAATTGTCTTACGTATTTTTACTATAAATAAAACAACACTACATTAAATATATACTGCTTTATTCTTGTCACATATGGTGATCGTCAAGATCCACAAAACACGAGTTCACAGAACTTTACAGAAAGTTTACCTCTTGGAAAGAGTTGTGAAAAATTCTTGCAAAAATCTGTACCCGGTCTAACGTCACCATGGATAAGGCGATTGCAGAGGCCTCAAAGGTACAAATAATGCACCTTGATGGAACGAACTTTAAGCATTGGAAGTATAGGATCGATACAGTGTGTAGAGCAATTCCCGGTGCTGAAGATATTTTGGAAGGGAAGATCTGTAGACCTGTTGAACCAGTAGATGTCAGAAATGAATCTGCAAAAATAAAATACGAATCGGATTTAAAAGAATTCCGGAAAATTGACTGTATTCTTTTGACTCTGATGACGTCAAACATGACGGATGAGATACTTGAACAAGTCATGCGGTACAAAAGCGCTAAAGAAGTATGGGATGAGCTAGATCGCCTCTACAATGCAAGAAGCGAAGACAAAAGCTATGATCTCTGTTTAAAATTCTTTGATTATAAAAAGGATTCTGAACATGACATAACAAAGCATATATCTGCGTTAAAAAACATTTGGCATGAATTGAACAGCCAAATTGATGCGACTTTGCCCGAGATATTACTAATCTGTAAAATACTTGGAACTTTACCAAAAGATTATTTCGCTTACAAGTCAAGTTGGCTCCTTATATCAAAAAAGGATCGGACAGTAGAGAACTTAACTTCGCAGCTTAGTGCATATGAAAAAGCGTTAAGTACTAAAGATGAGACAGAGAAAAATGAAGAAGTATTAATCGTGAAGACACAGAAGAAGAAAAAAGTTTTTAAATGTAATTATTGTGGAGAAGTTGGACACTTTGTACGAAAATGCCAAAAATGGATAAATGATGGACGTCCACGAAAGCCGTCAAATGACAGTAAAACCTTAAATGTTAACCTGACAGTGTTAGCTTGCGATGATGGAATGCCAATAGATACAAATTACTGGTACGTTGACAACGGAGCGACAAGCCATGTTACGAATTCAGGCGACTTCTTTGAAAGCTTCGAACACTTTAAGAGTTCACATACGGTAACTGCAGCGAATGGACAAACCATTGAAGCCATTGGAATGGGCAACATTCGAGCTGAAGCCAAGGTCAATGGAAACGTAGAACACGTACTATTGAAGGACGTTTGGTATGTTCCAAAAATCAAAAGAAACTTATTCTCAGTTCTTTCTGTGCACGATAACTCATCCATGAGTACGTTTGAGTCTACGCCTAAACAATGCATGGTGAAAGTAAATGGAAGCATTAGAGTAATTGGGACTAGAGCGATTAAAGGTGGACTATTTAAGCTAGAGCTTACCTGCGTTGCGCCCAAAAATCGAGAAGTCAATCAACTACTGTCAAATCCATTACAAGTCTATCATGAAAGGCTAGCACATCGAAACAAAAGACACGTTAGTCAAGTCATCGAAAACGAGCTAGGGTTAAAAGTGAAGGATACGCAATCTGACATCTGCGAAGGATGCGTTTATGGAAAGGCTCACAGGCAATCATTTGGTACAAGGGTTAGAGCCACGTAAAGCCGGAGAACTAATCCATACTGATATTTGTGGACCGTTTCCATATTCAATTTCGAAATTACGATATTATGTCCTGTTTAAGGATGACTTTACACGCCATCGTTGCATCTATTTTCTTCGAGAAAAGTCTGAAGCAGCTTCAAAGCTTGATATTTTCTTAAAAGAAGCTAAAGTTGCGGGACACGTTATCAAAGAAGTATTAAGCGATAATGGTGGAGAATTTATCAGCGAAAAGTTCAAAAATATCTTAACCGAAAACGGCATCAAGCAAAGGTTCACGATGCCCCACACCCCGGAGCAAGCAGGTTGCGTAGAAAGAGAAAATAGGACGGTGGTAGAAGCCGCGCGGGCTATCATGCATGCACATGAGAAGATACCTGATGGCTTATGGGCAGAGATAGTAAACGCAACAGTCTACGTGTTGAATCGCACAGGGCCATCTAGCGTGCCATGCAAGTCACCTCATGAACTGTGGTACGGAAAGAAGCCAGCGATCAAACATCTAAGAATCCTAGGTTGCACGTGCTATGCCCATGTCCCTAAAGCTAACCGCAAGAAGCTGCAACAGAAAGCTATAAAAGGTATTCTTATTGGTTATGAAGGAGACGAAGGCTATAGAATCTGGAATAAGGAATCACTCAAATTGATTAGATCCAGAGACGTGATATTCGAAGAAGTACCATTACTGGGCAAATCTAAAGAGTTTGAGCCTAAATCAGAAGAGCCGAAAACTCTTCAGAAAAGCTTATTCCATAATTTTCCAAGTCTGCATAATGAATTCGAAACTAACGATACTAGAGAGATTGGAGAGCGGAATATTACAGAGTTCGGATCTGAAGTAATTGAAGAACCTACTTCATCAAGGGCACGTCACGAAGCCAATAATGAGATAGATGATGATCTAGATGAATCAACGTTTGAATCCGTTATCTCTGAAGAAGAAAATGGAGAACTCGCTGAAGGTAACGAAGCCGATGATCCTGATCTATCTGATGACGACCATGAAAGAGAAGGAAGTCAGATGATTCTCAGAGATAGAGCAAATCTTAGACCTCATGTACGGTTCAATGACTATATTATGGCATTAGAAGCTGAAAATTTGTTCGAACCGAAAACCTTCAAACAGGCAATGTCATGTAAGGCTAAAGAAGAATGGAAAAAGGCTATCGAAAGCGAAATGAACTCGCTGAAAGAAAACCAGACGTGGGTGCTAGTCGAACTACCAAAAGGTCGGAAAGCCATTCCATGTAAATGGATTTTCAAAATAAAGACTAATCCTGATGGATCTGTTGAAAAATATAAGGCTCGACTGGTTATAAAAGGATATTCTCAGAAGAAAGATGTAGATTTTCATGAAACTTTTAGTCCTGTTGCTAGGAGTAGCACAATAAGAGCTGTTCTGAGTGTTGCTGCTAAAGAAAAGCTGAGACTAGCACAGTTTGACGTGTCCACAGCCTTCCTTTATGGCACTTTAGACGAGGAAATATACATGAAACCACCTGAAGGTTATACTGAAGAGAGGTATGTGTTTAAATTAAAGAAAAGCCTGTATGGATTAAAGCAAGCCCCACTCTGTTGGAACAGATGCATCACAGACTATATCGTAAAGACAGGTTTCAAGCAAAGCCAGTCCGATCCTTGTTTGTTTGTGAGAAAAAATGGCAAGGAGAAAATTGTTCTCGCACTGTACGTTGATGATGGTCTTATTGCTTACTCAAGCGAGAAACTAGCTAACTGCTTCCTAGAAGAAATGAGGGCACATTTCAAAATAACAGAGAAACCAGCAAGCTATTTTCTTGGAATGGAGATAGAAAGGTACTCTGATGGTTCTATTTTACTGCATCAGAAATCGTACATCGCTCGCATATTACAAAGGTTTGGCATGGAGAAATGTAAGCCAGTGCCAACACCAATTTTAAAAGCAAATAATGCTCGAGATGTTAATGAAGTTTCAATGAGCTTCCCGTACCGTGAAGCTGTTGGATCACTAGCTTATTTGATGACAAGCACGAGGCCTGACATAGCCTTTGCTGTCAGTGTTGTATCTCGAAATTTAGATAAACCTACAAGGGAGAACATCATCAATATCAAGAGGATAATGCGTTACTTGAAAGGGACTATAGATGAAGGCATCGTTTATAAGCCAGGAAATAGTCATAACTTAGAATGTTACAGTGACGCTGACCATGGAGGTGATCTTGAAACTGGAAGGTCTACCTCAGGCATTCTTTGCATGTATGCTGGAGGTCTAATATCCTGGAATAGTAAACGCCAGAGCACAGTAGCGATTTCATCCACCGAGGCAGAAATAGTGGCAGCAAGTGAAACTGCTAGAGAAATTATTTGGCTTCGAAAGATTATGAAAGAAATCATTGGTGAATGTCCAGCATCCCTATGTGTTGATAACGAATCAGCAATTAAGATGGCTAAGAATCCACCAGAATTCCACCAAAAGACCAAACACATAAGGATACGATCATTCTTTATACGAGAATGTGTTCAAGATGGAAGCATTACCATCTGCCATGTGCCAGCAACAAGGCAGATTGCTGATATGCTCACCAAACCACTTTATGGGCCTAGAATTGTAAGTCTTAAGAAGATGGCTGGCATTATAAAGAGAGGTGGATGTTAGGAACAGATACTCCTTTAACATCTATCACCAGCCTTAGATGTTACCATAGCAAGCAAAATGTTGTTGACTGTCATCGATGTCACCATTGCACTTGACTAAAATATTTCTTACAGTTTACGTCAATAATATTCGTTTATTTATAGTAACTGGTTTTATTCGATCCCACAGTACTTATATCTACTTTAACAAATACAAACTGCATCATGGAAATGTACGCCAGAGACAAATCGCCAATCAGGTACCAAAAATGTCCCTAAAGAGATTAAAATGATGGTTCTGGAAAAAAGAAGGCTAAGACGAGTTTGGCATAGCAGCCGGCATTCGTCGGACAAAAGAGCATTTAATAAGGCGGCCGCTGAATTGAAACAGTACCTCAAGGAAATTGAAGATGAGACAATGAAGAATATACTTAAGAACTTGAATGCTTCAGCTAGGAATGAATATTCACTGTGGAAAACTGTAAAAAATTGTAAACTAGCACCCCAACTGGCCAAAAATCCTATTAAGTTACAAAACAACACATGGGCTAAAAGTGACAAAGATCGTGCCGAGGCTTTTGCTTCATTTCTAGCTGAAGTTTTCAGTCCTAATTGCGATAACACCGGTACTGATAAAGATATCGAGGACTATTTGCAAGCAGACTTACAACTCAGTCTCCCATTGCCTAGCTGCTCGCCTCGAGAGGTTCAAAGGGAGATAAGAAATTTGAAGCTTAAGAAAGCGCCTGGATTTTGCTTGGTGGCAGCAGAGATATTGCGACAACTTCCAAAAAAGGCCATTGTCTTAATTTCTCAGCTCTTAAATGGTGTCTTAAGAACAGGATGTTACCCAAAAGTGTGGAAGATATCCGAAATCATCATGATTCCAAAAGCGGGCAAGCCTCCACACCAAGTAGCGTCTTATAGGCCCATAAGTCTATTGCCTATAATCTCAAAATTATTTAAAAAGCTTGTGTCACGGCGATTAAAGCATATTTTGGAGGACAACAACATAATACCACCGCATCAGTTTGGGTTCAGGGCCGGCCACTCAACTGTGGAGCAAGTACACAGAGTGGTTAACTCTATTAGAGTAGCATTGGAAAAGAAGCAATATTGTTCTGCTGCCTTTCTGGACGTACAGCAGGCTTTTGATAAGGTTCATCAGGGACTATTATTTAAGATGAAGAGTCAGCTTCCTCACAATTTATACTCCCTTCTGAAATCTTACTTGGAGGATAGATTGTTTCGAGTAAGAGTAAACGACGACTACTCAAGATGCTACGAAATAACAGCAGGTGTACCTCAGGGCTCGGTCCTGGGCCCAACTTTATATCTGATTTACACTGCAGACATACCCACGTCTGAACATGTTGTATCCGCAACCTATGCAGATGACACTGCCGCCCTTTCCAGTGATAAGGATCCTCATGTGGCTTCTGCTATACTACAGGAACACCTTAACAAAGTATAGATGCATGGATGGGGAAGTGGCGTATTAAGGCGAGTGCAAATAAATCAATGCATGTGACATTCACTCTCCGAAAGGAAAACTGCCCCTCTGTTAAACTCGGCAACGAAGTATTGCCTCACCAAGAAACGGCGAAATATCTTGGCATGCACGTGGACAGGAAACAGACGTGGAGAGTACACATAAAAAAGAAGCGTGATGAGTTAGACATTCTACTCAGAAAGCTTATTTGGCTTCTAGGAAGGAATTCATACGTGTCTCTGGAAAACAAACTCCTTATCTACAAAGCAGTATTAGTACCCGTCTGGTCATATGGTATAGAACTGTGGGGCTCTGCAAAAAATTGCAATGTTGAAATATTGCAAAGATTTCAAAACAAAGTCCTTAGAAATGTATCAGACGCTCCTTGGTTTCTTAAAACCAGTGAACTACACGAGCATTGTCGAGCATTTACAAATAAACACTGTGAAGGAAGAAATTGAGCTCAAGACAAGTAGATACAAGGACCGTATAGAATCACATACCAACAGCCTAGCCACCGCTCAAGTGTAACACTGCACAACAGAAGGCTTAAGCGCCAGTATATATGGGATATTGTTAAATAGAACAAGTAATTACGAAGGGGTGGTTTCTTCCGATGGGAGGACGAATCTCACTCGACAAACATACACACAGCCCATCTGCTAATGGCCTGGAAAGCCGATCGCAGGATGGATAAACAAACAAAAAAAAAAAAAAAACAAACCGACTTCCAAAAAAAAACACTGCAAACTGAAAAATAACTTTCTTTTCCGAAGTTGGTGTCTTTGGTACCTGTTGTTTTACGTGTTTCGACACCGACTTCGGAAAAGAAAGTTATTTTTCAGTTTGCAGTGTTTTTTTTTGGAAGTCGGTTTGTTTTTTTGTTATAAAGTTTTTTATTTATCTCTTTTTAGTTTTTATAGGTATCTCCAATTGCCATAAAAATCATATATAGCCAAAGAACATCTCATGATGATTCCAATAAGCCCAAACACGACTAGGATACATTGTTTTATTTCGGATTTCCAGTGCCTACCTGCCGGCTTCATCATCAGATCAGTTCGATGGTACCATTTTCATCAGTACTTTTTATTTATAGGTATTTGCTTCATCATAGTCGTTTAACTATTCGAGATATCTAATACCCGTGACATGCTTAGCATTAAGGAGTTCCATTGGCCATCTGTGGTCTTCTTCACCAGTTCCACTTCTCCAAGTGATACTTTCTAAGTGTAAATTATTGCATTGTTGATTTATTTATTATGTATTTTATAAAGAAAAGTTGTCCTTAGGATTACATAAAGCACACCATAAGACCCCTGGGGTCTGTCTTAGCATGCCATGGTCTGGAGTTTGATCAACGCACTATTAGTAAATTAAGGTGAAATCTGTTCGATGTAGTGTTGTTTCAGCTTGCGCTTGATGAAAATACCAAAATCGCTATATGTATGCCTATAATATTTGAGGAGTTCCCTCGATTTCTCCAAGATCCAATCATCAGATTCTGACCTGATGACTATGGGACCAACTAGGAAGTATACCCTTTCAAATAAAAGAAGAATTTTCTGAATCGATTTAGGCCTCTTTGAGTAATCGGGGAACATACATAAAAAAAAGATTCCGACGAATTGAGAACCTCCTCCTTTTTTTGAAGTCGGTTAAAAATTTAATTACTGACCGGTACTGCGAAACGCTGACACCGTCGCCCACTCCAATGTTTTACTCTACTACCACTCCAATACGAGCGTAAACATTATTAATTTATAAATCATGATTTATGATTTAATTTTTGTATATTTTTACATGGTTCATAAAATTATATTTACTAGACGATGTAATTTTCAATACAATTTGTGCAAATTTTTTACTTTTCTGAGTTAGGTAATTTAAAAAGTTGTTCAACTATTATCAGGTTGCCTGATAGAGATCGCGGTATGCGTTAAGGCCGCCCGTTGTATGTATTTTAGTTTTAACTTTCTTTTA
The DNA here is from genome assembly GCA_949775005.1 of Orthosia gothica. Classification (NCBI taxonomy): domain Eukaryota; kingdom Metazoa; phylum Arthropoda; class Insecta; order Lepidoptera; family Noctuidae; genus Orthosia; species Orthosia gothica. Next base: position 30,523,597 of record OX459034.1, on the reverse strand, counting down.
CTTCTTTTTTCTCTCTCTTTCTTTCTTTGACTCTGGTGTACAATAATATATGTATAATAAATATTACTCGTAAACTTGTAAATCCTACATAACTGTGATAGTTTTCCTTTTAATTTCGTTACTTACACTGCTGCTGTGAATTTTTTCACCTTTCCAAAAGCAACCATTCGGATGGCAGGTGGCTCTTGACTTTAATAAAATTAGCAATTTAAAGCTTAATTTTTCGCAAACGGATCATTGAATCAAAAAATGATTTTCACAGACCCGTAATATTTTTGAATGGCCTAGGTAACTGTCCAACGATACCCCACACCATGGGCTTTAAGAGAAAAAAAAACTTACGTGTAGGTAGGTAAGGTAGGAAGGAGGAACGAAATCTATAAATAAAATTTGCCATGGTTTTATTTTACCACTTTGCGGGGTAAATAATATGTTTATCCATGCCAAAGATGCCAAATTATAGCGTTCTAGTACCTTTCTACTTAGAGTCTCTGAGCTAAGCTGCGGACGTAACGGACATGGCGAAACCCTAAAAATGAAGTCTGTGTGTGTAACCCTAAAAGTGACAGCACAATTTTTTCACATACTAGATTTGTTACTAGCATTTTCTCGCGGCTGCACTTAAACAATACCCAAAGTACCGCAAGACTCGGCGATATCGAGCTCTAAGCATTCTATCAATTAAATAATTTTTGAAATTAGGTATGGTCGAAATTTTATCGTCGAAAAAGTTTTATGTTCGTCGTCGGTCCGTTTAAAAATCTAGGTCGCATCATTTATTCATGCCGTTTTGAAAGAAGAAGCGACCAATATTAATCCCTAAGGAACGCCCATTGTGTTTTGGTTTTGGCAGCTGGCGTGCTTGGATTTGGAGCTGAATAACTGAAGGTTGAATTCTATAAATTCTTCTTATATTAAGTACGCTCTTTTCCATTGCCTTCTGACATTCAATTCAAGAATTCATAAAGTAAAAACCGAACACATAAGACGGAGAACGAAAATTATGCTCTAAAACAGAAGTGGCGCTGGACAGGACATTTAGCCAGATACACAGATAAATAAAAGATGGACACTTGAGACAACAGTATGGGAAAGACCGACTGGAAAAAGAAGAAGAGGGCGCCCTAGGAAAAGGTGGATAGAAGTCATAAAAGCTGTAGCGAAGAAGCGAATGGAAAACGACATCAAAAGACAGGGACGCCTGGAACAAGCTGGAGGAGGCGTATATCCGAGAAGGGGTTCTAATCAACGAAAATAAAGACAGTAACGATAGTGATTGAAGTGAAATACAAACGAATTAAAATTAATATTTAATACTGTTTAGTGAAATTGTATTTTATTTAAATTTTAAGACTGTATAATTTAACTGAAATTAAATTGAGTTTAAGAATTTTTAATGCAATTAATATTCTATTTTAGTTGTATGAATGTATAATTTGATGGATATTTTATTTTGATGTTTATGATTGTATAATCTAAATATTTTATATGTTCATAACAGTATAGTAAACTGATATCTGTATTGTTTGATGTTTTTATTTTTTTATAATGCATGTGTTTTGATGTTTTAATGATGATTGGAAATAAATGGGTTTTATTATTATTTCCTTTATTTAATTGCATTTCTTATTTTATAACTACATTTTTAAATATTTTTATAAAACATACAGAATAAAAAAAAACATTTAAATATATAGAAAATAGAGGCCCACCGGTATCGGGAACAGGGTCCAAGCTACCGGCGGTCAGGGCTCCAGAGAGAGGAACCTCCTAACAATACGAGCCGTGTCCAGCAATACTGCTTTCGGGATCAGGCTCTTGATCCAGCCGTCTAACGAGAGTCTCCTAAGGTGTTGGTCGAGGCTCGTGGCTATTAAGCCATTGGCTGACACGACTATCGGTACAATGATCGCTGTGGCCACATCCCACATGTCGACAACCTCGCGAGCCAAGTCAAGATACTTGATTTGTTTATCTTTCTCGGTTTTCACGAGGTTCCCGTTATGCGGGTCAGTTATGTCAACAATCATCGCACCTCCGATGCCACAAGAGTGTATTTCAGAGCAAGTTGCTGATGGATAATCCTGGCTACAAGGTTGTGCCTATGCAAGTACTCTTCGTTAGCTAAGACGAGAACAACCAGAGATAATGTGGCGGATCGATTCACCCGGGCGGTGACATGCTCGACAGATGTCAACCGTGCCATCCTTCACAATAAATCTCCGGTAGTTATTCGTCATGATAACTTCGTCCATAATTGCATAAACAAAACCTTCGGTTTCGCCAAAGAGGTCACCGAAACGCAGCCAGGCTACGGACGCTGATTGGTCTACATCGGACCCATGTAGGGCCCGGAAAAAGCGTCCGTGAAGCTCCTTACTTTGCCATACCTCCCTGCGGTCGTTAGTGTCAAGCACTACAGGCTTGCGCCAGTTCTCATTCGCCAAGGGGAGCGGGGTGAGTCCCTTGTCCACTGCTACTACATCTCGATGCATACCCACGTCTGTGTTTAGAATTGCATATCTCGCGGTTGTGGAGGTTTTTGGCATTTAAAATGCCTCGGCCTCCACACTTCCGCAGGATATACAATCTCATGACCGACGATCGTGGGTGATGCATACGATATGCAGTCAGCTGTGTACGGACCCGCCTATCCAGGGCGTCATGTTCCGTTTGAGTCCATTTGAGTATGCCGAAAGAGTACTTCAATACCGGCATGACCCAACCGTTGAAGGCGCGCACCTTGTTTCCGCCGAATACCTTCTTCAGGCGGCCAAAGAAGCGTTCCCTCAACGATTGCTTCATGTCAATAGTGCTGATACCTAATGCTTCCGACATACCCAAATACTTATAGGTTTCGTTTGGAGAGAGAGATGTCAGGTTTATGGAATCCGCGAGTTGAATTCCCACGGATTCCACAATCTCCCCTCGCTTTACATGCATGACCGCACATTTGTCCACACCAAACTCCATCCTGATGGCGCTACTAAAAGTTTCAGTTACCTTCAGTAGCTCCATCAGCTGAAGATTGCTGGGGGCAAAGAGCTTCAGGTCATCCATGTAAAGGAGGTGAGATATAACCTGACCATCTCTCTTCAACCGATAGCCTAGTCCTGAATTCTCCTGCAGCATGCTTAGAGGATTCAGGGCCAGGCAAAACCAAAGTGGACTCAAACTATCGCCCTGGAATATACCTCGCTCGATCCTTACAGGTTCGCTATGCCTCTGGATATTTCGACATCCTGGATAGCGAAGGACTGTGCTCCATTGCCGCATACACGACATCAGGAAGGTGCGTAGAGTTGTATCTATTTTATACAATTCTAGCACCCTCATGAGCCACGTATGAGGCACCGAGTCATAGGCCTTCTTATAATCTATCCAACATGTCGACAGATCCTTTCGGTAACGCGGAACCTGTTGGCTAATGGCCATATCAATAAGCAGTAGCTCCTTAGTACCGCGGGACCCGTTCCTACATCCATTCTGAGAGACCGACATGATCGAGTTATCGTCGACGTGTTTATTAAGTTTAACTCTCTAAAAAGGGATGTAACAACCTTATAGACCGTTGGTAAACATGTAATAGGTCTATAATTTTTGGGTTCCGCGGTGCTACCAGACTTGTGGAGCAGGTGGGTTATTCCTGTTGTAAGGAACTTGGTTAGCGAACCAGACATTATTATTATTAACTGAAGGTTACCTATATTTATTGTCAAACCGAACACTTTTGCGAAAAGCGAATTTTAGCGAATAGTTAGTACAGTAGGCCGCACAACAGTGGGCACTTTACCTTGAACTGGCCTAACAGAGTTGCAATAGAAAGATAATCCGGACATAATTACCCGACAGCATCAAAACGATAGTTAATTTAAAAAAAACAAAAAACCCGACTGCTTAAAAAGCGAACAAAAAGACGTAAACAAGAAGAAAATCACGCTGTGCAGTCGGAGGATATATCTGGTTTTGGTCAGCCAGCTAACGAATATGTATCATCCAGCAGCACAGCATGATTTTCTTCTTGTTAACGTCTTTTTAGTTCGCTTTTTAAGCAGTCGGGTTTTTATTTTATTTTTTAATTAACTTTTTTAACAAAATAACTAAGATTTTTTTTGTATGAAATATACGAAGACTCGTGTACAACATGCAATTATGACATGAAAAAAGTTTTTGGAGACTATTCTAAACGGAATCAAAATTATTGTAATGCTGAATGTAGTACACATGCTTGAGCTGCCGAATTCAGCTATTTATTAAAAATATTGGTCATCATTTGATCACACGGAGGATAAATATGTATTTTGATAAAAATATATAAAAAGAATACCTTCACATCACATCATCAGCCTATTATTGTTCCCACTGCTGGAACACAGGCCCTCTCTTTGTGAGAAGGAATGGGCCGTAATCCACCACGCGGGACCAGTGCGGGTTGGTGGATGTCACATGTCTTCGAAGTTTTGGTTCTAGGACATGCCGGTTTCCTCACGATGTTTTCCTTCACCGTTTTGAGAGCAGTGGTGAAGAAATAATTTACACAAAGTAAAGCGCCTGCCTGGGCTCGAACCCACGACCTACAACTTGTAAGTCGCGGCCGATAGGTACCACTGGGCCACCATTGCTCTCCTGAAATAATAAAATATAAAAAACACATTCCTAACTGGCTGATATAATCATGGAAACAAGTCAAGAAAGAGTCCCTCGTGTGAGTCGTGCCCCTCCAGTATTGTATCCTTGATCCGCCCCTGTACCTACTTATTTAAAGTAGGCAAATATTTATTAGTAGCTGACCCCCGCGGCTTCGCTAACGTCAAAATTATATCCTATGTTACTCGGAAATAATGTAGCTTTCCACAGGTGAAAGAACTATTTTAATAGGTCCAGTAGTTTCGGCACCTATTCGGAACAAACAAAAAAATCTTTCCTCTTTATAATATTGGACATAGATTTATTTATTATCTTTATACTTTATTGCACACCACGTATGAAAGCACAAGTATTATTGTGTCTGCAATATGTTCATTGTTGGTATTGTCGCACCAATGACAACCCCATGTCATGTCCAGCAGCCTAATTGTGTAAGTAAATTCGGCAAAGGAAACAATCCGTTTCTTTCCCAAAAATACACAAAAAAGATGAATCTTTATTCAACTTTTTTGTGTATGTGTGTGTTTTTGGGAAAGAAACAGATTGTTTCCGTTGCCGAATTTACTTACACAATTAGGCTGCTGGTAATCTCTGTCCATTCCAGGTTGCCTGGAAGAGATCGCGGTATGCGATAAGGCCGCCCATTGTATGTTTTTAGTATTAAGTTTCTTTTTCTTGTTTATTATGGTGTACAATAAAGTGTATGAAAAAAAAGGGGTCGGTGGGATTAGTTCTACAATAAAAGATAAACGTAAATAAAGTATCAACTTACTGTTTAATTTCAATAATATCGATACAAAATTCATATTACATTAAACGCTTTGGTATGCCTAGACAGACAGTGATAGTAGTGTTTGGTGTTTTTTTTTTTTTTTTTATTTGGTAGATATAAATCTTATATTAATTCTTTAACAATGTTTTTGAGTAATAACCTATAGGTAATCGTACAAAAACTAATAATTGCCTTGTGTTGTGTTGTGTTTGTCGTTGTGATTGTGAGCCCACAGAAAATTTTATATATATAAGCTGCATTAAATTTTATCTTTTTAGTGTGCAACATCTGTGTAAATTGCAGTAGGTATTTTTTTTTTTAGTGTTGGAACCCACAAATTATTGAAAAAAATACATAATATTTATTTACATTGTTACAGATCTTATTATCTTTTTGCGCATTTAAACGTTAGTGCTCGTACACACAGATGTCCGTTTTCAGGTCCGTTTTATCGTATACCAACGTTTTTATTCAGCACTGACGTTTGTAGTTGTATAAGCGAGTTCACACACATGACAGTATTCCAGATCCAAGAAAAAACCGATCCGACAAAATAAACAGCAGTCCGTTTTACGGGTCCGCTTTATTGTTTACGTTTTTATTCGGCAATGGCGTACATAGTAGAATGAGGGAGTTCAGATCCGTTTTTTTTAAGTTATTGGTACACTGACCAAATGTGGTATGAACATTACCCCCAGTAGCGACGAATCCATTAAAACAATACTGTAAATGCAGTGTGGACATCACCTTCAGTAGCGACGGATACGTAAAAAACGATCCTGGAAATACGGATGTTCTGTGTGAACCTACCCTTATACACAATTCTATAAGGCATTTTTCAGCAAACCGATATAATTTTCACCCATTGTTGTAAACGCAGCGAGTTTATAATAAATGTTAAAACACACAACATTTGTCACTTAAGGTTGCACTAGTCGATGGCACCAACTATTTTGTGCGTGAGGTTAAAATGCATGCCATCTAATACGACAACACGTGCAATAGATATAGATGCTGTGAATTGCTGTGATAAGCAGTAAGAAACTAGTTCGCGTACGAATGAGCACTTTTGCAAATTTGTATCGAAATGGATGATGATTTAGGACGAAAACGAGCGCACGAAATTTTATAAACAGACCTTTGGGAGTCTAGTGGTCTATCTTTTTGTTTCCATACAGGGCTGCTAGATAATGATGAGACGAATTGATATAATTTTTTATTTTGAACGTAGGTACATCGTCAAACAGTGGAGTAATCGCCAGACTACGTTTGTATGGAAGAATGATCGACTAGTGTAACCTTAAGGGACAGTGGAAGAACTTCACAAATTATTTCGTTTAATATTATAATTATACTAGTTAACGAGATTTTTAATAAACTCACGCATTTTTATTACAAAAAGTGGCTTCACCAAAACCCAGGTCTAAACCTTGTCTTTTTGTAATAAGACTGGCGGTGTTTACAATAATCACCAGTCGACGGACCCATCAAGTAGGTAAATTAGAAATATTGTGTTAATAAGTTGTCTTTAAAAGAGCAGCTCTTTCGGTAAGTATTTTCTCACATAAAATTTTAGCATAAAAATTACGTAAATGATATAACAACTATACAAAAAAACATAAAACGTGTCTATTTTAGGACTAATAAATATGCCTACTTGTAATCTATGTTATTTATAATCTTATTGCTGAGATAAAAATATAACTACTTCTGAACATAGGTTACATTTTATGACGTTATCATATTTGCCTTCGGACAGATTTTTCAATAGTTCAATGGCCGTTTGACATATTTTCTATACAAAAGCTATCAAACCGCCATTTTTATTCCTCAGTTAAAAGTTATCAGACTATTAAAAAATCGGCTCTTAATTGTACCTAATTACTGTTAGGTAGTAAGAATGATCGTGTTGAAAAAAGAAAATCCAAAATTTTCTTCTACGCAAACTGGCCCCGTGCGCTCAGGAAGTAGCATTGTCCGGTGTGGGTGTCTATCGCGCGTTCCAATTTTGTGCACATCAATATTAGACATGGCGCGGCACATCGGACGCTACCGTACTGCTACTTCCTCATCGCGGCCCCGTGTAGCGGCTCACGTCAGGTTTGGAGCTAGGAACTCCATATTTTCATCGCATACATTACTTTTGTGTTGTCTAACCTTGCTCTACAGCCATAATATTGATAGCCATTTACAAAGTCAAACGTGACATTCCTAAAGAACTACCTTTACCTGCAGCCATATTGCGTAAAGAATTCGGAAAGAGCAAAGGGCAAAGAGTGTGAAAAATCGACCAATCATATAGACGGAAAGCCACATCGCATCTTTCATCTCGTATGTGATTGGTCGATTTTTTATACTCTTTGCCTTTTGCTCTTTCCGAATTCATTACGCAATAAGGCTTCCGGTGGGTAAAAATCGTGGGTCAAATGAAACAGGGCGATAGTTGGGGTTATTTGCAGTAGGTCCTAAAGTACCAACTGTTTTTTTTACTGCAAATAACCCTTACTATCATCCTCTTTCGTTTGATCCACTATTTTTTGCCCACCCTGTACAAAACAAGTCAAGTTTTCTTTGAAATTTACTGTAAAATTATTCCACCGTATATTTAACTATTTATATTTATAAAAAATCTAAATTCATTTGAATTTTCTAAAGAGGTTCTCATTTTGTTATAACTATGTGAGTAGGTAATTTTTAATGCTATGCTACCTACATATATTGCAGTCTATGTTCTATACATCTATAATACTGTCATGTTTTTTATCGGAAGCTTTGAGTTTTTCTTGCATTTGGGTCAACATGTCTTGCATACGTCGGATCTGAAAAAAAAAAAAAAGGTTGTTAAGTAAGTCACTGATTAGACTCAAAATCTAATTGCAATGGTTCGATGCAAGAAGATTCTGAATATTCATAGAAAAATAATTATTGAATTGTTTTTTTGTATGCAATAGCTTCGGCCAGCGGCTTCACCCACACGTAAATGTCGAAAATAATCCCAAGGAAACATATTCCCGGGATGGAAAGTGAAAATGATATGTGTTATTCCAGACTATAATCCATCTCTGTGCCAAATTTCATCCAGATCCGTTCAGTAGATTTTGCGTGAGAGATTAAGAGCGGACTCTAGTCAACAGGAATTTGAAAAATAGGTATTTGAAGAAACTATTGCTATCGCGTCACCTCCAACCTCATCCCGTAAAGTGCGAAAGGGACAACTGCAGCTCAGGCTGATTTTACCTACAAAAACTTTGACTAAAAGACGTTTCGTAGGTCTGATCTAAAAAATTCTTATATCAAAATTTAGAGGAAAAGTATATCTATGCTCCTAAAATTTTGTCTGAAAGTCTTCTGAACATGGCGGTAAAAACGGGCATTTTTTTCGGATTTTTGGATTGTCATATTTCTTTTTGTGATTATGTTTTGGAAAAATGGAAATGATACAGGCACGTATTAATTAGACCTAGATTTTATGGAAAAAAATCATTGCTCTAGAGGCATTATCCACGAAGAAAACAGCAGAATGTGTTTGTATGGAGAAAGTCTCACTAGAGTCCCCTCTTAACAAACATAAAAACACAATTACACACTCACAAACTATCGCCTTTATAATATTGTGAAATGTGATAATCACATTAATCACGAAATATATATATGTTCCTTGTACATAGCCCCCAAACTGATCTATTGTTTTGGTCACTTACGGTAACGGCCGTATCAGTTTTAGCAATCGTAGCAAGTTTTGAATTTAAAACTACGTAGACCTTTGAAAATTAATCTGCACACTAAATGCGAATCCGACCGTGAATTCGGACCAAATTGTATACAATGACGTCATTCGTTGCAAGGTAACCAATCATTTTAGGAAATATACATACAATATTATAAAGAGGAAATATTTTTTTGTTTGTTTGTTTGTACCGAATAAGCTCCGGACTTACTGGACCGATTTTAAAAATTCTTTCACCAATAGAAAGCTACATTATTCCTGAGTGACATAGGCTATTTTTTAAGCCCGAAAATGGGTCCTGTGGGGTGGCCCACGGGAGCGAAGCCGCGGGGAACAGCTAGTAGGAAATAAAAGAGCAGTAGAACATGTTTTTTTTTAACGTTGTCCCACATTAAGAGCGGACTCTAGTCGGTAATATAGTATAGTAATATAGTCTATTGCCGTCGCGTCACCTCCAACCTCACCCCGTAAAGTGCGAAAGGGACAACTGCAGCTCAGGCTGATTTTACCTACAAAAACTTTGACTAAAAGACGTTTCGTATTCTGCTGTTTTCTTCATGAAAACTGGTCTGATCTAAAAAATTCTTATATGAAAATTTAGAGGAAAAGTATATCTATGCTCCTATCATTTCCTTTTTTGTTAAAAACTTATAAATTTTGTCTGAAAGTCTTCTGAACATGGCGGTAAAAACGGGCATTTTTTTCGGATTTTTGGTTTGTCATATTTCTTTTTGTGATTATGTTTTGGAAAAAAGGAAATGATAGGGGCACGTATTAATTAGACCTAGATTTTATGGGGAAAAATCATTGCTCTAGAGGCATTTTCCACGAAGAAAACAGCAGAATGTTTTTGTATGGAGAAAGTTTCACTAGAGTCCCCTCTTAAGAGTTTCTTCCTGTATCGTGGGTGCGTTTACAAACATATAAACTCACATACATAAACACCCAGAGCCTGACCAATAATCTGTAGTTCACACAAATATTTGTGCCGTGCGGGAGTCGAACCCGCGACACGCAGTGCAGCAGTCAATCGCTCAACCACTGCGCCCACCGTGGCCCTAAGCCAATATGTAACTACGGAAGGTAACATTCTTCAATCAAATATAACAGAAGTACGAGTGTTACCTCTTCGTCTTTCTGCAACAACAGGCGGTCGGTGTCCGTGATAACTACGTCGTTGTTGTTCCCCATGGAGTCTCTCTTCAGTTTTCTGAAAATAAACAGTCTAAAATAGGTTAAAAGCTCAAGTCTATGTGCTTTCGAGTTAATGTGAAATGGAATTGTTTCAGAAAACGGTTTTAAGGTTGCCCTAGTCGACGGCACGAACTATTTTGTGCACGGGGTTAAAATGCATGCTATCTCATCCGACAACACGTGCAAAAGAGACAGATGCTCTGATGAGCAGCAAGAAGCTAGTTCGCGTACGAATACACACCTCTGATTTTTTTGGCGAAATGGATGATGATTTAGGACGAAAACGAGAGCGCGAAATTTTATAAACAGACTTTTGGACTTAAGGATATTATGAAAAAACTACTAAATGTATCTGTGCAAAATAAAATTATTTGCATTGTTGAACTACTAATCTATCCCTGTGAGGTGACTGATTTGCAATGTTTCTTCTTCTTATTGTATTTATTACCGCCCAAAGATGCGTTAAAATTTGTGTTGAACTAAGGAACTTTGACGCTCATAACCTTAAAATATATATATTTTTTACTTTTTTGATTCCTTAAAGGCCTAGATAATGATGGGACAAATTGATAAAACTTTGAACGTATACCGTAAAACAGTGCAATAATCGCCATACTACGTTTGTATGGAAGAATGATCTAGGACTAGGGCAACTTTAAGTCCTAAGTAAGCTGTGAAGGTGGCATCTCTAATTTTAGACAAATAGCCTTGGTTATATAGTTAAATTGTTCTATTTCTAGCCACATTCGAAGCAATTGACCTCATCTTTTACTGAATACTGTTAGCAGTTAAACTACAAAAACTTACGACATCTTTAATTCTATCTACTGCCCTAATTTAACGACAGTAGTAGATAGCTCGACTCGTGGTCTATTGAGGTGAACCCTCTTTTATTTAGCACGGGCAATTTAGCTTAGTTAGTGAGGTCATCGTTACCATTAATATAAGTATTGTAGGCGGTTTGGACTCTCCCTAATTTATGACGAAATTGAACTGGACACGGTATTATGGAACACTTAGAACTGTGTCGTTAGTATGTATTTAAAATTGTTATTTAAGATGAAGAATACAAACAGAGAGGATTTAGAAGCAACTCCAAAACCTAACATTTATTAGTTAAAGAAGAAAAGAAGTTTAGAAGCCTTAGTTGTCTTTTAGTTAAAATGATAATGATAATGAAGTAGAAGAGAAAGACAGAAGTTAATATTTACAAACCCTCTCTCCCGCATGGCGTGTTGCGATATCTGCGAGATGCATTGCGCGCGGAAGTTCTCATAGTGCACGTCTTGCGTCACGTCCTTCAGGTCTTGCATGTGCGTTGAGATCAGCATTGTGCGCAGCTTCGTGAAGTCCGAGTGTCTGGGGTTCTCCACTGTTTATATGACAACCAATTAATGGCTTTATTTTTAAACTCACAGCTGCTATTGTATGGCCTAGGACAGCAAAATTGGTAATCCATCAAGTAAGCTATATAGTAAGTAGTCTACGTAAAATGATATGGGTAGGTAAATCATAGTTTAGTTATCAATAAAAAGTAGTAAACGTTCGGTATTGCATGTATTTGATGCATGGAACCGCGCGGAATCTCTGCGGCGTGCCACAGGGAATCAGCTTGGGACCTATTTTATTTTTTCTCTATATTAAATTTAGCAATTTATCCTATATTCTGTATGTATATTTATTCATGTTAAAAAAGTGAATTACACATTCACGGGAGCGTAATCGCGGTCCCAGCTAATTGACGTAAATATAGTTCAAGTGCCTACTTTTGCAGGTAGTGTGGGAAACGGATGAGATGATGATAAGATGACGTTTATGATGCTTGCATCGTGTTCAACCACATTGTCCTCGATGAGTAATCAGTAGTTGTGTTACTAATTTGTAGACACGCTATTTACTAGACCACGGTCACGGTATGTGGATGAGAGTAAAACATTTGATTGTTGTTTTAGAATGCAGTTAGTGTTTACTAATTCTCTGTGCCTATGTCATTGTTTAGTGATAGATACATGTAGTAGCGATATTTGTGTATGTCACGTTTATCTGATCTATATGAGTGAGTGGACATATGCTGCCAACATTTTTCTTACGTACTGAAACCTATATATTGATGTGTATAATGTTGATAAAAGAAGATTGCCGTAATTTATCATTTTTACCCGACTGCCGAAGGAGCGTAATGTGTTTATCAGTCTATGTATGTATGTATGTTTGTTCCTACGTGGCGTTCTATAGGCCAAACGCTACATTAAAATTAGAAAATAAAAATATAGTGGATTTTGGGCGCCATATTGTGGGGCACCAAGTTTTTTTCTTCCAAACGCATCGTGTGGGGTATCAAAATAAAGGGTTTTAAGAGGTTAATTCAAAAATATATTAAACTTATATGTTTAAATGTAACTAATTCTAAAAAAATACTTAAAAGTTATAAATAAATCAGCTGAGCCAATATGTATCCTCCAACTGCACAGCATGATTTTCTTCTTGTTTACGTCTTTTGAGTTCGCTTGTTAAACAGTCTGGTTTTTTGTTTTTTTCAATTAACTTTTTTTCTTAGATATAATGGTTGGTTTTCTACCCTCATATATAGGTATAGTGTTAAATGTTTTACTTTAATTGGCGAAGAGAAAAGAAAGTTTCATAATAAACTCACCATCGACGATTCCCCAAGGGTACTGCCGACCGCGCACTCGCTTGCCTCCCACCTCTAATACCACATCTGAGGCGACCACAGCGAACGGGGCCGCCGCTTTCAACTCCCGGTCTTGTTGCTTGAACTCCTCATCTTCGTCGCTATCGCATTCAGGGAACTGATAAACCTGATAAATAATTCGTAGAATGTAGAATTGCATTCCGATAAGAAAATACATAGCATAATGTCACGCCTGAATTCCCAGAAAAGTAAGGCGCACCCACATTTTAACAGTTATATTAAGAGGAAATATGGGCAGAGAGCTCCGACTGAATTTCCTAAGTAAAAAGTCATGATTCGAGGTCTGGCTCTCGCCTATTTCGTCCTCCAATATTGGACCAATAAAAAAAAACCATAAACTGGAAAAGTAAGGTTTTAGGGTTCCGTACCCAAAGGGTAAAAACGGGACCCTATTACTAAGACTCCGCGGTCCGTCTGTCTGTCTGTCACCAGGCTGTATCTCATGAACCGTGATAGCTAGACATTTGAAATTTTCACAAATGATGTATTTCTGTTAAATATTTAAGTGGGGCTCCCATACAAGAAACGTGATTTTTTTTTGCCGTTTTTTTCGATTATGGTACGGAAACCTTCGTGCGCGAGTCCGACTCGCACTTGGGCGGTTTTTATTAATAGTTGTCGAATTTGTACACTAGGTTGTTGACAGCGCAGATGTGCTCATTTTTTGAGGGTTTTAGTGCTTCTAAAGATGGAATATCCTTTAAAATGGTCTAATATTGGAGGAGGTAATTGGTGAGAACAAAAAACCGAATTACGACAAAAAAAAATACGCAGCAGTAGCAGTAGCTACCAGTACCACTAGAATAAGAATAGTAAGAAGTAGTAGACTAAATTAAGACGACGGCAGTCGCCAACGACCTTGGGGGAACAAAACGCGCACTTGTTTCACACCCGCGCGACCCATAATTCAGAAGTTTTTTTTGCTTTCCTTATTATTCTATTACTTAAAAAAAAGCCTGAGATCAAAATGTTATATAATTAAATTGTCTATGAGGTGGTGAAAATTTCAAAAAAAAAAAACATCCAGCAGTTTTGGTGCGATTGTCGTTATTTTTTGACCGTGTTAGACATAACTTCAAACTCGCAACAAACAGTAAACATGAACAGTTTAAAAACATAAATACCTTTACAAATTAATTACACTATGTTATACGAATAAAATTTTAAATTTTCACAGATCAAATTATTAAGAACATTTTTTGTTTCCAAAAATTGTGACCACTCGTTTAGACGTAATTCTCATTTTAAAATCAGCTACTGGGGGTATCTGCATCTTAAGAAGAATATATTGAGGAATTACATTGTAGCCATCGTGGCAAGAACCTGAATAAGGGTGGTACAAGAGAGGAATGACAATGATGATGTTGTTCTTACTTGTATTTGATGTTCGTCCAGATCGTTGAGTATGCGCGTCTTGAGCCGCTTCACCTCGGCCGCTGTGAGGGAGTCCGCTTTCGCTATCACTACCACGATGTTCACTTTACGATGCAATCGCCTCATCATCTCCAAGTCCACGTGACGTAAGCTGAAATGAGCCGCTGTATCAGTACGTACTATTGCATACATTATGATAGCTTTTTATATAGTTTTGGATAATCCCACCACACTATTCCCAAATCACTGCAACTCCTGAAAGCCAGAATCAACAGTGACGACCAACAGAAAAGCGCTGAGGCAATAAAAGCTCGATGAAGTCCCGGTGAATGATTTCTTGGATCCCACAATAAAATTTATCAGAAAAGAATAATGGAAGAGTAGAAAAAAATAACATAATTTCCTCTTCCCTCCATATCAAGCAGGAGACAGAACAATCAAGGCCAATAGGCACACTGGCAACTGGGCTTTGCCTAGCACCACGGATAAAAATTGGCAGCTTGACAGATATAACCTCCTATCCTGTGTCATGATGAGCATTTAGCTGTCGACGCCTAAATGTAGAGAATCTAAGTATAATTTAGATTAGAACCAAATTTTTGTTCGAGCATGGTGAGAAGAATAACGTAAAAACGTCGAGGATATAGCTATGAGTCCGCATCGACCTTTCGGTTTACTAACAACGAATTTGTTACGATACCAATCAATAGAACAAGAGAGCTTTAATAGAAAGTGTCAGTAAATCAAAATTCACTCAATGGGTTTTTTAACGACCATGATTGGTTATCAATGTGTGTTGAGAAATATCTCGGAGGGGAAATGAAATGGCTGGCATAGCCATCATAAGAAGTTTCAATAGCCATACTCCATCGAGTCGTTATTGATCTGTTTATTGCTAGCGATCAAATAAAATGAAGTTACTGCTGTTTGCGATGCGCTTAATAAATCGAGATATTTGTTGACGTTCACGATAGGCATACCATATCCATCGACGGACATTGTCGATTGCATGAGGACTTTTCACGTTGATTTCACGATATTTAAACAATTATCCTGCAATATGGATTCGCTTGTATAGTGTTGATAACATTAATATATTTTAATAACACACCTTTTAACTTCCTTTTAACGGTGTCCGATTAGATATAACTGTATTTATTTTGAAATAGGCAGTTCGCATACTACCTAACCACATAATATTATTCTGTTTATTGTATTATAATGAGGACGTTATTTCCAATTCTTTGAAGTTTAATCTCTACTCTAATACAACACTTACGGCACGTGTGCTTCCGCATCGGAGCTCCTATCACTACGGTACGGCCCTGACCATAATTGACCTCATAAAAATAATACACTCCTCCGGACACGTACCAACAGTCGCACACTGCATATATTATGGGAGATAGACCGTACAATTTACGAGATGGAATCTATTTAAAGCGGAATTGGGTCGATGTGTATTTTCTCCATGGACAGAAAGTCTCGTCCAAGTAACAGGCCAACAGCAAATTGGTCAATTTCAAATTATTCGCCTCATTACACACGGTCTTCGTACCCTATAATTTTCTAAGTACCTATGGTATTATGGAGTTGTTTGACAACACAATAGCGTCTAAAACAACGCAAACACAAAATAACAAAAGAGAAAGTTATCTAAGAGTAAAATGTCTCGTCTTCATATTGTCATATAAAATGTGTTATGTACCTACCTATGGGCCCATGGCGGAACGAAATAGAGGCAGCAATGCACTCGATTGTCTTGCATGTGACGCCTATTTAATCCACTTTCATCTGTGAAATATTGTCTGAACTGTTCGTCAATGTACGCAGAACAAACCCTCCATGAGTCTTCACAGTTGATGGCATCTCCAAACCCGGGTGTGTCTACTATTGTCAACCTCAACTTAACTCCTCGTTCTTCGATTTCCATTGTTTTCTTTTCAACTGTTGTTGTTTTTTCTATTCTGTCTGCAACATAAACAATTAATATTGACGTTCCTCGCTTTGTTACAATCTAATAGCATTATTTTTTGTTAACCCTCTATTTCTTACCTTGAGCATCGGGTATTTTTCTGTTCCTGTAAAGGTCTCCTAAGAATAAGCTGTTGATGAGCGTCGACTTGCCTAGCCCCGACTCACCGACCACCATGAGTGTGAAATCGAACCCTCTCTTCACCGACTTGCGGTGCACTTGCTCGGGCAGGGTCGCAAACCCGATGTAGTCACGCTCACCACGATCACGTTCTGTCAACAACATTAAATGCTCTATGTTATCCATGCTTTTAGAAACACCAATTCAGTCTAATCCACAGTGTTAGTTATTTACGAATGAATAATATAGAATAGTGGTGGATACTTTTATTAGATCGTGCAGGCCTAGTTATGTAATACTGTCGGAAATCCTGATTGATTACTTTATTTTCTACAATATTAACATTAGACGGTCAATCAATATAAGTAGGTACATACACGAACAAGTTTTTAAGTCATGTTATGCAGTAAATGGATACGATACCGACATATAAACAAGTTTACGAAAAATAATGTTAGTATTTGGTAAACAACGTTTCCTGTACACATTTCGTCGAAAGATTTATGACTGCTATTATTTTAATCGATATTATGAGTTACCTTTGAGAAAATAAGTATCTACTGCGTAAACGCTCAAGTCTCTGTCATGAAAACGTTTTCCCAATCTGTCATAATCAGTAGACATGGGTCTTGACTCGAAGATATGGATGTTGACAAGCTTGACACACTATTAATTACGGAAGTTAGTTTACAGTAGTAGGCCGTTTATTATTCTCGTTGTGTGCTATGCCTACGATTAAGCTAAGTCTGTTTAGCTTATAGGAAGCAGGGCATTGCAACGCACGCAGCGGAGTGGAACATGACTGGTTCCCTCGGAGCCTCGCTCACCGTCCAGGGACTGCGCGTGCCACCTGATATCGAGGACAATGAGGACGACTAGCGGAAGCGACAAACGTGCCACTCAACCACAATACGCAAACAAATTCTTGTTCAGCTTGTTCTTATCTATTGTGAAGAGAAACTAAAGGCACCGCATGACATAATTATCAACTTCGTTATTATTTTTAATCCCATTAATATAATCTAACTATTGTGAACCTACTTGATAGTGTATTAAACAATATGTGATTGTGTTTTATTCCTTTTCAACCATTCTATGATTACAGGGAAAAGGTTTGTGGACCATACCTCTGCGATCTAGGTTCCTCCCACGATCGTACGGTTAGACAATGAAAAGCGTTCATTACAGCAATCATTTTTCTTGCAAGTTTATGAAGTGTGCTGTGTGAACATACAATCAAATGCTATTGATGTTAAAATAATTGCGAATGGTAAAAGAATTTTCTAAAAAAACACAAGTGGTTGTAGAAACGACGGTATATTCAGTGGGATCGGGCATAAGCGGACTACGAGGTGGCACAGTGCAGAATAACGTATTGGAATCTGCTCTGTAATTGATTAGGACTTAGTACCTAATGAAAAATACAGTGTCGTAATGGTATTTCCAAATTTTGGATACTAAATCCCCAATGTTTTTGTTCTGCACTCGATATACTACTCTTCTATTTTCGTTCATTTCAGCGTGTTAGTAAGTAGATAAATGTTAAACTTACGAATATTTATAACAGTGGTAAATGGATTATTTTTCTTAACAATATCTTTGTTATTGATATTCTCTGCGTCTGCATCTTTCTTATCTCCAATGCTGATGTCCACGATAGCAAATGAGTCTGTTTTTTCCATAATCAATTTTGCTTATGAACTTTTGGTTTTAAGAGATTTGTGTTGTAACTTTCAATGGTTGGTTTATCGGCTTTGTGAATGGTGAGAAAAACGCGGGAATTTTCGTCACGCACGTTGGAGTTCAATTGTAGCGTGTATAATGTTACGGTGTTGGAGTCAATCGGTGCGCGGCGTAAAGCGAGGACATGGAGTACTTGAGGTACAGCCGTGCACAGAGTGGACACTGGACACTGAGGACAGTCGCGGGCGCAGGCAGGCGCGGCGACTCACGCGCACAATTCCGCTGCGGGGCGCACGTTCGCACTGCGCGCGCCGCTAAACAAACTGACTGAGACTCCACTCAGATTCCGGCAGGTTAGATGGAACGTCAAAATTGCGTCACTCATTAACAAACAAATTAAAATGTTAAATTAGACGACCTATTAAAATTTGTCAACTTTGTATAATCCCCTATATTATAACTGGGTTCTTCTCATCCATTAGATAGCAAAGGCACTAGGAACTGAAACATCCGATGGCGCTTGATGGAATTGCTGGCAATATAGTTATGTTCGGAGGCGTGGGAAAATATTATGAAGGCCCAAATTAAACGAACACCTAAATATAGGTGTTCGTTTAATTTGAAAATGGTGAAGCAGCATTACCTTTCACTATAATTTTTATTCTTCTCCTTTCTCTGATAAATATTTGATAAGTATTAGTATGTTATGTAATATTGTATGTATGTATTGTATTTTATTAAGTCTAAGTAATATTATTTTTGATATTTTGTACACCGAGAGCCCTAAATTCTTTTCCTATCTTTCAGTCCATCCAAAGGTTGTCTGTAAGAGATTGCCTAGTGCGATAAGACCGCCCATTGTATACTTGTATATGTGAACGTTTGACCTGTATGTTTTTTTTTTGTGGTGTACAATAAAGTATATAATAATATAGGTACCTACCTACCTCCTAAGATTGAAGTACGTACTTAAACTACCTTTACATCACTTAACATAAAGGCGTAGGTGTCCCAGGGTGTGGCGCACAGCTTACATAACGGCATTCGAAAAGCATAGAAAAATTCGAAGACGCCAATAGCTAAATGAAAGCTCCACATTCATAACGTTGTCATTTTTAGGGTTCCGTACCTCAAAAGGTAAAAAAGGAACCCTAATAAGATCACTTTCTTGTCCGTCTGTCTGTCTGTCTGTCCGTCTGTCCATGTGTCCCCACTGATTTCCTCAGGGACGGGTGGACCTAGCAAGTTGAAATTTATACCAAATACTGAGGTCTTTAGTCCCTTTTAGGTGTATAAAAATCAACCTGGTCCTGAGTCAACAGGATAAAAAGATATAAGCAAATTCAGATTTTCGCGAAAACTTGTAAGTGCCAAAATTTACCTGCATTTTATTTTTTTTTTATTTTCCGTGTTTTTCCCTTAACTTGTGCTTGCTGTAAGACCTTGCTTTTAACCAAAATTGACAATTCTAGGTCAACCGGAAGTACCCTATAGGTTTTGGGTGTAAAACCTATACGGTAGTTCCCTTTGACCTAGTTACCTAATTATGTTGGCTAATGTAGCTGTTTGTACGGAACCCTCGGTGCGCGAGTCCGACTCGCACTTGACCGGTTTTTTTACAGATATCGAAGCTATCTATATGTACTGATATTAAGTTACATTCATGTCATAATATCCTGCCCTTTGTAATGACCACCTTTCTTCATCGGCCAGGTGTGAGTAGAGCGTGTCCTCATAATGATTCTATCTGAATTGAGAGACGTTGCGATTTAGCGGCGACTCTCATCCGGTGACGCAATGCATCTTGTATTGTTGTGTCTGCTTGGAATAGCATCGTTTAGTAGGTTCTTATAAGCACACGAGTTGCGTCTTTGCTGTGTGCTATATATGCAGTAAGGTAAATTTTTCGCAAGTAACTGTAGATACTCGGTAAATAACTTGTAAGTATACACAGACCTGCATGCTAACAGATCTGCTTCAATAATTTATGTACGTGAATAAGGCAAATAAAATAAATACCTCGTAAAATATTTTTCGTGTTTCTATATCTACTCTCCCGCTCTGAGCGAGACTCTCAGGGATAAGGAGGATCGGAAAACCTTTGTTTAGTCAATAATATCCCTTTATAAAGGTACAGTCAACAAAAGCGATAAGATTAAACGCTACTATACTATACTCTTTGCGCTGTAGCATGGTGCGGGTGACAGTTTCAATGACATTTTTTACGTATATACGTATACG
Organism: Orthosia gothica; assembly: GCA_949775005.1. Taxonomy (NCBI): domain Eukaryota; kingdom Metazoa; phylum Arthropoda; class Insecta; order Lepidoptera; family Noctuidae; genus Orthosia; species Orthosia gothica. The sequence goes on along the minus strand of OX459034.1, from coordinate 30,503,151 downwards.
CATTTATTGTAGTTTAACGTCATACCATGGCTATACCATATAACTGTTTCCCGCACCATGCAACAGCGCAAAGAGTATAGGTAGTATAGTTATATTTTTGCAACAATTTTACTAATCCATGTCGTGTTTGCGCATCACTCTTCTGACATTTCATATATGTAACAGGGTAGGTAACTGACAGCTGGTGTTTTCTGTCTATATTTATAACGGTTTGGTTGACTCTACTTACTTGGTTTCAAAATATATCAGACATAATATACTAACGTCTATAGTATCTGCCTACATCTAAGTATTGTCTAGATCGGTGGAGAGGCACACAAGTCAACGCTTGTCCACCTTGACGCTAGAATCTTCTTTTTACCCGACTGCCGAAGGATGGTAATGTGTTTATCAGACTACGTATGTATGTTTGTTCCTATGTGGCGTTCTAGAGACAAAACGCGTTGGCCGATTTAGATAATTCTTACGTCAATCGATCCGTCTTAACCCTGCAGGTGTCACTGGCTACATTAAATTGGAAAATAAAAAATGGCGGATTTTGTGCGACATTGTGGGGCACCAATTTTTTTTTTCTTCCAATCCCATCGTGTGCAGTATCAAAATAAAGGGTTTTAAGAGGAGATTTCAATAATATATAACACTTATATGTTTAAATGTACTGTAATTCTAAAAAAAAAACACTAAAAAGAAAAAAATAATTCATTAAAAAAAAAAAAAACCCTACTGCTTAAAAAGCGAACTAAAAGACGCAAACAAGGAGAAAATCATGCTGTGCAGGCGGAGTATACACCAGATTTTGGTCAGCCAGCCCGCGTATATGTATCCTCCGACTGCACAGCATGATTTTCTTCTTGTTTACGTCTTTTTAGTTCGCTTTTGAAGCAGTCGGGTTTTTTTGTTTTTGTAATCAGATTTGATGTAACTCTCCACCAGCCCAGCCTTTTTCAATGTCAATGCCAACCTTTATTTATTATCTATCCTATCTTATCAATTATCTAAGCCTCCACTTTCACTAGACCCTTTACAAGTTACCTTCCTTCAGAAGAATCGATAAAATGTGTACGGGAAAATTTATTACACTTGATACTACGAGTAGGTAAATCTAATCAATCTTTACTCGATGTTTAAGTATAGAAACGAAAACGAAAAAGGAGCAATTTCACATAAATATTTAGTAAATATAATGGAAAACTTACCCATAGTCATCTTGAGCGTATCAGCACGGCATAAGACTGTTGCGAAAATACTTCTTTCTCAATTAAATGAATTATACTGTATTGTCACATTTAGTACAATACTATTCATTTATTATGAAAACGTTTTCATTTGGTATCCTTATCAACTACATTATCTCATTAAATATTCCTAAAACGATCGATAGATTTTTGTTTATAAAAACTCAGTTTAAAAAGATCACTGTTCCGAAAATGTTCACTTTCGTTTCACCAAAAACCTGCCAAAACATTTAAAATATTTTGTTTCTAAAAAAATTCTTCGTTTTTATTATTATTTGCAAGATGTTGGGTATAAAGGAGATTTGCGCGATATCACAGTGCTAAAATTAAAGTAAGTTAAAAATAATTCAAATATTTTGCCGCAAATTAACTTAATATCACGATACTAATCCTAAAAATTGTATAAGTAATCAAAAACAGTAGAAAAATTTAAGATAAAATAAAATCACATTGTTTGTGCGCCGTCCTGTGCGTTTAGTGTTACGTAATGAGGGTCCCGGGCCGAGCTCGCGCCCTCGGAGGACACCCCTCTCTTCGTCCCTTTGTTTGGCCTTGCGCGCAGTTGTGCGCTGTTTCACTGCGCGGGAAAACCTCAAGCCCTCGTTGGCCAGTCACGAAACCCGTCTCCTGCGCGCGCAGTGGCGGCAATTTGCAACCACCGATCGATACTCTTTCGGCACATCGCGCCTGTGCCGCCGCCCTCGTCCAATACGTTGTCTACTCAAAGCTCTTTGCTGCCCCAGATGCACAAGTATTGGCATTGTACGTGCTCTATTCGAATTCAAGGTCGTGGACGTCACTATGTTTTTTTTTATCAATCTACTTATTATTTACTGCCAATTATTTATTTTAATGATGGTCAATGATATAACAAAATCTACCGGGGACAGTTAAATCACTTCTAAGTGTGTAGTTATGGTGTAGTAAGGTCAATACATTTTAAGCTACTATAGGTAATAGCAGAGTATTATTATATTTGCAACTGTTAGAACTCGTTTAGAGAAATATTCTAAGTACGGCGGTATACTTAGCTAGTTCTTCCTTATACATATTTCTACTACGAAGCAGAGCTGCTGCGTTCCGTGTTGAAGGGTATGGTTTACCTGCTATGTATATATCCTTTTCAGTTTTGCTCCTAGAATGGCAAGGCACCAACGATCTTCCCGATCTCTAGTATTGCAGATATCCATGTCGACGCTGCCGGCTTCTCAGTACCTGTGAGCAATATTAAAACATTTATGAATGTATAAGAATTGGTTCATTGTTCGCAGTTTACAGTTCCACCTACTTTTTTATGAGGGTTTATTAGTATACTTACTTGTTATGCGGATGAATTTCAAAACAAGTGTGGTCCTAAAATTCTGCCCTAAGCAACTACAAAATTGTTTCATCTTTTAATTTAAAAGGTATTAATCAACAAAAATTATTTGAATTTGTAGAAAATTATAGTGTGCCATTTAAAAAATTAATGAAATCTGAAAAAGGTTAATCTTCTTCTTCTTCGTGTCGATGATTCATTCACTAAATTTTCTAGGCCCAGTATTCAGCCACGTCGATAGCCTTAGTGCTGGCCTCACTTCGGTCTTGCATGGTGCAGGTGTTTTTACATAAGGAGCAGGACAGGAGGTGGGGCATCGTTTGTGGGGTGGTTCCGCAGTCACACTGTGGCTGATTCGAGTACCCCCATCTGACTAAGTAATGCCTACAGCGGCCCACTTGGTTTCGTAACCGGTTTAGGGATTTCCAGATGGGCCATGGTTGCTTTTTTTTTTTTTTTGCTGTCGCGCTGGGAGCTTTTCTGCAAGCTCAACATAGTCAGTTGGAGGCGGGTATTTTTGGAGCCACAGTTTCTTACGAGCTTCGCTAGGGCTTTTGTTTTTATTAATTATTTTAGCCGACTTAAGGATCCGAAGCTCTTCCGACTCTTCAATAGCCGTTTCCTTGGTTGCTCCATGTTATTTATTAAGTCGGTCTCCTGTTTGTGCTTCTCGGAGGAACAGGCAACTTCTCTTCGAACTTCCGGAGGGGCTATTCCGGTTAGCGGGTATAGTGCGTTATGTGGAGTTGGTTTTAAGCAACCAGTTATTATTCTGCAAGTCTCATTTAAAGCTGCATCTACTTTTCGGGCATGAGCAGATCGGTGCCACACTGGGCAAGCAAATTCGCCAGCCGAGAAGCAGAGAGCTAATCTAATCCAGATGTGCGGCGAAGTCTAGGGCATGTAATATCGGTAGTTTTTCAATTCCGATATTGATTTCTGTTACTAGATCTCAATATCGGAATCCCGATATTAATATCGGATTTGCGCACTTTCGTTAAATATCGCAAATTTTTTGGTAAATTGCACACATTCGGTATGAGATTGGATTGAGTACATTAAAAAATACGTTTATGCCGCGACATATTAGGATTTTCTATTGTGTCTCTCTTTAATTACCAGTGACTGGGTAGTCGGGCGCTTATTTACTTAAACTGCACATTTGTTCCCCAGAAAAACATGTCTTTCCGAATAAGGATAATGCAAAAAAAAAACAGGAAATAAATGTTTATCGATCAATCTGATAGTAGTCACGATAAGTGTAGTGAGTAATAATGATTTATAAATCCACTCATATAAACATATACTCATACTCACTTCTTTATCCATCCTCTATATATTGAGTGAGACAGAGGATTTGCCCAGTACAGGATTTTCCAGGACGGAAACCAGCTTGTTCTGGGATCAGCCCAGGATCGATGAGGGTCTGTAGGCGGTTTAGGATTAGCCTTTCAAACAACTTAAATGTGTGGCAAAGTAGCGAGATTGGTCGATAGTTTTTGGGATCCGTTGGAAATTTTCCCGGCTTGAGAAAACCGGCTTGGTAAACGTTGATTAAGTGGATATACTATATATAATTGAACCGTTCATCCTTGGATAGAATATGTTAAATTCTAAATAGATTGAGCATGGCCTATTTACCCGACTGCCGAAGGAGGGTAATGTGTTTATCAGTCTATGTATGTATGTATGTATATATGTATGTATGTATATATGTATGTATGTATGTATATAAGTATGTATGTATATGTATTTATGATTCATACGTCAATCGATGCGTCTTAACCCTGCGAGTGTCATAGGCTACATTAAAATTGGATAATAGAAAAATGGCGGATTTTGGGTGCCATATTGTGGGGGCCCAATTTTTTTTTTTCTTCCAAACCCGTCTTGTGGGGTATCAAAATAAAGGGTTTCAAGAGGTGATTTCAAAAATATATAACACTTATATGTTAGAATGTATCTAATTCGAAAATAAACACATTACCCTCCTTCGGCAGTCGGGTAAAAAACTAACTAAAAAGTTAAAAATAAAAAAACTTTATTCAAAAAATCAAAAAACCCGACTGCTTCAAAAGCGAACTAAAAAGTCGTAAACAAGGAAAAAATCATGCTGTGCAGTCGGAGGATACATATTCGCGGGCTGGCTAACCAAAATCTGGTGTATCCTCCTCCTGCACAGCATGATTTTTTGAATAAAGTTTTTTTTCAGAACGCGGTAGTATTTTGGGTTCCAGACTGTGACAATATCACGTAAATAGTTAAGATTAAATTCCTCAGCCCATTATTGGACCAGTCACCCACGAAGTAATAATTCCTTTCAGATTTTTACCTAGGAAGTCAAACTGGAGGTACCTATTGAACCCATTAGACTTTTATTGATTGCCTACATATTTATCAGTACCACAGAATAGATCCTGTACATGTACTGCGGCATGGTCATTACTAATTTAATTGACCATTGATGAAAAAGAGAGGAACAACTCTCACAGTAAGTACTGTACAATGAACGACTCTACAATTCTACCTGTTCCTAAAATTGACCTAGCCTTTAGTGACAAGTCACAACAGTCACGGTGCTTGTGACGATAAGCTGTTAACTTCAATCACTAATATGATCAAAGACCGTTGAGCAAGTAGGTACCTCTTCTCACGAGAAGCTACTTTTAAGAGATGGATTGAATACCTTTAAAAAACTTTTATAAGCACATTTAACGGCCGTGGACAAAATATCAAAGAGGCAGCTACATTTTGGAAGACAAACAAATATAGGTCGGCAAATATTGACGTTCACAAAATATCAATGAAAATAAAGTCAACGTGAGACTAAGGTAACAAACATGAAAGAAAATTCAGGGCAAGGTCACCTATTCAGTTTTGAGAACAGATCGGCAACGTCATGTTGATACAGATTAAGAAAGATGTATACTGTGCCCCTATGTTTTCATTTTTGGTGATAGATTATTTTTAGAAGCACTAGAACCCTCAAAAAATGCTCAACATTGCGCTGTCAACAGAGATAGGCCTCTGTTGACGGTGGTAGGTGTACAAATTTGACAACGATAAATGAAAAAAATTGTTAACATATTCGCGAGCTGGTTGACCAAAACCAGATGTATCCTCCGACTCCACAAGTCCACAGCATGATTTTCTTCTTGTTTACGTCTTTTTAGTACGCTTCCTAAGCAGTCGGGCTTTTTGATTTTTTGTATACATATATATTTTTTTATACTAAACTGTTTGTTTTCTAATATGAGGCGTTTCGATATTTTTTAATGATTTTGAATATTTTATTGAAAGCCAGGGGGTGTGCATCCTCCTAACATCGTCCATGGTCTCATCGTGGGACTATGAGCTATGAGAGTAAGGCACGGGGAGTGCACAGCACACTGTTTTTCCATGATTCCGCACCACACAGATCGCACTTTTGTACGGTATTCCTAATATCACCCGAGTAATTACCTCATCTTAGGTGAGATAAGCCAATTACTCAACAATTACGTGCTTCTCCTGACCGATATTCGATCATTGTTATTTTTTTTTTGTTATGATGCCTGTGTCCTGTAAGTGAAAAGGCGAATTGAAATTACTTTTTACCCGACTGCCGAAGGAGGGTAATGTGTTTATCAGTCTATGTATGTAAGTATGTTTGTTCCTATATGGCGTTCCAGAGACCAAACGCGTTGGCCAAATAATACTTATATGTTTAAATGCACCTAATTCGAAAAAAAAGTAACTAAAAAGTTATAAATAAAAAAAGTTAAATCAAAAAACCCGACTGCTTCAACAGTGAATTAAAAAGACGTAAACAAGGAGAAAATCATGCTGTGCAGGCGGAGGATACACCAGATTTTGGTCAACCAGCCCGCGAATATGTATCCTCCGACTGCACAGCATGATTTTCTCCTTGATTACGTCTTTTTAATTCGCTTTTGAAGCAGTCGGGTTTTTTGATTTAACTTTTTTATTATTAAATTCTTCTGGACGAGAACTGAACAATATTTAAATTCTGAAGATAATACTCGATGTACTCGCTAAACACGTTTCTTTAAGCTGGCCACACACTGAACAAAAAAAGACCAAATGCAAGTTATATACCAACTTCCAAAGAACCGCAGAGTACCTTTTTTTTACGGGGGAAATCTTCAAAAGGCGCCTGGAGTTTTGGGGAAAAGACCAGGGAGTGTGGGATTTTTACCTCACTAAAACCACCCCCGAAAATTTACTCAAAAAAAACCGGCCAAGTGCGAGTCGGACACGCGCACGAAATTGAAAAAAAACTACTGACTAGATCTCGTTCAAACCAATTTTCGGTGGCAGTTTACATGGTAATGTACATCATATATTATTTTTACCCGACTGCCGAAGGAGGGTAATGTGTTTATCAGTCTATGTATGTATGTATGTAAGTATGTATATATGTATGTATGTATGTTTGTTCCTATATGGCGTTCTAGAGACCAAACGCGTTGGCCGATTTTGATGATTCATACGTCAATCGATGCGTTTTAACCCTGCGAGTGTCATAGGCTACATTAAAATTGGACAATAGAAAAATGGCGGATTTTGGGTGCCATTTTGTGGGGGCCCAAATTTTTTTTCTTCCTAACCCATCGTGTGGGGTATCAAAATAAAGGGTTTTAAGAGGTGATTTCAAAAATATATAACACTTATATGTTTAAATGTATCAAATTCGAAAAAAAAAAAACTTCAAAGTTATAAATAAAAAAACTTAATTCAAAAATCAAAAACCCGACTGCTTCAAAAGCGAACTAAAAAGTCGTAAACAAGGAAAATCATGCTGTGCAGTCGGAGGATACATATTCGCCGGCTGGCTGACCAAAATCTGGTGTATCCTCCGCCTGCACAGCATGATTTTTTCCTTGTTTACGACTTTTTAGTTCGCTTTTGAAGCAGTCGGGTTTTTTGATTTTTTTAATTAAGTTTTTTTTTCTAAACTGAATAGTTTTATTTTTATTTTATTTATAACTTTTTAGTTAGTTTTTTCGAATATTCCTATTCCTTTATTTTGATACCCCACACGATGGGTTTGGAAGAAAAAAAAATTTGGGCCCCCACAATATGGCACCCAAAATCCGCCATTTCTCTATTATCCAATTTTAATGTAGCCTATGACACTCGCAGAGTTAAGACGCATCGATTGACGTACGAATCATCAAATTCGGCCAACGCGTTTGGTCTCTGGAACGCCACATAGGAACAAACATACATACATACATACATAGACTGATAAACACATTACCCTCCTTCGGCAGTCGGGTAAAAATGATATTAGAAACCTCAATATCATTTTCCTCAACCACGGCGCTTCCGTCTTTTTGGTCGCGAGAAAACTACACCTTAGAAGCGCTCTAGCGCTGCATGTTTATATTGTTTTGTTAGACGACTAATTATTGATTCAGCGCTGCAGCGAATTTTTTAGTTTAAACTCTTGTCAAAATTGACAAAATGGAGCATGCATTTTGCTTAGGATAGCTTCTCTGGTACGTAGTACATATTATCTCAATGAAAATTCATTGTTTTTTTTTTTTTTGTGAAAATCTTAATGCGGTTCACAGAATACATCTACTTAACAAGTTTAAACAGCATATTTCTTATAGTTTCGGAAAAAAGTGGCTGTGATATACGGACGGACAGACAGACAGACATGACGAATCTATAAGGGTTCTCTAACCTAACCTAACCAGCCCGCGAATATGTATCCTCCGACTGCACAGCATGATTTTCTCCTTGATTACGTCTTTTTAATTCGCTTTTGAAGCAGTCGGGTTTTTTGATTTAACTTTTTTATTATTAAATTCTTCTGGACGAGAACTGAACAATATTTAAATTCTGAAGATAATACTCGATGTACTCGCTAAACACGTTTCTTTAAGCTGGCCACACACTGAACAAAAAAAGACCAAATGCAAGTTATATACCAACTTCCAACGAACCGCAGAGTACCTTTTTTTTACGGGGGAAATCTTCAAAAGGCGCCTGGAGTTTTGGGGAAAAGACCAGGGAGTGTGGGATTTTTACCTCACTAAAACCACCCCCGAAAATTTACTCAAAAAAAACCGGCCAAGTGCGAGTCGGACACGCGCACGAAATTGAAAAAAAACTACTGACTAGATCTCGTTCAAACCAATTTTCGGTAGCAGTTAACATGGTAATGTACATCATATATTATTTTTACCCGACTGCCGAAGGAGGGTAATGTGTTTATCAGTCTATGTATGTAAGTATGTATATATGTATGTATGTATGTATGTTTGTTCTTATATGGCGTTCTAGAGACCAAACGCGTTGGCCGATTTTGATGATTCATACGTCAATCGATGCGTTTTAACCCTGCGAGTGTCATAGGCTACATTAAAATTGGACAATAGAAAAATGGCGGATTTTGGGTGCCATATTGTGGGGGCCTAAATTTTTTTTCTTCCTAACCCATCGTGTGGGGTATCAAAATAAAGGGTTTTAAGAGGTGATTTCAAAAATATATATAACACTTATATGTTTAAATGTATCTAATTCGAAAAAAAAAAACTTAAAAGTTATAAATAAAAAAACTTAATTCAAAAATCAAAAACCCGACTGCTTCAAAAGCGAACTAAAAAGTCGTAAACAAGGAAAAAATCATGCTGTGCAGGCGGAGGATACACCAGATTTTGGTCAGCCAGCCCGCGAATATGTATCCTCCGACTGCACAGCATGATTTTTTCCTAGTTTACGACTTTTTAGTTCGCTTTTGAAGCAGTCGGGTTTTTTTTAGTTTTATCATTCTCTTATTTTAGAAGTTACAGGGGGGGGGGACACATTTTACCACTTTGGAAGAGTCTCTCGCGCAAACTATTCAGTTTAGAAAAAAAAACTTAATTAAAGCGCTGCATGTTTATATTGTTTTGTTAGACGACTAATTATTGATTCAGCGCTGCAGCGAATTTTTTAGTTTAAACTCTTGTCAAAATTGACAAAATGGAGCATGCATTTTGCTTAGGATAGCTTCTCTGGTACGTAGTACATATTATCTCAATGAAAATTCATTGTTTTTTTTTTTTTTGTGAAAATCTTAATGCGGTTCACAGAATACATCTACTTAACAAGTTTAAACAGCATATTTCTTATAGTTTCGGAAAAAAAGTGGCTGTGATATACGGACGGACAGACAGACAGACATGACGAATCTATAAGGGTTCCGTTTTTTGCCATTTGGCTACGGAACCCTAAAAATGACTTGGGAGCGTTTGGTGGACTAGTGCCGGTGTCGTTCACTACAGCTTTCTTAAATCTGGCCAGACGATTACGGCGGATATCTTTTGTCAGCAACTGCAAACCATGATGGAAAAGCTAGCTGCTAAAAAGCCGAAGCTGGTCAACCGCTCTAGGCCATTGTTGCTTCAGGACAACGCTAGACCACACACTACACAACAGACGGCTACTAAATTAGAGGAGCTTCAATTGGAATGTTTAAGACATCCACCGTACTCTCCGGATCTTACTCCAACAGATTACCATTTTTTTCGAAATTTGGATAAATTCTTGCAAGGGAAAAAATTCAACTCCGATGGGGCAGTCCAAAGCGCCTTCAAAGATTTTTTAGATTCTCGTCCGAATGGTTTTTTTAGTAAAGGGATTAATGAACTACCTATGAGATGGCAAAAGTGCATAGATAGCAATGGTTCATACTTTGATTAAATAAATATATTATATTAAAAAAAAAAACCGACTTTATATTCCTCCCTTGCAAAATGCCAATTGCATATGTAATGACCTAATATAATATAATGGGAAATTAGAAAAATACTTTAACTGAAAATGTAAAATTGGTAGTCTGGATGTACGTACCTAAACGCCAATTTTTTTTTAATATTTATTAAAGTATTGCCGCACGGGTCGATCTTCAAGGTTAAACAACGCTTGCCGAGGTCGGTCCGTGGATGGGTGACCATTTCAACATAGCGAGTTTCCTCCGTGCCTCGGAAAGCACGTTCATTTGAAGATCTTTGACAGTCGTTACGGGTAGTCAGAAGCTTGAGATCTGACACCAGTCTTACCGACTCTTGCCAAGGGGTATCGTGTTACCCAGTTACTGGGTTGTGGAGGTCAGATAGGCAGTCGCTCCATGTTAAACACTGGTACTTAGCTGAATCCGGTAAGACTGAAAGCCGACCCCAACAACAATTGGGAAAAGGCTAGGAAGATGATGATTTATTAAAGTAAATCACATTTTCAAAAACTACACTAAATCGCTGCCACGACCAATGCGGGGGATACCATCCAGCTATTCCGATCTCGGAGTACCAAGAGTAGTTTGTGTGGTGGCGGCGTCAATCTGCGAGCTGGGTTAACAGATAGCAGCTCATAAAACTGATGCACTATAGATACATAAACGGCCGAGGAGCAGAGACTCACCCCTTGTCCGTTCTTCTCCACGTAGGCTTTTCCGAACGGATGGTAGAATCACTTTATTAGATCCAGCCTTAGTTGTCCCCCCAGCGACGCCCTGAGCCGAGGTTCGACCCCAACTGGGGTAGCCCTCAGCGTTGTCGCTTAGGTTTAGAAATTTTTGCCTGGCTGGAGGCTACTTAGCTTAGTCTCCACAGGGAAGCCCGGTTAAGCATATGCCAGTCATTTTGACTGATTGCGAGACGCCACAACGATAAAAAAAAAAGGTTTACCCAGCTCGATTGCGACAGTTGGAGATGTGCAAGTCCTGTATAATCATGGACGGTGGGGCTTCGAACAGGGATTTCGAGCGCCAGGTCCCCTGCTTCGGTAGTCCAGTGGGTACTTTGCATAGACCAGTGCCCATTCTCGGAGGACCTCGGGCAGAAGTTCGCTGCCTCTACGCGGATGTAGTGCGATCAATGGCAATTCATACCATGGGGTAATTTATGGACCGCGTATTTGGTCAAACCGACTTTCAGGTGTTCGAGGCTTCAGGACTAAAATCAACAGGCTGCAGAAGACAATAGCTATTCGAATCGCACGTGGCTGACTGAAAAGAGGGGAGCGCAAGTCCTACAGGCTCACTCAGTTACTAACCGGGCACGGTTGCTACGGTAAATATCGAAAACGACTTTTAGTCGTTTTTGGGAAAGAAACAGATTGTTTCCTTTGCCGAATTCACTTACACAACTAGTCTGCTGAACTCTTATAGGATCACTTTGTTATGCGGCCGTCCGTCCGTCTGTCTGTCAAGACCCTTTTTCTCAGGAACGCGTGGAGGTATCAAGCTGTATTCATATCAAAAACTCAGGTCTGCTGTCCCTTGAAGCTGTGAAATCAAACTTCTCAGCCAAAGCAATCAAAAGATACATCCGTTTGTTTATACCGCAAATTTCCGCAAATTTTCGACACTCGCAAGGGAATCAAAACGTACAGGGTACTTCCCGTGAACTCAGAATCTTGAAGGTAAGGTTAGGTAAGGTACGAAGCAACGTCTTATAGTACAGATAAAGGAATAATTGCGAAAACCGTAAATTTTTAGTTACATCATATAATAAAAATATTTTAAATAATTTTAAACTTACTACCCCTTTACTCATGAACGCGTAGAGGTATTAAATTAAAATTCATATCAAATACTCAGTCTATAATATCTTTAAGCTGAGGTTTGTACGGAACCCTCGGTGCGCGAGTCCGACTCGCACTTGGCCGGTTTTTAGGGTTCCGTAGCCAAATGGCAAAAAACGGAACCCTTATAGATTCATCATGTCTGTCTGTCTGTCCGTCCGTATGTCACAGCCACTTTTTTCCGAAACTATTAGAACTATGCTGTTGAAACTTGGTAAGTAGATGTATTCTGTGAACCGCATTAAGATTTTCACGCAAAAATAGAAAAAAAAAACTATAATTTTTGGGGGTGCCCATACTTGAAACTGAAAATAAAAATATTTTTTTCATCGAACCCATACGTGTTGGGTATCTATGGATAGGTCTTTAAAAATGATATTGAGGTTTCTAATATTTTTTTTTTCTAAAATGAATAGTTTGCGCGAGAGACACTTCCAAAGTGGTAAAATGTGTGTGTCCCGCCCTGTAACTTCTAAAATAAGAGAATGATAAAACTAAAAAAAAAATATGATGTACATTACCATGTAAACTTCCACTGAAAATTGGTTTGAACGAGATCTAGTAAGTAGTTTTTTTTAATACGTAATAAATCGTAAACCGCAATTTACCAAGTACGGAACCCTTCGTGCGCGAGTCCGACTCGCACTTGGCCGGTTTTTTATGTAGGTTCAAAGGAGAATGCCCATTTTGTAAGGGAACTTGGGCCCCTTTGAAAAAATGGTTGTATCTTGATGAATTTGGTTGTATATTGTAGAAAAAGCATGTTATATTCATAATTAGAAAAAAAAAAAAAAAAATTGCGGGGTTCACGAGATATAATCATGTTTCTGTTCTTGAAATGAACCCTTATTACAACGCAATAAGGTGCATACGAATGTCCAATTGAAGGAACCTGATCTGTTGTTGTCTTTACATATAAAGTGAAGGACACAGATGGAAAATAACACAAAATATGAATCCTATTTTTGTATAATATTGAAATTGCAGACACCTCACCTCATAACGGGCCTGTGTATGGGCAATCTTCTTTACGGTTTTCGGATTTTTTTCTTTATTTGTGCTATAAGATATTGCTTCTTGCTTTCATGGTTCTAGGTTAACTGGAAGTACTAGTAGATTTGATTCCCTTGCGAGTCGTCAAATTATATATAAACGGCGATCTTTTGATTGTTCTAGAAGTTTGTTTGTTTTCACAGTTACAAGAGGTTGCAGACGTGAGTATAAGATACAGACAGACAGACAACGAAGTGATCCCTTTAAGGGTTTCCTTGTTTCCTTTTGAGGAACGGATCCCTAAATTTTGATTCAGTTTCAGTTTTTCATAAGTAAGCAATAATGAATAGGTAAAGATATTTTTCGAAAACAAGTACCTACAAGAGAAAAGTGAAGAAAAGTTCTGAACAAGATAATTAATTAATCTGCCCTAGAAAGATTTCTCTTTAGACTTCGCTAAATCCGATCTACATTTGGAAAAAAACAATTTATCATCCGAAAGGTCATGGCCGTGGCGGGATCGGATCTCGGATAACCGATAATTTCCCAAAAGACTTACATTTGAGATAGGCCCAATATGTAGTCGTGGTGACGTCAGTAGACTAAACTTATTTTCGTTTGAGTTATTAATAGACCTCTCGAAGTCGATTACCAAACGTAGAACTAACGGAATCTAGGTCGTCCAACCAAATATTGAAATTTAAAATAAAATTCACAGCCATTTGGGGGTTATTTGAGTTCACATAGCTAAAAAAAAAACTTAATTAAAAAAATCAAAAAACCCAACTGCTTCAAAAGCGACCAAAATCTGGTGTATCCTCCGCCTGCACAGCATGTTTTTTTCCTTGTCTACGACTTTTTAGTTCGCTTTTGAAGCAGTCGGGTTTTTTACCCGACTGCCGAAGGAGGGTAATGTGTTTATCAGTCTATGTATGTATGTATGTAAGTATGTATGTATGTATGTATGTTTGTTCCTATATGGCGTTCCAGAGACCAAACGCGTTGGCCGATTTTGATGATTCATACGTCAATCGATGCGTCTTAACCCTGCGAGTGTCATAGGCAACATTAAAATTTGATAAAAGAAAAATGGCGGATTTGGGGTGCCATATTGTGGGGGCCCAAATTTTTTTATCGTCCAAACCCATCGTGTGGGGTATCAAAATAAAGGGTTTTAAGAGGTGATTTCAAAAATATATAACACTTATATGTTTAAATGTATCTAATTTAAAAAAAACTAACTAAAAAGTTATAAATAAAAAAACTTAATTAAAAAAATCAAAAAACCCGACTGCTTCAAAAGCGAACTAAAAAGTCGTAAACAAGGAAAAAATCATGCTGTGCAGGCGGAGGATACACCAGATTTTGGTCAGCCAGCCCGCGAATATGTATCCTCCGCCTGCACAGCATGATTTTTTCCTTGTTTACGACTTTTTAGTTCGCTTTTGAAGCAGTCGGGTTTTTTGATTTTTTGAATTAAGTTTTTTTTTGATTTTTTGAATTGAGTTTTTTTATTTATAACTTATAAATTTTTTGAAATCACCTCTTAAAACCCTTTATTTTGATACCCCACACGATGGGTTTGGCAGAAAAAATAAAATTGGGCCCCCACAATATGGCACCCAAAATCCGCCATTTTTCTATTGTCCAATTTTAATGTAGCCTATGACACTCGCAGGGTTAAGACGCATCGATTGACGTATGAATCATCAAAATCGGCCAACGCGTTTGGTCTCTGGAACGCCATATAGGAACAAACATACGTACATACATACATACATACACTGATAAACACATAACCCTCCTTCGGCAGTCGGGTAAAAAGGTGTTAAACAGTGATAAATAATATTTTTTTGGTAAATCGTTAAATCCGCTTTGTTTGTCCAAACTACTGTGGTTAGGCAATAATTGAAGATGGATACAGAGTGGCTATTGAACTATACCGCAAGCTTACGGTATAAGTATAACCTCCCATAACCTTATAATAATCTTAATGCTACTTTGTTATAATTACATAGGTACCAATAATATTGAATTTCTCTAGGAATTTTCTCGCTAACTAAGTAGGTACTGCATATTAAATATCGGGTAGTATAGAAATTCTATCCGCGGGAAAAGTGGCAGATGAGACGAGAGTTGGGAATACTCAGACTACGTCACGGAGAGACTGAACTAACTAACTTTTATAAACTCGCTTCTATACTGTGACCACTAGAGTGGAAAGTACAACATCTACTCGTGCTGAACACATTAGCGGTTCCCACGGACACGAATTAGACCTTATTGCGGGGAATTAGAAGCAGTTTTACAAAATTTGTTGTGAGAGAAAGCACTTTCCGGTTGTGTGTCGTGTTGGATGACGCAGATGACGGCGTGACACGGCGAGCACCAACCCACCAAACGGCTGTTAGTACTTGTACTTGCCAGTCGAGCGGAGTCCGCTCGTCTGCTAGCACTGGAACGTGACCTCTACATTGCATACAGTTTTCCGCGAGTAATAAGTTAGCGTGTGCCAAGTAGAAACCAAATAAATGACCTACAGATAACAAATACAAAACAATAACGCAGTTACAAGGTATGTGTTTTAAATTAATTAATGTATATTATAATGTGCTTTTGTGGGAACATTTTATAAAGTTTGATCAATAGTAAGATATTGAAACTTCAGCTATAACTAAGTTGAATTAACTAACTCCAAAAACCTATTTCTGTTATCAAACCTGTGAGAAAATATATATATTTGCAAAAGTGGATTGCCTTGCAACAACGGGTTAATTTGAGAAAATATGTAGGTTTGATCTTAATTTGTTATTCGATGATTTTTTGGGTTCCGAAACCCGTAGTTCGGGGACCCTATAACTAAGACTCCACTGTCCGTCTGTCACCAGGCTGTATCTCATGAACAGTGATAGCCAGACTGTTGAACTTTTCACAGATGATGTATTTCTGTTGCCACTATAACAACAAATACTAAAAACGGAATAAAATTAATATTTAAGTGGGGCTCCCATACAACAAATGTGATTTTTTTGCCGTTTTTTGCGATAAATGGTACAGAACCCTTCGTGCGCGAGTCCGACTCGCTTTTGGTCGGTTTTTTGTTTATAATAGTACTTAAATTAATGATTACCGTCATGTCAGGATTACTTTTAATGCTAAAAAGCCTAGAAAGTAAGTATCGCGTCAGTGTTCAAACGTGACAAAGAGTTTGTTTTGCTGTTGTCTTAATTAAAAGTATTTTTTTAAATCAGCTATTTAAAGTGTCGAAATGATAATCAATAATTATTATCAATATTTCTCATAAGGCACGCCTATTGAAATCGAACTAGATACAAACTTTCACATACTTAACAAAAAGGTGTGCTGCATTGTTTGTTGATTAACGATGCAAAGTGCATCAACAAAGTTTCACATTTACAAAATTCTATGAGTGACAAGAATTGATACATTCTTAAATAGTTAATGACCTTTATTCACTTAGGTACCTTGCCAATTTACATTTTTAAATATTTCTTAAAAAAAAACATTATATGTACAATAATATATATACTTAATTAATTAGTTATAAGCTCTACGTATGTGTTATTGATAACAAGATTCTTATAAGTTTATTTCTAACTAGCGGACGCCTCGCGGTTTCACCCGCGTAGTTCCCGTTCCCGTGGGAATACAGGGATAAAAAAAGTTATATAAAAAAATCAAAAAACCCGACTGCTTCAAAAGCGAACTAAAAAGTCGTAAACAACGAAAAAATCATGCTGTGCTGTCGGAGGATACATATTCGCGGGCTGGCTGACCAAAATCTGGTGTATCCTCCGCCTGCACAGCATGTTTTTGTTCCTTGTTTACGACTTTTTAGTTCGCTTTTGAAGCAGTCGGGTTTTTTGATTTCTGATTTGTCTTTTTTTTATTTATACCTTTTTAGTTAGTTTTTTTTCGAATTAGATACATTTAAACATAAAAGTGTTATAAAAAAAATTTGGGCCCTCTCAATATGGCACCCAAAATCCGCCATTTTTCTATTGTCCAATTTTAATGTAGCCTATGACACTCGCAGGGTTAAGACGAATCGATTGACGTATGAATCATCAAAATCGGCCAACGCATTTGGTCTCTGGAACGCCATATAGGAACAAACATACATACATAGACTGATAAACACATTACCCTCCTTCGGCAGTTGGGTAAAAAGTAAAGCCAATGTCACCCGGGGATAGTGTAGCTTCCCAACGGTGAAAGACATTTTGATATCGGTCCAGTAGTTTTTAAGTTTATTCGTTACATACAAAAATACAAATCTTTCCTCTTTATAATATTATTTATTAAAGTATAGATAAACGATCCGGTTCACTAAGTGGCACGAAGTACCGCAAGGAGAAGACTTGTAGGAAAAGAATTTGAGCATTATGCTAAATTAAAACAGAAGGCATGCGAAAATATCAGTAAACTTGCTAGATAGATGTTTATTTGATTTTATTGGGCCAAGATAATCAACTTGCCGAGTCTAACTCCGTACGAACTAGGTTCCTACGTAACAGGTATAGATACAAGAACCTAAGTTAGGTACCTACAAAGTACAATTTAAAATCAAAGTCATCACGACCCTACAATATATTGTAAGTAAGCGTAATATTTAAATAGTATTAAAGTATTACTTACATGGAACACATCATCTTAAAATGGTTACGGTCTTTTGAAAACGAAAGTTTTTCTTTCATTTAGCGGGACTACGACAACAGGGTTAATGTGCCGGTGCCAACAGTGGAAGGAAAGCTGACAAAAAAAACTGTTGTCATGAGCACTCATGAGTCTCGAATAATACCACGAGACAGTTTTATAGCGGAGATATAAAGGGGCACTCACTTAGTAAATTAATCTAGAAATAGACAGACCACGTAGGTGTAGTAGGTAGAGCAAATAGGCTTAATAAGGCACTAATCATGCTAAAATAATATACTCCGCCTGGTATTCTCTTCCCGTGACAGCTGGGTCACGTGATTGGCCAAAGAAATACGTCATCAGTTGCGATGCGCTAATAATTCATTATTATAATTTAAAACTTAATAAATGAATCACACGACTTCCTAAGTAATTAAGCTAGTTATTAGTAATTTATTTTATTTAAATTAGCTAAATGAGAAAGTACCCAAATTTTCTGAAAAGGACAATCAATGGTAACACTTATCGGGACGTAGTCTTAGGTCATTGTGGAAAGAGAATACCAGGTGGAGTATATTATTAAACCATGGCACTAATCATCCACGGCTGCGACTACCCAATTTGCTTAATGAGCTAAGTACTTTTAGCTAGGTACGTAACACTTATAACGTAAGTTAGTCCAATTAGCGATCAACTTCGGAATGGGAGATAATAAGCTGAAAACTCGTATAGACCTTCATTTTAGTGTTCTAAAAGTTGTTACAAAAGTCTCATACAATCTCGTGTCTGCGTCGTTAGTTATTCCAGGCAAAAGGGCCCAAAAATCAGTTTTTTTTTCTTTCAATTTTTTTTTTAATTCTTAATATTTATTTTTGTACTATCTAAATCTGTGTATGGTAATTAAGGCTAGTTAAATCATGTTTTTTTTATGCTCAAGAGAGCCCTTTAACATTCAAATTGACCTCTTTTCTGCTATGTTTTCATGTTTTGACAGCAATATTAAGTATCAATTTTGGCTGAAATATAGCCCTTATCAGTGTTTTTAATTGACAGTAATTAAAGAAAAAAAAATCAAACCGTTTCGAATAATTGAAACGTGAGAACTAATTTTTAGGTCCTACTTTGAATAACTTACGATATAGACACAGGATTTTTGAGACGAATTTTTAGAACACTAATTTACGAGTTTCCTTATACGAGTTTTCAGCTTATTATCTGTCATTCCGAGGTTGACCCCTTATTATGCTTTAATTACTGGTCTAAGTAAGTAATGCCCTTTTTAACCAACACTAGGTGGCGACACCTACTTTACTTTTGCACTGCGCGAAGGTGTAAATATATTATATATTTGTCGCAAACAGGAGGGCTTCCTTCAATATACCCTCGATCTTGTGGGCTTATTGTGGGTAATGCGTGCGCAAGGCGGGTAACTTATGCCGTTTTATAGATAGTCCTTGGTCCAACAACGAAGCTGCGGATTCGCCTACCAATCGTTTCGCTTTCTCTCAACAAAACCACACTTTTTTAAGTAGCACGCAAGCAGTAACACGCCACTTTAGAATACCTCCAAACTCTTTTCCTCACAACTCTTTTCTTTTCATACCCGCAACGCGCGTCCGCGCGTTTTCTTTCTAACTCTAGCACCACAATGGCGAGAGAACCCACTCAGAGCGCCAATATAGACGCCCCCGCTTTATTATTGGCTCAAGCACCCATCCGGCAAAACTACCGCTTATAACATCCAATCGAATTCAAGTATTTTGACATAAGAAAAATTAAGTGTTGTCAATGTTGTTGTTCGAACAAAATCGAATTGAAATTTGAATCAGAAGCTAAATGTTGCCAATTAAACAAAACTGAATTAATAAGTTTACAAGCGATATTTCTTCGTTCCCAACTATTAATCATTTACCTTCCTCCGATATATTTATGTTTTACATTTACGTTTCTCCTAATGATAATTAGGTAGTTACAACGAGTATTGTTAAGTTACATGTAAGTACCCAGGTGCATGCACTTAGTGCAATAAACAAGTTGAGATAATACTTAGATTGCTAAGATGGCTTGCACGCTATCACTAAAATCCCACTGTTCGCCGAAAATCTCGTGAGCACTTTATGTTAATATGATCTTTGAGTTAGGTTCAAGACTGTACATAGCCTGTTCAAAAAGTTGTAACAGAATTAATATTCATATGTGTGGGTACTTTTCCCCTCTATATCGTATCAATTTCCAGGTTGCCTGGAAGAGATCGCGCTATGCGATAAGGCCGCCCATTGTATTTGTATTAATTTTAAGTTTTTTTTTGTTATATTTGTATTTTAAGGTGTAGAATAAAGCATATAATAAATAAATAAAACAATATAAACTTTTTAAGAATAGCTCATACCGGCGGTAAAAACCGGCGAAGTTCGACTCGGACTCACGAAAGGTTCCGTACCATTATCGCAAAAACGGCAAAAAAATCACGTTTGTTGTATGGGAGCCTTTAATATTTGTTGTTAAAGCGGTAACACAAATACATCATCTGTGAAATGAATTTTAACTGTCAGCTATCACGGTTCATAAGATACAGCCTGGTGTCAGACAGGCAGACAGACGGACAGCGAAGTCTTAGTAATAGGGACCCGTATTTACCCTTTTGGTACGAAACCCTAAAAAAATAATTTGCAAAAAAATACTATATAACGAACCTTGACTGTATTTGAAATAAAATTACGAACTTAGTCAACCCTTTTACTTGCAATTCGCTGCTAACACCATATATTGCCTTGAAACGGGATCGAACGCGATTGATGTACTTACAAAAATAACAAGATTAATCAGATGAAAAACGCTAGTTACGTCGGCACGGTTTCTTTGTATGGGTTGAGGCATCTGTTTGCAAGTATTATATTATCTGTGCCCAAACAGTAGAAGAAAACAATAGCCTTAAAGCAATAGTTGAATAGACTTTGTGACAGACCGCAAGTGATGGCACCACAACGTCATCTAAGACCAAAATGTTCACCTACACTACGAGTACATGAAAATGTATGTAGTTAGAAACATGAGTAAGTATGGGATTGAATCACAGGTATGAATACTATGGAGTATGCCAAATGATTCAATTAATAACTTTTCACGGAGGAGGAGATTCTCAATGGCTGTTTTAATCACTAGTTGATTAAATCATAAATACTCTGCGATTTCTCGAGTAGACCGTGCGTAATCGTGCGTGTTTGGAGAGTTTTTATTAATAAAAAGCATTGATTGTTTCTTGTCCAAGTAGGTGATGAATCGTTACTTTTACTTATTTACGAGAGATGCTTAGTTGAATGTACTAGTGCCAGAGGCATTGCTAATTCTGTACCTTGCCTCCTGCAGACTTTGAGCATAGAATGGAACCGTCACAAAATAATTCTGTAATTTAAATGGTGTACCTACTGTTCCAGTTAAACAAAAAAATAAACAATACTATTCACCACTATAGCCTTCTCTGTCTTACCATCTATACCAATATTATAAAGAGGAAAGATTTTTTTGTTTGTTTGTTTTTTTGTACCGAATAGGCTCCGGAACTACTGGATCGATTTCAAAAATTCTTTCACCGTTGGGAAGCTACACTATGCCCGGGTGACATAGGCTACTTTTTATCCCTGTATTCTTACGAGAACGGGAACTACGCGGGTGAAATCGCGAGGCGTCCGCTAGAAAATTATAAAGCTTATTATTATTTGAGCCCTTTGTCAACACGTGAAACTGAAATGATAGCAGGTCACGGTACTGTTTTCCGTCAACCTTAGTAGGGTAGGCACCACATGTGCTACACACACCTTTCCGATATATAAAACAAAGGGTATTTTTTTTTGTTTCTTTTTTTTTTATAAAAACGTTGCCCCACATTAGGAATTTCTTCCTGTATCGTGGGTGCGTTTACTAACATATAAACTCACATACACAACACCCAGAGCCGGAACCACTATTTGTAGGTCATACAAATATTTGTTCCTTGCGGGAATCGAACCCGCGACACGCAGCACAGCAGTCAATCGCTCAACCACTGCGCCAACCGTGCGCCCAATTAAACTGTTATTATTCAAACCCTTAAACCGTTCTTTTCTTATCACCTATACCTTATTAAGCCCAACACCTACTTAACCCATAAAGAGTACCTAAGTTAGATGTATACCTAAGCACGTAATATGTATGGGGAAAACCTCGATGCACTTGCGATAAATTATGAAAATCTAAAATTTTATCAGCCTTGTGTTTGCTAGTCTAGGGCCTAGGGCAATTTAGGAACAGACACATTTCGGTACATGTAACTGTTTCTGAATTATTCATCATCCTCATATCAGCAGAAAGACGTCCACTGCTGGACATAGGCCTCTCCCAAGCGCCACATTGACCAGTCCCGTGCGTCTCGCATTCAGCGGATCCCCGTAACCTTAACCAGGTCATCGGTCCACCTGGTGGGAGGCTTTCCAACGCAACGTCTAATTTATTCATCATCGTCATCATCATCAGCCTATTAATGTTCCCACTGCTGGGACACAGGCCTCCTCTCTGTGAGAGAAATTATTATTACCTATTAATTTAATAATTATTTTATTAATGACTAGCTGTCCCACGCGACTTTGCTCTCGTCATCTAGCTACCTACCCTTACCCTACCCTACCTACCCTACATACATGAATGTTGCGTAACTTTAACCGCTTACCCAGCGCACGCAACAGAAGCTCTCAAAAAGCAATAATTTTGCCCGTTTTTGCAACTTACTTCATGTACGCTACACTCCTATTGGTCGTAGCGTGATGTTATATAGCCTATAACGAACTAAAACTCGATAAACGTTCAAACAAACAAAACTCTTCAGCTTTATAATATTAGGGTCGGTTTCCCTCTACACAAATAAAGAGACTTTCCGTCTATTAAGATCACAAGAAACCTGCGCCATGCATGTTAAACCGTTATACAAATGCAGATAACCATTGTACAACATACCTGAATTCTATCGCGCGAATATACCAGGCGATCTCGTACGTGATATTATGGCGATATCAATGTTAACCTACTCCACGGGGGAAGGGCGGACATGACATGACCGCGGCGTGACATGACTAATACAAAATACCCAGTAATAACACAAGTCACGCTTCCAGTAAATAAATAAAAGAAAGTTGTCAAATATCAAGAGACGCAACAACGCTTAGTATTTGCAGATAATTTTAACGTGTTCAAAATTTTTTGGTGATCCGAAGGACCATATTTTTTTCAGGATTCTACCGTATATTCACCTTTAGCACATAATAAATAATAGTACAAGTCTTTAGTCAATTATTTGTTTAGGATATTCATATGTTTAATTTGATGTGTTGTGTTGATTGTTATATTTTTAGACATCACTCTATGATTTGGTTCTTTTGAAATTTCAATTAAGTACCTAAAGTAACTTTAGGTAATAGGGTAGTTGACAAAAATATCTATTTAGTCCGTCAGATGATAACCTAAAAATATTGGACACGTTTTTTCTTTTGCCTCGTAAACAAAAAAATACGACTATATAATATTCACAGCGGATGTTTGTCGCTGAAGTTGGCTCTGTCAACCATTGCGCAAGAAACAGTTTGTCATCGAGTATACTGCATAGAGTAAGCGAGATAGGATGATGCAACAAACGTAAGCGAGCGAAAGAGACAGTTATACAATGCTATCTTCACTTTCAATATTGGCACAAAAATAGCTACTGCACAAGGTCTTGCAGCTAATTCAGAGACACAAAGATCCGTTGTGAATATTATACAGTGCGTTGAAATATCGTGTCACGTCACCGTGTGCTACACTGTTTACTGACAAAGTGACGTCACAAGCCCCCACTCCAGAACTTTGATGCGCTTTATCTTTGTCAGTTTTTAGGGTTCCGTACCCAAAGGGTAAAAACGGGACCCTATTACTAAGACTCCGCGGTCCGTCTGTCTGTCTGTCACCAGGCTGTATCTCATGAACCGTGATAGCTAGACAGTTGAAATGTTCACAGATGTATTTCTGTTGCCGCTATAACAACAAATACTAAAAACAGAATAAAATTAATATTTAAGTAAAAACGTGATTTTTTTGCCGTTTTTTGCGATAATGGTACGGAACCTTTCGTGCGCGAGTCCGACTCGCACTTGGCCGGTTTTTTATTTATTTGATAAAGCATAAAATACGGGTCTAATATTATTCGATAATCTCACGGACGGACTAAATAGAATTATCATTATTCTACCCAGGAAACACCATACCTAATAGGTACTCAAGATGTCGTTACATCGTACAAAGTACTCGTGCCGATGTCGTACAAAGACATACCTAATGTGTCACGTAGGTAATTATTTGTGTATTTATTTATTTAGACTTCATGCACAAAGGTACAAAAGCCGACTTAATGCCTTAGGCATTCTCTACCAGTCAACCTAGAATATAACGTAGTAGAGACTAGAAACCAGTCTTAATTAGAAGCATAATGATCACATTTTATTATTTCTAATCTATATTTAAATACGCTCTAAGAAATACATATTTCATTATGTGTAAATCTTTTATTTTATTTAACATGTTATTTGGATTGTTAATTATTTAAATATTACTTTTATTTGAGACTGACTTCAGTGACTTCATATGTTTCACATAACAAGTCACCTAGATTAGGGCGGGCGCCGCGCGTCATAGGGCGGGCGGGAAGTATCACAGGGACTGCATACAATAGAGCAAACATCCAACGTTATAATTAGGCCGGAAATATAAAAACCTATGTGTGGTTTAGAACCAAGCCTTTTAATATTTACGAAGCTCATTGTGGTAAGTTATTCATTTAATAGAAAGAAAAGAAAGAAAGAAAACTAGTTTATTTGGCACACACTGATACACACAATGTAGGGCGAGGGGGTAATCATATCGCTTAAACATTATGTCATTTGTTGTGTGCTTGAAACAAATCTATACTTTACGTTTGTCTCTTTGAACGCGCTAATCTCAGGAACTACTGGTTGGAATTGAAAAATTATTTTTGTGTTGGATAGTCCATTTACCGAGGAAAGTTTTAGGCTTTAAAACATCACGCTACGACCAATAGGAGCGGAGCATAAATGAAAAATATTGCAAAAACGGGCAAAATTATTCCTTTTTGAGAGCTTCCGTTGTTACGCAACAATCATGTATGTAGGGTAGGTAGGGGTTGGGTAGGTAGGTAGCCAGTTGACGGGAGCAAAGTCGCGTGGGACATCTATAATAAAAACAATGTTTGCTTGTTCGTATTTTATGCGCTGCCATACCGTTCATCCAATTACGATATTTTTTTGTCAGTTTCCTTGCATTTGCGCAAAAGTTATAGACACAATATAGTATGCCTAAGCTAGGCTTTGCATGTAACCGATCGCGACAATTATCTCTTCTGCTTATATAAATAAAATACATAGTATCATAACATAATTATGTAGGAAGGTTACCTTAATGTATGTTTGCACTGTTGTTGTTGGGTTGGGGGCTAGGAAACAGGTTTCCTCTGCTGCTCTCTTTGAGTTTTGATTGTTATTCACGTGTGCGTTACCCCCAGCAAAATAATGCCGAAAATAGTCATCTATCTGTTTTAGTTAATTAGTTTCCCAGCTTCTGAAATTATTGCGCACATTTTTGAATTTATTGCTGCTGTTTGTTCTTTCTTCGGCTGCTACTTCGCAGCTGAAGAAAGAATAAACATAACATTATTTGCAATGCAACATTTTCCTCGTCTAGACAACTAATTATATAGCTAATATTTATTTCAATATTTCCATTAAAAAAGAAAATGTCTGGCTGCGGTAACGTTACCCCAGAAGGAAACGTTTTTGTGAAATAACTAAAAAGGAGGGAGGGGACGCCCTAGAAAGACATACGTAGACCTTATAGGTGATGTTCTTCAGAAAGGCCAAGTGCGCAGTACCTACCCATAACCGGCGTTTGTGTATGACTAGATGTATGAATGTGTGTGAAGCAAAAGAAGTATATAAGGATCTTAGCAGGTGGCGTTCTGTAGTTTCTGCCTACCCCCATGGGAAAAAGGCGTGAGTTTATGTATGTATGTATGTAACTAAAAAAAACTATAAGTGTAACAAATTTAAAATTATACACAACAATTACAGAAACTAGGCAACTAATTATCAATAACATTTAAATGAAATTATTTTTCTGAGGTAACGCACAAGTTATCCACCATGCGTGACGCGTGGCCTGCGAATGATAGATTAAAATTAGTGATGCAGTAGATGTGAGGATGTATAACATCCATCTCTGCCAAACCCTTCAAAGAAAGACAGGCGTAATGTTGTTTGTGTTATAAACATTGATATATTTAAGGTATTTTAATCACATCACACTACTTCTAAAAGTAGAATCTGCATCAAGGCAATTAAAAGTTTTGCTAGATACAAAGAGCTCGTTGACTACTCCATCTAACTAAATCAAAAGATGCGGCTGCTTGCTGTGTATAAGGTCGGTCCACTAACCCAGTGACCTTGAACCAGCGACCGGTTACGCCGCATAACTGGTGCGCTGGCCCAAACATTACTATAATAATATTCAAAAGAAAGCTCCACTCCTACCGGTGACCCATCACAACACACACAGCACTGTACGATACAAAACCTAGCCCAAACCAGGTTGTTTTTTTTTCGTTTTGCACTGCCAAAAACACATAGTTACGGTTTTGGAGCATTTCATTTTTATTATTTGAGAGTTCTTTTCTTTTCTATTATAGAAATTCAAACACTTTCTCGTTTAAAACCTGCGCAGTTGTTTATAGATACTTGTATTACCAGATGTGGCTTTCTCTACTATATCTAAAAGACAAAATGATTGGATTACTTGGCTATAGAGCGCGTTCGTTAGCCATAATAATTACGACTGTTTATTTAAAATATTTATTTAAGTTATGTTCTCTATCGAATCACAGTGTGTGGACAATCAAATTAGAATACTTCATTTACAAGAAAAATCAATTAGGAACGTCATCTATTTACATTAATATTATTTTTATTTTTTTGCAGATGGTCGGCAGTGCGAAAGCGAGTTTAGCTCGCATTTTCCTTTTGCTGACCTTTCTAGGGGCGACGCGTTCGCAGTCACTCTCTGATCCCACTTATAATCCAGGTAGGTACTTTGAACACATTCACCATAAGAATACAAATAAAGCTATTATTTTTTAATCATGTGCCATACGTACCTGCAAAACATCTTAAGGTTGAACTAGTCGACGGCACGAACTATTTTGTGCGCGGGGATAAAATGCATGATATCCTATCCGACAACACGTGCGAAAGAAATAGATGCTGTGATGAGCAGTTGGAAGCTAGTTTGCGTACGAATTAGCACTTTTGCAAGTTTGTCGCGAAATGGATGATGATTTAGGACAAAAACGAGCGCGCGATTTTTTATAAACAGACCTTAGAGAGTCTAGATATCATGAAAAAACTACTAAATGTATATTAAAAAAAAAATGCATTATTGAATAACTAATCTATCCCTATATGGAGGCCGTTTTGCAATTTTTCTTCTTCTTATGGTATTTATTTCTGCCCAAAATTAGTGTTGAAATATCGAACTTTCGACGCTCATAACTTTTAAATATATTATTTTTTTACATTTTTGTTTCCATACAGGATTAGATAATGATGAGAAAAATTGATATCATTTTTTATTTTGAACGTACATCGTCAAACAGTGGAGTAATCTCTAGACTCGTTTGTATGGAAGAATTTTCGACTAGTGTAACCATAAGATATCAGCTATACAGGCATAATAAGCTTCTACTGTCATTTGTATTATGCAAACCGCTCATCTACTCAAATACCTTACCTCTAAAGGTATGAAATCAATCAAAGCAATTAGTCGATGCATAATACTCTGATTATCTGGGTTTATCTCAGATTTGGATGATTGATGCTGACTAAATTCATCTAAATATAGTCAGGTACTTATGCAGATTTAAACCGGCTTGCACAAGGATAAAGGAGGTTTTAATCTTGTTTCTTTTGAAGATGTCTCGATCTACAAAATTGGGTTTTTCCAACACAAACAGTATTTTTTTCCTGCTATTTGGCTCATTTACATAAAACCGCCAGTTATCAGCTTCCTAATTACAATTATTGCATCATTATTATACAGATGAAGTATCTACGAACTTAGGAGAAGTGGAGTCGAGGGAGAATGGCCCAGATCTGGAGTTCCGGTACCACGACCATGATCAAATGACTAGATACTTGCGGTCTGTGTCTGCCAAGTATCCAGCCTTGACTGCACTCTATTCAGTCGGGAAATCTGTACAAGGTAAGAACATTTGCCATTACAACCGTGATCCATTTAGTACCTTCAGATTCATTATGATCTGGTGAAAATTCGTACTGTGGATGGACTTGACGTAGAGTTGCTGTAACAACCAATATCTTTCGCCCACAACAACAACGGACGGGACGATTCGAATCGAAACTAATTTAAGAGCGGACTCTAGTCAACAGGAATTTAAAGAAACTATTGCCGTCGCGTCACCTCCAACCTCACCCCGTAAAGTGCGAAAGGGACAACTGCAGCTCAGGCTGATTTTACCTACAAAAACTTTGACTAAAAGACGTTTCGTATTCTGCTGTTTTCTTCATGAAAACTGGTCTGATCTAAAAAATTCTTATATCAAAATTTAGAGGAAAAGTATATCTATGCTCCTATCATTTCCTTTTTTGTTAAAAACTTATAAATTTTGTCTGAAAGTCTTCTGAACTTGGCGTTAAAAACGGGCATTTTTTTTTCGGATTTTTGTATTGTCACATTTCTTTTTGTGATTATGTTTTGGAAAATAGGAAAAGATACAGGCACGTATTAATTAGACCTAGATTTTATGGAAAAAAATTATTGCTCTAGAGGCATTATCCACGAAGAAAACAGCAGAATGTGTTTGTATGGAGAAAGTCTCACTAGAGACCCCTCTTAAGTAGCCTTGTTTATATATCTAAGTGCACACGTGCAAGTATCCTGTCAGACCAATCTGGCTCGGATTCGTCTGTTCAGATCAGATTCAGATTGATTTCTGCGTGTGATCGAATGCCTTTACTCGAGTCATCTTATCATACGAGTACCTACTGCATTTGTTTTATCAAAACCTCAACAAAGTTCATGCCACGCATTGTTGATATAGCAACCTTCCTCAATTCTGTACCTAAGCTACATTTACGCTCCCCAGGTCGAGATCTATGGGTGATGGTGGTATCAGCGTCGCCGTACGAGCACATGATCGGCAAACCCGACGTCAAGTACGTCGGCAACATTCACGGAAACGAAGCCGTCGGGCGCGAGCTACTTCTACACCTCATTCAAGTTAGTTGTCACAACCGGTGCTTAGCTGCAATGAGCACTTCCTTGCCGTAATCAGCGACTACCTGTTTACTTCGATAATTCTACAAACTACGTTGTACAAGAGAAATGTTTTAGTTACTTACTCGCTTTATCTCGTTTTCTAGTAAGATAAGTGAAGTTAGATTATCTATATCAGATTGGTCTCGGTACTTGTTAACTCAAATCGTTCAATTCTTTGCCTATAAATTCGGCTTTGGAACTTGATATAAGAGGCAGCTAAAAATGCTTAAATTCCAATTACTAATTCATGTTGCATGAACAAAATTTTCTGTCAAGATATGTCCACAGCAATGCAATTAGGTTTAAATCTGACCTTATTGCTGTGTATTAGGTACAAGATTTTTTTGTAGCATTTAGAAAAATCACCCTTATCAATATTTCCAGTACCTCGTGACGTCATATGAAACCGATCCCTACATTAAATGGTTGCTGGACAACACTAGGATCCATTTGATGCCCTCCATGAACCCGGACGGTTTCTCCATATCGAAGGAAGGACAGTGTGACAACACATATGGCAGGTACGGGCTATAGACACTATATTGTTTGTAATAGGTATTAACATCATTGTAACTTCGTTGCCAAACCATAATAATGGTCATTATAACATTATACGAAAAAGCGATAACTACCTGCATACAATACATTGAGTTGAGGGGATAACCTAGATATTCACCAGCATGGATATCAACTTCAATGAAACTGCAATTTAGTTATAAATCTAGATAATATTACGTAAAACTAGAGCAATTATTTTCTGAATAGCTCACAACTATACATTTTCAATGCCGTATTGCAACGTTCGCCTATTTACCCGACTGCCGAATGAGGGTAATGTGTTTATCAGTCTATGTTGTTCCTATGTGGCGTTCCAGAGACCAAACGCGTTGGCCGATTTTGATGATTCGTACGTCAATCGATTCGTCTTAATCTTGCGAGTGTCACTGGCTACATTATAATTGGAAAACAGAAAAATGGCGGCTCTTGGGCTCCATATTGTGGGGGCCCAATTTATTTTTCTTCCTATCCCATCATGTGTAGTATCAAAATAGGGTTTTAAGAGGCGATTTCAAAAATATATAACACTTATATGTTTAAATGTACCTAATTCGAAAAAAATGTTATATAAAAAAAACATGCTGTTCAGTCGGAGGATACGCGAGCGATAGGATTCGCGAGCTGGCTGACCAAAACCAGATGTCCCATCTTGATTTTTTTCTTGTTTATTTACCTCTTTTTAGCTAAGCAGTCGAGTTTTTTGATTTTTGAATTAATTTGTTTATTTCGATTCTTTATTATAGACAAATTAACACCAATTGATTGTACAAGTGGCATCTATAATTTGCAGGCACAACGCTCGTCGTTACGACTTGAACAGGAACTTCCCTGACTTCTTCAAGGCTAACACGAAGCAGCCGCAGCCAGAGACAGAAGCCATCAAGGAGTGGATCAGCAAGATTCAGTTCGTGCTGTCTGGTTCACTGCACGGCGGCGCGCTCGTGGCATCGTACCCCTTCGACAACACGCCCAGTGCCAGTAACTGTCCAATAATACTTTTATTGTTCTCTAACCATGTTCAAAAGTCAGTTTCGTCACGCGCTTCCGTTCACATGTCATACAAATAGCAGCAAGCCGGATTTCGGCCATTGCATTACCGATTATAACTGCTGATTCATAGACGTTTGATGCTAATTTAAAAAAAAAATCCGCACGGATCGATCTTCAAGGTTAAGCAACGCTTGCCGAGGTCGGTCCGTGGATGGGTGACCATTTCAACATACCGAGTTTCCTCCGTGCCTCGGAAAGCACGTTAAGCCGTTGGTCCCGGCTGTCATTTGAAGATCTTTGACAGTCGTTACGGGTAGTCAGAAGCTTGAGATCTGACACCAGTCTTGCCAAGGGGTATGGTGTTACCCAGTTACTGGGTTGTGGAGGTCAGATAGGCAGTCGCTTCATGTAAAACACTGGTACTCGGCTGAATCCGGTTAGACTGGAAGCCGACCCCAACAACAATTGGGAAAAGGCTAGGCAGATGATGATGATGCTAATTTTCCTCCTGAATGCATTTTGGTATCTCACAGAGTAACAAATTGAGTGATTGAATTTTTTGCTCTGTGTGCAATCTACTGTCTTATAACATCTCTCCGTGAGCTTGGAGCTTACACTTTATGAAATGTATAAAATCAATAGGTAATTTTTGAAGACTAGTTTTCTAGGTTTAGCAGTAATAGAATGTTTTCTCTTTAATTTTCACGCAAATCAGGAATATGCAGATCATCAGTTCTGTGTTCCGGTGAGGTATCCCGTTAATATTGGCTTCTAATGCAATGGCAATAAAATTAATAATGTTTGTTTGTGTCCAACATGTGGCCTGAACGCAGTGTTCCAGAGCTACGCGCACTCGCCGTCGATCGCGCCGGACGACGACGTGTTCCGCCACTTGTCGCTGGTGTACTCCAACAATCACGCCAAGATGTCGCGCGGCGTGTCCTGCAAGTCAGGCTCGCCCAGGTTCGAGAAAGGCATCACTAATGGCGCGGCCTGGTATCCTCTAACAGGTATGCTTTTAGGCGCTGATGAGGTACTTTTGTCCGCAGAGATATTGGTATATACCACTAATTCCTTCTCTTTCACTTAGAATCATGTTGAAAACATTGAAGAAAAGATTTTCAACTTGGGAACATGGGACACAGAATGATCTTTACCTTAAGTTTCACGTGTGTATCTGTGCATCTGTGTGTATGTATGCGGCATCACAGCGCCTAAACGGATAAACCGATTTTGATTTAGTTACTTTTGAATAACATCGGTTTAGCCGTTCAAAAGTTATGGGCGTTTTACTGTTTGAATCGGGGTGTTTTCGCAAGATAAATGTGCCGGGGTATTTTTTAATTTTTAAATTTTACTTGTCGTTTCGGTAAGATAGCCATTGCAGTACATACTATACATAATTTTTTTATCGACTGCGGGCGGACAAAAGTCCCTCGTCTGTGCAGGCATTTTGTTACAGTTGACCGTATTTGGTGTGTGGTTTTTATTACAAAATATATATTTTACGTCAACGATAATCGTGCCGTCAGCAACAATTATAACGTCAGTCGCATTGCCATACATGGTATTAACGACCGAATGGTATACCCAAAGCAATCATGTCTAATTCCAGGCGGCATGCAAGACTACAACTACTTGTGGCACGGATGTATGGAGATAACATTAGAGATATCTTGCTGCAAGTACCCCCCCGCGCATGAACTGGCCAAGTATTGGCAAGACAACAAACAGGTAACTTGATCATTCGATATTTCTTGAATGAGGGGTAGGTACTTCACAATCGGCTTATTTAATTATATTATAGGTATGGCACTTGGTAGTGTTTCCATCGTTAACTTGAGAACTACCTACGCAGTAAAATTGTGTGTTTGTATCATTTACAGGATTAATTAAATATGATAAATACGATTTATATGTGGATTAAATACGATTTAGATAGTGAAAAAAGAATGCACTTATTCGGTAGGTATGTTGGAAGAAAATGCTTGCCAGTAAATTCAGTAACTTATTTTAATATGGTTTAAGAACCAAACTTAGGTACGCTACGTATATTAAGTTGTTACAAAACTCACCTAATAACACAAAATAATATAATAAGATATCAAATTCCTAACTATTATGATAACGATTTAAACAAAATGAAAAACAAAAGCTGCTGCTGCAAGAAACAGAAGCACTGACGGAGTCGTAGAACCTGCGGAGTTCCAAGGATCGCCAGGAGACTTGATGCCAATCACACCGCACGCGACTCGTGCGCCCGCATTACCAGTGAGCAAGGAACTCTCGTCTCCTCCCTGGCCCAGATCATCCTTCTCTTGGTGGAGTACTAGAGTTCGCCCCAAGATACTGTTACGTCCTCGAAGTGTAATGACGCTGTCCACAAAGTCTACATCAGCGAGTGCAACGCCATTTCCGGCGAACACAACATTCCCGAGGTCACCAACATGCCGCACTTGGTGATCCCTGCCGCCGTGAGTGGTTTCGTCAGGGTTAAAGTGCGAGCCCGACGCGTCGCAAGTGCTCGTGTCGCCATATTCGTGGACATGGAACCCGTAGGATCCGGCGTCTAAACCAGTAATATTACCAGTGACTCTCAGCCCATCTGTTGTCTCAGTGAACACAATCTTCCCAGACACATTCTGCGATACAAGGAGTGCTACAGCAACTCTAGTTTCACCATTAACGGACGCTACAGCAACAAATGCGATTAAACATAGCCAACGGACCAACATTTTTAAATTAAATCCAGACGTGCGTTCGGATAAGTAAACAAAATAGCTTTGGTTGAATTCACATCTCCAGACAAAAGGTTATCTTAGAAGTGATGCGCTTATCAATCTTTAATACTGATAAAGATAAGATACAATCAGGTACCTACTCACTATAATTGATTTCATGGCAATAAACTTTACATCAACAACAAAGAAAGTCGGTTCGTGTGGTGATGTACCAATCCGATGATCTTGCGATGGCATATTCAGAATTTTACCGTTGACTACTTATTTAACGCCAATCATTTAAAAGTTAATTTAAAAAATCTAAAAGCCCGACTGCTTAAGGCGGTACCCCGAGCAAAACGCCGCGCAGGCCGTTTTTTGTGCTGTTTTTAGGAGCTATCTACTCGTTATTTAAAAAGAAATATCAATTAATAAAAATACATTAAATTTCTACATAATATTGATTCTAAAATGGTAGATTTAGTTTTTTTTTTAATTTTGTATATATTTCACTAATCTACTTCCAAAAAAACATAAAAATGAGATATAATTATTGATATTATGCATCTCCTCGTAAAGTGTTCATTGATTATTTTTTGTACTAACACTAATGGATAGACAATTTAATAACGAACATTTTTGTAGAATTAGTTTTTTCAAAAGACCAAAATTCGATTTTATAAAGATTTTATTCTAAAATCTGGGCGTATTCACTACTGTAATTCATGCGCCACCAGTGCCGCTAGACCAATAGGAACGCTCATATCTCATGCCGATTTTTTGGTCAGGGTACCGTCTTAAAAAGCTAACTAAAAAGACGTAGTTAAACAATGAGAAATTCATATTGTGCAGTCGGAGAATACATATTCGTGAGTTGGCTGAAAAAAACCAGATGTATCCTCCGACTGCACAATATGAATTTCTCCTTGTTTACGTCTTTTTAGTTTGCTTTTTAAGCAGTCGGGTTTTTAGATTTTTTAAATTAACTTTTTTTATTTAATTTTTTTTAGTTATTTTTTTTGCGAATTTGGTACATTTAAACATATAAGTGTTATATATTTTGCCCGTAGTGTTATATATGGCGCCCAAAATCCGCCATTTTTTTCATTTCCAATTTTAATGTAGCCAGTGACACTCGCAGGGTTAAGACGAATCGACAGACGTAAGAATCATCAAAATCGGCCAACGCGTTTGGTCTCTAGAACGCCATATAGGAACAAACATACATACATACATACTGAGACTGATAAACACATTACTCTCCTTCGGCAGTCGGGTAAAGAGTACGCGGAATGCCGACTAAGGGCCGATTGTTCAATCATCGAATAACTGAACAAATAACTATCTAGCGAATTAACTTAACTAACTGATAAAAGGACAAATAAAACTGTTGCATTTTTCAATGGCCAGATAGCAAGCGAATAGTTATCTGTGGACTTTAGTTGCCAACTTCACTGTAATGTTGTGGGAGAGGGATAGACGCATACGGTGTAATGTGTGTTAGAAGAGGATAGCAAATGCTTTGACACTCGTTTATTGGACGTATAAAATAACCTTTTTTTGCCATGGTTGGTGCATCCCGTGAATTCCCGGGTAACATAACATCGTTTATTTTCTCGTGTGGTGGTGATTTTGTAGTTTGGTTTATTGTCATTTATTTGTTATTATTATGGTAATAATGGAATTAAAGAAAAGCGAGTGCGCTACTAATTTCAATACTGCTGAAGTAGAATTGCTCGTTAGTATAGTAGACAAGCACAAACATATTGTGAAAAAAAAGTCGGTTAATGAGAATACTGATGCGGTCACTAATGAAGATGCGGCTTGGAATTTAGTTAGGGATATTAAGTACAATTTACAACTGTATTTTGTAGGAAGGTATACCTAGGAATACCTACCTACTTAGATGTAGTGACCAATAAATAATAGTTTATTTATTGTAAAAACTTTCATTATTTAAATATTCATACATTATATATAGCCTTATATCTTCTTCAATTGCCAGATCGTCAACAGTGTCGAACATTGCCTTATGTTTGGTATAACTTTGGAAAAAAGAAGAAATAACCTCAAAATAAACGTCAATAGATCTAGGTGTATCTATACTATCTATTGAATAGACGTTTATCTGGCCGTCAAAGAGGCAGACAGATTTATTCCTCAGTTAGGGCCGTTATTGTCCAGATAGAGCCTATCTGACGATTGAAAAATGCAATATTTCGTTATCTGTCTAATAAGTACTATCTAACAGTTTATCTGAGGATTGAAAAATCGGCCCTAAATCGACAAAGAAAAATAAGATGTAACGATAAGGTTAGACTAGGGATTGGTAAACTTGCCGAAGAAACGT
This sequence comes from Orthosia gothica, assembly GCA_949775005.1. Classification (NCBI taxonomy): domain Eukaryota; kingdom Metazoa; phylum Arthropoda; class Insecta; order Lepidoptera; family Noctuidae; genus Orthosia; species Orthosia gothica. Next base: position 30,467,349 of record OX459034.1, on the reverse strand, counting down.
GAACGCGAGGCACTTTGCAGAGTGCTAAAATCGTCGCGCAGCAAAATGCTTTTGTAGATGACAATATAGGTAACATAAGGTCTATCAATATAAAGCAAGTAGGGATGGCGATTCTTTCCGAAAAAGATCGATTTTTAAATTTATTCGAAACGTGACCTAATGAATCGATTCACAAAAGAATCGAGGCCTATAAGATCGATTTCTGAAAAATCGATCTTTTTTTCAAGATTTTGTTTATAATGTAATAAAAATCTATTGTATTAAAAACAAGATACATATTATAATTTAACGATTTCTTATCAGTAAAATTAGGTAATTCGATGATAAAAAATATTTTTATTACCATATTAAAATCGACATATTACTTATTAGTTATTTCTTTAGTTAGTGATTATTAGTATCTAAACGTAAATTTAAATGACTTACATACATGGTTCGATTTAATGATCACAATTAACAGATCAAACTGAAAATAATAGCATCAAAGTAAAAAATAACAAGCGCTTTACTTACCTAGTCTCAATTAGTTATTATTCCGCAACAAACACTACATAAAAATTATACATATTTATACCAAAAAATAAAATAAAATCGAATGTCGATTTTCAAGGGTGAAGTATCGATTCACTGAATCGATTCAGTACTACATATCGATTTAAAAAATCGATCTTTTTGGCTCCAAAAATCGATTCTTCGATTAATCGATCTCAGATCGCCATCCCTAAAAGCAAGATCTAAAGAAGAAACACGTAGAGACTGAAAAGAAGGCCGTAGCCAAAGATATCTTTCTCACGGTCTCCGAGCGTCATTAAATGACGGATTACGGGTTTTCCGAAGTTAGTTGATCTGTTTGTTTATTGGCCCTACAGTAGAAATCTTTAAACTTGGATCAGGCAGGGTTTTCTGGCGCCTTTTGGTACATACTGGCACGTGCATGCACGATAAGATAGTAATAATTCATTCGTTTTGTTAACATTTCCATTATCCTTATCTTCATTAATTAAAACGTAGATTAAATGCAAGGATATTACAAGTAGGGTCAGGTTTTACCTAGGTTCCTACTTTATTTATATGTCTGAGCCATATTCATAAATCGACTTAATTAACACTAGCATAAAGTTGATATTTGTTTGGGTGGAAATATCATCAACTGAAAGCTAGGGTTTGAATATAGCATAGCTACAGTATTCTTATTCGTGGTCACGATGAATTTTGTCCGATCGCTGGTGTTTTTGTTGCTGCCTCACGATCTCTCTCCATTTGGCTCTGTTAGATGAAAGTTTAGCGCATTCATTAACTGGACCTCCTATCGCAGCTTTAATTTGGTCGGTCCACCTTATCGGTGATCCAGCAGCCTAATTGTGTAAGTGAATTCGGCAAAGGAAGCAATCTGTTTCTCTCCCAAAAACGACTTTTCGTATAGCGCAAAGTCGGTTTTGGGAAAGAAACAGATTGTTTCCTTTGCCGAATTCACTTACACAATTAGGCTGCAGGTCCACTCTGCCCTGCACTACCAGGCGTTCAATGGAGTCGTTATTCCGCTTTGAGACATGGCCAAAGAATTTCAGTATGCCAGACTGATGTACTATTGCTGATAGACGCTGCTTGATACCGAGTTCTTGGAGTATGGAGACGTTAGTGCGGAATTCTGTCCAAGAAATGCCAAGCATTCTGCTCCAACACCACATTTCTAGAGCATCTATGTTATTCCGTTCCAGTTCTCGTAGTGTCCATGTCTTAGCTGCGTACAAAAATATGGGGTAAACAAGCGCACGGACGAGCCTGATCTTAGTGGCTTTCGTTATACTGCGATTCCTCCATATCTTCCTTAACTTATCCATTTCCCCTCAAGACATCGCCATCAGCCGTTTCAGCTGCAGTATAGCAACATAGTTCAATACCCCTGTGAAGGCCAATTTTGTAAACATCTGAGGTACCTACTTACCAAAGATGTTTTTGTTTGCAGTCCCTCATCAAATACTTGGCTGAAGCACACCGCGGAGCTCACGGTTTCGTGATGGACGAGAATGGCAACCCGGTGGAGCGCGCCTCCGTCAAAGTGAAGGGCCGTGACGTCACCTACCACACCACCAAGTACGGCGAGTTCTGGCGCATACTGCTGCCCGGAACCTACAGGATTGATGTAAGAATTACATTTTTGTAATTATTATAGATTAGCTCACGTTTGATAAATCTCACGTAATGGTAAGCGATGATGTGGTCGATGTTACAGTTGCTTATTTTTTTAGGGTTCCGTAATAATAAATCTAGTTGCATAAATTCAAATGTTTAGTGGAAGATCGGAATCACCTAACACAAGCATCTTCTTGCTTAAAAATGTGATCTCCATATCTTGATATGTTAATGCTTTATGTAATTGAAATAAATTTTATTATTTAGTAGCCATGGAGTAGCTGACCCCCGGGGCTTCGCTCCCGTCAAAATTATAGCCTATGTTACTCGGGAATAATGTAGCTTTCCATAGGTGAAAGAATTTTTAAAATCAGTCTAGTAATTTCGGAGCCTATTCGGTACAAACAAACGAACAAACAAAAAAATCTTTTCTCTTTATAATATTATAATATTGGTATAGATTTATTAAATTCAGGAAGCATGAGTGCTATACAATTTATTTTTCTTGACTGTACATACAAACTTAATTTGCCAAGTGCTAGTAGTAGGAAGTACAACATACAAATTTTATAACCGTTGCCGTTCATGTGATAAACTCAAATCTCAAACGGCACGAATTTCTCTTGCAAAGATGTCTTAAGATTTATCAACAAAAAGCAAGTTTACTGGAGTAGCAAATTAAATAAACAATCGTGCTGGTCTGTAAAAACGACTTTATAAGATGGTATTGCAACAATACAAAATACATTTTACAAAATAGATTTTCGCTCAACGTCCACTTAAGCACGTAACACTTCACAAGAAGTAGCCAAAGTACCATTCAATCTTGTATCTATAGGAGTGCAGTTGCATCAAAAGCCTTACGTAACCATTGAGGTAATATTGTACTGTACATATTATCTCAATGTACGTAACTATCAAATAGTAACAACCTAAGATTGATTGTTAGATAGCTTCTAACCGACCTACTTAGTGAACCTACGTAACACGACTGATAGTTCATGCTATACTTTTGTAGGCTGGCAAGCACTATAGTTTTGTTATAAGCTTTGATCGCCAGGTTATTTGAAAGTTCAAACCTGAGGTTCAAACTATGTTTTTCGTCACGGCATGCGAATTGCGGTGGTGACAGACGTAGACTGACAGCCACGCAGTGCTGCCAACTCGTCTTAGCAAAAACGCGCTATTAGCTCTTTAAAAAAGCGCTAAATGTAAAAATAACGCATTATCAGGCGCCAAATTCAAACAAAACGCCCAATAATTTGAGAATATGGATGTTTGTGGTGCATCGACACATTACATGTCGCATGCACAGCAAATATTATAATGGTCAAATAAATAATTATAAATAGCAGTTGTGTACTAGTGCTCACCGAAACCAGTTGTTTTATTTACATGACTCATAACACCCAACAACACGTACACAGAAGATACACTTACATCTGGTGACCCCGATTTGAACTAACACGCGCCGCGATTTAAAGTGATTTCCTCGTGTCGTGGTAACTGCACTGCACAACCTTACCAGCCTTCCACAAGCGGATCTCACTGGTTTTGGTTTTCAAGAGGCATATAGTTACCGAAGACATGAGCACAAGTGGAAATTGTGGTGTGTTACCAGCATGCGGAGCGACGGACAACAGTCAGGCCGAAGTCGCAGCATTAGGAATATCCTCGAAGATCCCGGATTTTTGGATAGAGATGCCCAGGGTGTGGTTCGCGCAGTTTGAGACAATGATGGCTCCCCAAAAACAGGGTGACGAAGTAAAATACGGAGTCGTACTGTCCAAGCTCCACAAAGACGCAGTAAGTCAAGTGGCCGACATAATAATGTCACCCCCCGCCACTAATAAATATGGTGCTGTTAAAGAAAGACTCCTAGCCGTGTACGAAGAATCGGAGGAGCGGCAATTTCAAAAGCTGGTCAGTGAAGTGGAATTAGGCGACCAAAAACCGTCGCAACTGTTGAGACGAATGAGGGAATTGGCACGTAAGAGTCAGGTGACCGAAAAAACCCTCCATGGTTTGTGGATATCAAGACTCCCCGATCACGTTCGAGCAGTGTTAACGGTCAGTCAAGATCAGAAACTTGACAACCTCGCCGCCATAGCGGACAAGATATTGGAAGGACGATCAGGCGAAGTGTCGGAAATATCAAGCGGACAAACACAGCTTATGGTTGAGATGGTCAACCAAATGAAGAAGCTAACCATAGAAATAGCAGCCTTGAAATCCAATGCAAATAATGGTAGACACCGTAGTTACAGGCGCAACCGAAGCCAGTCGCGCACAAGATCACACTCCAGGACGAGGATTACACCCGACAGTCCCAACTGGTTATGTAGGTATCATCATCGGTACAGGAATCGAGCTCGGAACTGTGAAAATCCATGCAATTGGAAGAAACCGTCGGAAAACTAAATTCAGCGTTGACAGAGGCGGTCGTCAGCGCTATCATACCGTCAAACCGCCTATGCGTTACCGACCGAAAAAGTGGGTATCGTTTTTTGGTAGATACAGGCGCTAACATTTCAGCCATACCTAGAAGAGGGAATCGTTTAAAAGCTGACGACACATATAAAATATACGCTGCAAACGGTACACAAATAAAAACATATGGCGACAAAACGCTGACGTTGAATCTGAATATGAGACGCCCGTACCGTTGGACTTTCATCGTAGCTGACATTACGCAACCAATACTTGGAGCCGATTTTCTAGAAAGAAACAACATTTTGGTGGATGTTCGGAATAAACGTTTGATTGATGGTACAACTGGACTTCAGAGTAACGCAAAGTTAATGAAGTCAAGCACGCCTACACTTCGGACCGTAAGATTAACCGAAGACTACGCAGACATTTTAGCAGATTTCCCGAACATTTTGAAACCTCTCGATACAGGGTCACGACCGAAGCACGACGTTGTTCACCAAATCATCACCAATGGACATCCTGTTTACTCCAAGTCAAGACCTTTGCCAGCGGACAAATACCTAAGAGTGAAGAAGGAGATAGAACACATGCTAGAGACAGGGTTATGCAGGCCTTCCAAGAGTCCGTGGGCAAGTCCTTTGCACGTGACATCGAAGAAAAACGGCGAGTTGCGACTATGTGGTGACTACAGGAGATTGAACGCGATCACGGTACCGGACAGATACCCAATTCCGAGACTACTAGATTTCACATACCTACTACCAGGAACCAGTATTTATTCAACGATCGATTTAAAAAGGGCTTACGCGTAGAAAAGACTGCAGTAATAACCCCGTTCGGTCTATTCGAATTTCCAAGAATGCCGTTTGGACTACGAAACGCAGGGCAAACCTTTGTCAGATTCCTAAACACAGTCTTAGCAGGACTTGACTTCGTATTCGTATATATAGACGATATACTAGTGGCGTCATCTTCAACCAGCGAACACCGTCGACATTTACGAGAAACGTTCAAACGGTTAGACGAACATGGCATTGCAATAAATCAAGCCAAATGCATACTGGGCAAACAGCAAGTAGAGTTCCTCGGATACCAGATCTCAAAAGATGGTATCAAACCATTACCAGACAAGGTCGAAGCAATAACCAAATACCCTATACCAAAAACCGTACAAGATTTGCGAAGATTTTTAGGCATGATCAACTTCTACCGGAACAATATACCACAAGCAGCCAAACACCAAGCTCGGTTAAACAAATACCTCATTGGATCGAAGAAAAATGACAAAACCGAAATACAATGGACTCCAGAGGCATTAGAAGCATTCAATCAATGTAAAGCAAGTCTAAGCGACGCCGTTACATTGTCTTCACCAACAACGCATTGCCCGCTATCACTAATGACAGACGCATCTCAAACGTGCGTGGGCGCCGTTTTACAACAGTATGAAAACGGAAACTGGAAGCCACTCTCCTTTTTCTCAAAGGGACTGAGTGAAACGCAGTCAAAGTACAGCACGTATGATCGGGAATTGCTAGCCATTTACATGGCAGTAACGCATTTTCAACTTTATGTCGAGGGAAGAGAGTTGATAGTTTACACCGATCATAAGCCGTTATGTCATGCTTTCACTACAAAACAAACCTGCACAAGTAAAACGATAGCCCCAAGACGGCTACGTCACCTCGAGTTCATCGCACAGTTCACGACAGACATACGTCACCTATCCGGTAACATGAACCCGGTGGCCGACGCGTTATCGCGACTCGAGCAAATAGATTGCCCCACACCTGTGGATTGGACTGAGTTAGCAGATATGCAACGCAATGACACTGAACTCACTCAGCTGATAAAAAATTGCAACCTTAACTGGAAAACAACGACATTATCAGGAACAAGACAACTACTCTGCGAAAATACAAAACCAAGTTTACGACCGTATGTGCCGAAATCACTTCGAAAACAAGTATTCGACACCATGCACAACGTAACACATCCCGGAATAAGATTATCGAAGAAAATGATCTCCGAGCACTATTTCTGGCCCCGCATGAATACTGACGTCGGCATTTGGGCGAAAACATGCCAGGCATGCCAGAAAAGCAAGACACATAGGCACAACCTCGGCCCCAATCGGAATTTTTCCACCCACAGCACGATTAGACCACGTGCACGTAGACATTGTCGGACCACTACCAGAATCCAACGGAAACAGATACATCGTGACAATGATCGACAGAGAAACGAGATGGCCGGAAGCTGTACCAGTAGCAGAGATAACAGCAAAAGTTGTAGCGGAAGTTCTCATAAGCACCTGGATAGCGAGATTCGGATGCCCAAACACCATAACAACGGACCAGGGACGACAGTTCGAGTCAGACTTATTTATCACTCTGACCAAGTCACTCGGTATTAAGAAGACCAGAACCACCAGTTATCATCCACAGTCAAATGGTTTGGTTGAACGCTGGCATAGATCAATGAAAACCGCGCTAGTCGCGCGCGGAAATACAACGAACTGGTCAAGCGAACTACCCATAGTGCTACTAGGATTACGAGCAGCACTACGACTGAAAGAGAATACAAGTCCAGCACAGATGTTATACGGAACTAACATACGTCTGCCAGGAATGTTTATCGAGCCGAAAACGCAAGTAACATCATCAGAGACTTTTGCACAGACACTCCAGAGGACAATGGCAAAGCTAAGCCCATTTAGCAACAACCAACACGCCAGCAGTCACAAATCGTATATACATCCAGACATGAAAAGCTGCGAATACGTATACGTCAGAACGGATGCTGTGAAGAAACCACTGACCCCAGCCTACGAAGGCCCATATAAAGTGTTAGAGAAGCAAGAGAAACATTTCAAGATTCAATTGCCGAAGAAAACATCAATAGTAACGGTGGACAGATTAAAACCAGCATACATTTTAATGGACGGAAAGGTAAATGAACCTTTAGAACACCAGAAAAGTAGCAGTAGCGAAGTGAACGACGACAAAAATGTTGAGCCAGCAGAAATTAATAAGACCGCACCAAACACAACACGCTCAGGCCGCGTCATACATCCGGTGGTACGATTTACAATACCGCCAGATCAACGAAAGAAAAACACGGAATAAAGCAAAGCATAATTTCGTCCACACAAACCACCAAACTACCGCAGCAGCAACACGCTGGTAAAGCAAGATCAAGACAATTGCAATATTCGGAAACATGGGCAGCTGGGGCTCCAAGGAAGAGATCGTGGTGGCACAAACTGCCGCTGGGTCAGGGGGATCCAGCATCTCAATGACGGAAATCTCTATGGGGGGCATTTTCATCATCGCCGTTACAGTGCTACTGTACTGCATGTACAGAAAGTGTAGGAAGCGGTTATACAAGAACGTGACACGGCACGTCGACGCCAGGCAAACGCAACCAGCTCAGATTCCAACGGTCTCCATGCGTTGCTGTCAGCACCCAAACGGAGGACAGGGACCACAAAACGTTTAAGACAGCAGCAATCGGGAAAAAGGAAAACAGAAGAAAAGTGTAACCGCGTAGTATTAAGTTCGTTTTTATTTTTGTTCGTGTATGACTATATTTTGTGTAGAAAGAATACTTCTTTTGTCTTATTTTTTATGTAAACTTTTTAATTATTTTTATGTAAGTGTACTCGATTTTTTTTATTTGTTTTTAAAAGGGGGAAATAATGTGGTGCATCGACACATTACATGTCGCATGCACAGCAAATATTATAATGGTCAAATAAATAATTATAAATAGCAGTTGTGTACTAGTGCTCACCGAAACCAGTTGTTTTATTTACATGACTCATAACACCCAACAACACGTACACAGAAGATACACTTACATGTTCAAACGTTTGTATTTTTTTTTATAAGGGTACATTCATTTTTTTTTCATCTCACTGCATAATTACTACCTAAGAAACAAAGTAGCATTTAGGTGTATTAGTTCTAAAAAAAAAAAAAATTGTTCAGGATTTAAGCACATCACAGAAAAAATTATAGTAGATGTGCATATCATTATATGATTTCAAAAAAGCGCTAGATTTAGCGCTAGGCGCTAGAACGCGCTATTGAACAAAAAAAGCGCTAGATCTGGCGCTGGAAGCGCTAAGTTGCCAGCACTGCAGCCACGTTTTAGGAATATATTATGTATTACCACAGATAATTTAAACTAGCATAGAGATGCCACATCACACGTGCCGACGTAACTATACTTCATAAAATATAGCTTGATCTCTGCGACAGCTGTCAGTATCACTAGAGTAACAATAGCGCTTGACAGGCTAACAATAATGTATACCAGTATTTAATGTAGTTAGTTTGACATATGTCGCAGAGATCAAGCCATCTTTGAAGTATAGCGTTTTTCATCTGATTATTTTTTGTATATCTATTGCGTTCGGTTCCGTTCCACATAGATGGTGTTAGCACCGACTTGCAAGTAAAAGGGTTTACTCAGTTCGTGAATACTTTTTTCTTTAAATACAGTGACGATTTGTTTTATAGTATTTTTTTGCACGTTTTTGCATTTTCATTGCACCAAAATGTGTTACAATGCAAATTTAAACAATCGAGTGGAATACCTCATAAATTTTAAACCGCGCCATCTATTGGCATCAATGTTATATGATCCGTTCAAATAATCTTTGAAATGTGAATTATGAACCCCATATTCCATATTTTTTTGCTTATGAGAGTTCCTTAAACAAGAACATACAATTTTTATGTCAATTCCAGAAATTTTTAATTTTACTCACAATTTAATAAAAAATCGGTTGCATATTGCGCCATCTAGTGAGATTTATTTGACACATTTTTTTTTCATAGCGCTGGGACCCCGAGTTGCAGAAGTACGATGTTAATTTGTCCGTATCCGTTTACAGGTATCAGCGGAAGGATATCTGCCGCAAGAAGTAGAGTTCATTGTCATAGAGAGCCATCCCACTTTATTGAATGTTACTCTACATTCAGCAAAGGTGAGTACCTTAATAATAATTTACAAACTATACCATATAAAATTTAAGGAACTTATTGTTAAGCAAATAGAATTACACTTCAAATTGCTTCATACTGATCACAGCTCTCAACTTTTGACAGTCCAATGAACTGCTGTAAGACAAACTGCTCAACAATCAAGTTCCTCGACTGTACATTATTCTCAATAACTTCCTATTGTAAAAATACCCTTCAAGATCTGTAAATATACTCAATTCCCTTGCTTTTTTTTAGTTGCACTAATGGTGGTGTGGTTACAATTAGTTCTTGTGCGTCCCTAGGGTTACATTCCGAAGGCGAAGGGCGCGCTGCCGGCGGCCTCGGTGAAGACTACCTCCCTACCCACAGCATCTACCACTACTACCTCTGCCCCCTATAACGATGGTGCTATTGTGTTCCCCGAAGACTGATCCCGAAAAATCCTTTATAAATGAGAAAAAGTTGCTCACTTTAAATTACTTAAGTATAATATCTTGTTTGGACTTACGTGGTTTGCACAACACCGCTTGCCACATCGGGGGTTTTTGAACCATTCCAAATTTTTTGATCTTCTCTTAGGCTGGACTCACACAGTCTGAAATTCCTGTCTGAATTCAGAGTAGGAATTCATAATCTGTATCAAAATCAATATTTTTTTATTTCACATAGCACTGGCACTAAAACGTCGACAAAAGGTGCACGGTTCAGGTTGGTCGTTTCCTATGGAGAAGAACCGGCAAAAAAACTCCATGGTTACTCTTTTAATAAATTGTTTGGTTTTACAATATTTCCATGTTACAGCAGTACTTAGATGGGGGGACAACGCATGCACGACAATAAGTCGTAAGGAACTAAAAAAAATATGTAATAAATAAACAAAAGATTAAAAAACAAAACGAGATAAAATGCTAACAAGCATCTAGAAATCTAGAAGGCCTACAATTTTCACACATTTACAAAACAATCGGTAAAAGAATTTATACAAAGTATAACTAGACTAAATTTAAAGAATAAGATATTCTGGAAAAATCAGAATGTGTGTGGGGCAAAGTGAAACTGTATGCATTGCCGGGCTTTCTTAATTAATAATATGAAATCCGAGTCTGGATTCAGAGAGGAATTCAGAATGTGTGTGAGAGGCCTTACCGCCTTTTCTCTGAAAAATTTCTTAGACACTCCATAGGCACAAAGGACGATCGTGTATTATGTTGTCCGGCTTCTACTTCTGAATAGCCGGCGTTGGTGTGCAAGCAACGTGAAAATGCAATTGGGGTTATTTGTCGCGACGTACCTGCAATGTAATTTTTTAATAGTAATGTAATCAAGTAATGCTCTTATATAGCAGTGTTGTTATGTATATTGTATCATAAACTTGCCTGCTTAGTATCTAGTGTAATTATCTAGTTAAGTACAAATGAGTGTGTATAATTTTGTGTGTCATAGGAAAGTATGATCTAATATATTAATTATTCCTAATAACGTTGTACATAAATCACCCTTATCTAAGATTTCCTTTTAGCTATTGTTCTGAACAAATTACATGCGGTGGAGGCACGGTGAGTAATTGAAAAAATGTACATATTAGAAAACGGCAGGCTTATTACGTATCTTTTGCAAGAACAAAACGATAGCGATCAAAAGCTTTATGTCATAAAAGTCGGAATTACCTGCAGTGTAGGTATGGTAGGTCCTACACAATCGTTTGCTAATCGCTGGGTATTTGTCAAATGCACTTAATTTAAAAAAATCTCCAACAACTCTAAACTTTTTGTATTTAAGAGCGCGGCGAACGAAGCTCGCAAATGCAATTCGAGGCGAGAGCAAAATTCTTTCGGAGTATTGTTGTCTCGCTTTGCACACACACGCGGTGCACCGTGCGCAGCCGTGTGAGTGCGAGTACTAGGCTACCATTCATAACGACTCGCGAGAGCCGGCAAGCCGGCCGACGCGAACAGCGCCGGGCGACGTTCTTTTGTCTTATTTGTGTAGGTAACTATTCGTTTTACGAAACCTCAAATATGTATTGTTATAACAAATAATTAATGCAAGTTAAATAATACAAGTTTTACTTAGGCAAAGTATTAGTAAAAGGCAAATATTCCAATAATTTATGCCTATTTACGCATAAGTAGGTATAGACAGACGCTCTGATCTAAGAAAAATAAAAACAAGGATTTTGAATAAACATTTATTTTGTTATGTTTTACTTTACAGATCATCATTCATCTATTTAAAAAATATAAATTGTAACGTTATAAAGTCGTGTAGGGTGACCATAAATATTATCGTCTGAACGAAATACAAAAATGGTAATCAGAAAACAATTTAAAAAAAACGCACTGCGTTTTATTTTATATGTACAATTGTACATTGTAATAATTCTTGAAATTGTACATTACATAGGTAAACTAAAAAACAAGTTTATATTCTGTCTCTGATAGGCAGATTTCTAGGTAAACGGGGATCTATTAATTCAGGTAAAATACATTTAAAATAAAACTCTTCTAATTTTAAGACTACAGAATTCCATAATTCGTTGTCTTTTTAATTTTTTTTCATATGCCAGTCCTTTACGCGTCCATACTATAAAAATACAGTATTTGCGGTTTGTTATTTGTAATTGACCTTGTATCTGGTAAAAATAGTTATGATTTCTTTTTAATTTTATTCTATTTATTTCGTCCTCTATATCTTTAGTGCAAAAAGTAATCTTTTTTTTATCAATTGCTTCAACCGGTGAAATGTTTGCTGCGCTCGCAGGACACTTTATTTCAATAATAGCGTCATCACCTATCAGATCATCTGGGCTTGCTCCGAGAAAATCATGTAAATCGGTCAAGCCGTTTTAAACGGCGGGTAGAACCGCTCAGAACAGCGAGTAACTTATTGTATTATGTCATAGGGAAATAGGTACTTACTGTGAGAAACATCCCAACGCTCGGAGTCCATGTCGGCAACCAAACCAAATCGTAAATAATAACAAAGTCCGTAAACAACGCAAAGTTCGTAAGAAAGTAGCTTACTCAATACCAAAGTTCAAATCACAACGCAAATCTAAATCCAAGTTCATAGCATAGGTCAATAGTCTCAGAAATATTACAATAAGTACTTAGAAAATAAATAAATACGCACGAACAGTACAGTAAAGTAATCGTCGAACACTGACAACAAAACACAAAAAAAAAATACAAAACAATAAACAACCCCGAAGTGCCCCGATCAAACGCCGCGCCGCCGTACGAGCGATACTCTACCGTATGATATGAAGCACGACCACACACACATTGACATGACGTGCTTGACGCGATAGCAATACTAGCTATTGAAAATGTATGATTCTTTTGATGTGTTCCGTAATACCATAAATGATGCATGAAAACTTAATTTTTTTTTAATTTTTTTTTCGATATTTTGTAACTTGATAATATGAGCTATGTTGTTGCGACGGAAATTTTATAGATATTTGTATTTTTTAATAAAGAAAAATCAATAGGAAAACATGTCATTTAAGCTGTAAAAATGTAAGAAATTAAATTCGCTTAAACTTCATTTTAGGTAAGTATTTTGAAAAAAAGAAGACGTAGGAACCTAGATAAATACTGTCTAAATGCAATATCAGCATAATATGGTGGAAATATGATCAACCTACAAATGATTTTGGTATTACGTTTGTATGGACAATTCATGCTTCGCCGCGCTCTTAAGAGCATTATTGCGTAAAAAGCGCTATCGTTTTACTCTTGCAAAAGATACGTAATAAGCCTGCGGGATATGGTTTCCAAAATGTCTATATTTGCCTAGTAATTACAAACAAAATAGTTTTTTTTTTTAAATGCCTGAATGACTAAAGAATAAAAATAATTAGCATCCTCTATCGGCGTTGTACAAACGGGGTATGATATTACTGTATTTTTTTATATGCCTTGAAAGGAAAGTCCAATTACTAAGTTTAGTATTTGGGCTTGACAGGCTTATGTTCAAAAATACGTAACCATTTCATTCTACGAGCGTACCTACCAGGGTCGTTGCTGATGCATTTTATTCACATCCGCTGCTGCTGATATTTTGTCGTGACATCAGCGGACTCTGATTTTAATTAATTTAGAAAATAATAAATTTATTTAATTTTTAAATACAGGGAAGAAGCTTGTTGCTTTTCGTATTCATTGGTTAAAAACATTTCAAATTCATCAGGAATTTTGCTCTTCAGTGATTTTTTATTGAAGCCATAAACCCCTCTCCTTCTGCTGTCATGTCACGACTCAAACTTCTGCATTAATAATCTGCATAATATTGAAAATGATTTAGATAATCTGCGTATGCTGATGTTAGTGATGTTCGCAACAACCCTGGTAACTACCAATAACAAACAATGCTTGCTTGTTAGTCCTAACCTGTGATTGATTTAGGTACGTATAATTATGTCAATGATATAACATGTAACATTGTGGCATTACAGCGCATTGATGGAGGACCGTATTACCGGCCGGTGGCGCTGCCGCCCCGCGTGCCCCTCTCCCCGCCCGCGCCGCCCGGCATCTTCTCCTCGCTCACCAGCTCCTTCAACAACATCGTCTCTAATTTCTTCGGATAAACTGAAAGTGTAAAAGTTTTAGGGAATCTTACTGGCAATATCTTCCGCTAAGGGCAGCTCTGTGCAAGAATTTAAATAAAACAATCTGTGCTTGTTTACTCAATGTTCAGGTGGCGCCATCTGCGGACTAAGCTTTGCGTACGATTCCCTATTGAAGCAAGAGCCGTATTATAAAATGTTGACGCAATAGGGTAGTTGACTGAAAATTTTTTTTTGTCCGTCAGGTAGATTAGTAAAAAATATAGGACACGTATTTTCTTTTGACACGTTAACATAAAGTGACGACGATATAATGCGTTGAAATATCGTGTAACGTCACGCCGTTAGTACACTTTAAACTGCCTTAGTGACGTCACAAGTGTCGCCGTGTCGTTTCGTGTCGTCTTCTTAACTTTGCTAATTTTTATAGATTTGGTAAAGCAAAAAAATACGTGTCCAATATTATTTGATAATCTCACTGACGGACTAAATAGAATTATCATTTTTCTACCCAGCAAACAACTCTATTGGAAGCCGGTACGTAAGAGATGATATTCGACCAGTATATTATCCACATCTGTCTCGCTTTGCAATAAAGATGGTTTTCTCATAATTTGATTTGCTTCTAAGCATGTACTGTGATGAAATCTCCACAGTACACAAAATACCGTCTGGGCACGTGCCCCCGTAACCCCCCCTTAAATCCGCCCTTGACTGTGTGTGAAAATTAAAGTTAAAATAGATTGAATGATTAAGCGACCGCAGCAAAGCAGCCGTATTGTAAGTTTAAGAAATACTTCCGCATTTATATTCTAAGTAAAAAGTATACTCAAGATACCAAATTATGCAGTAATGCCAATAGTTCGTATCGCAGGGCTCTTAACCCCAAAAAGCAACGATCTCTTACAAAAAGATCAAAATATTATTAATGAGTTTGTAAATATACATTAGTGGATAAGATTAGATGCTTTAATGTTAAAATAAAAACTAATTTATTACATGAACCTGTTGTTTATTTACCGAATTCATATAATACATAAGATGATAAGACTCATTTTGCCTTGATTAAACATATTTAAATATATCGATAACACCCGCCCTAGCTAGATCAATGCACATTTGAAAGGAATGAAGTAAAACAATTACCAAATTAACAACAATGTAACAAGATTCATTAAATATAAAACACACCAGAAACATGACGGAGTTCACATTCACACCATCTAGGCACAGTAAAAATATACAAACAGTATGGAAACTACCTACAAACGCTCGAAACGGCACACTAACACAAAAATACGTGACCACTCGTCGCGACGCGGCACTTAGTACTGAGATAACCTTGAAAGTGCACGAACGGTCTCGTCGGTGCGTAGTTTCCATACTGTTTGTATATGTTTCCTGTGACCTAGGTTTGCAGAAACATAACGGCACAGTATTTTTTTATAGTTTTTAATACAATGAGGTTAAAGACACCGACTTCTTTGATCAAAAACTTCTAAGTCTAAGTCTCCGTTGTATCGATCTTGACTTGGTCCCTCGCGACTTGGAAGGCCGCGATGAGTGCTGCGAGCTCAATACGTTCACTACAACCCGATGCCAGGCGTGCCTCGGCGTCAGCCATCTTTATGAGCAACGATATCAGAACTTCGGGAGGAAGTTTCACTGTAACGCAAAGATTTCCATATTAAATGGTCTGTGTATTTTGTGACATTTAGAAAAGAGAGCTTATTAAAAATTAAGGTAATAGAGCTGCGAGTAAAAGCAATTCAAGCGAAATATAGTACCGGACAAACGAAATTAACATAGCAAAGCAACCAGATGTTTAGTAAGCCCGCGAACTACATGGATTTGAACGGAATGGGTGGACACGGAAAAGACTCGGCGCCATTAGAAGAATACGATCTCATATGAGACACGAATTGAATGTAAATACAATAGATAGGTGTTTTAATCGTGTTTTGTTTTAATCATTTTAGTAAAAAAAAATAGTTACCTCTTTGTATGATCGTGTGAACTTCCGTCAAAATGTCGCCTAGTGCCAAACCTTTTGCAAGTTTGAGATCTTGGATATCTGTGCAAATGTTATTAAGGAAATGATATTTATATAGAAGAAGTTAGTACGACATAATATAGATTGATATCAATATAATAAATCAGAAGCTATCACTACTTCTGATACACGTACTCTCCCGGACAGAAAAGGTTAGGCAATTCACGGATCAAGAAAAAAATGCCTACTAGCGACTGTACATGGTCTTGCTTATAAATTATGTACTGTCTTCTCTGTAAGAGAACTTTTGATAAATTGCTAAAACCATCTCTAGATTAAAAGGATACTCTTGAAGCACACAGCGAAGTCGTTTTCATTGAGCAGCCAGTTGAGTATGTTGGTGATGTCGGAGCGCAGCGGGTGTCCCACACAGGTGTACACGTTGTCTTCCGTGACGTCACGGTAGGCCAGCCACGTGCTCTGCAAAGTGTTCAGCACCTTCCGCATGTCGCCGCCCGACAAAGCCAGCAGAGCCTTTACACCATCTTCAGATATCTTTACACTGTAAATTAAGATAATGTGGGTTATGAGAATTGAATTTAGAGAGAGAACAAGAGTTGAAGTTGGCGCCAATGACAGAAAACTTGAACGGGATTCTTTTGTCTTGGTATCTGCATCTGAAGAGGAGGGATTAATTAAATGCATGTGATTTAAACATTTATGTATGGATGGAAGGGACAAGGTGCTTGTGCGAAGAATGATATGAAAGAAAAGGGAGGCAATGTTAGCTAACGGTGGATAAGACGGAATAGAGGAAGAAAATGTGTTGCATCAAGTGTCAACCTCAAGCAACATAGAACAAGCATACAGATAATATTCCAACAGGAGTTAGAATGATATAAATGCAAAATTGCAAACTTCCTGTGACTAACCTACAGGGTGCTGGAGGACATTAAACAATCCAGCCTAAATAGCCGATGTGCTGGTAATGGATGGTCTTTCGATTGTTGGTCTTCCACTGATTTAAATTTCGGAAGAATATTCTTCTTCTTATTGTGCTAGAAAATGGCCATCTCTGATGTCAGAGTTAATTAAGCCGCCTCTAGGAACCACACAGGCCTCTGACATGGCTTATTTTCGGAATATAAATTCATAACATGAGACCTGCATTCCCGAAGGTTTAGGTTAGGTGCACCTATAGTACCTACAGCCACATTTCGCCAGTTATGTTTTAAGTTCCATGTAATAGAGGAGCAAACCCAGGACGTTACTGGTGACCTCAAGCTCAGCAGTAGCATTTGGAGCTTAGACCAACGAGGCAGTTTATATATTCATCTTTCATCATCATCCTATTAATGTTTCCACTGCTGGGACACAGGCCTCCTCTCTGTGAGAGGGGATGGGTCGTAATCCACCACGCGGGCCCAGTACGGGTTGGTGGATGTCACATGTCTTCGAATTTATTGGTTCTAGGACATGCCGGTTCCTCATAATGTTTTCCTTCACCGTTTTTGAGAGCAGTGGTGATGAAATAATTTACACAAAGTAAAGCGCCTGCTTGGGTTCGAACCTACGACCTACAACTTGTAAGTCGCGGCCGTTACCACTGGGCCACCACTGCTCCTACCAATTCATCCTTCACATTATTATTATTACGAACCCAGGATGTTACTGGTGACTTTATGACTTTATTACTTTTTTTTTTTTGTTACTTTTAATTTTTAATTTTAATTTATGTGACGTTCAAAAGTGCCGTTTATTGGCCTAATTGACTTTGACTTTTGACTTTGACCTCAGAATCAGCATTAGCGTTTGGAGCTTAGACCAACAAGGCAATTTATAAATCCATCTTTCACATTATTATTATTAAGAACCCAGGACGTTACTGGTGACCTCGGGCTCAGCAGTAGTGTTTGGAGCTTAGACTAACGAGGCAGTTTATTTATCTTTCACATTATTATTATTACGAACCCAGGATGTTACTAGTGACTCAGCAGTAGCGTTTGGAGCTTAGACCAACTAGGCAATTTATAAATCCATCTTTCACATTATTTCCTTTATTTATCTTCTTATTATTGAAAAAAAGAAAAATTAAAAAGATTTAAAAATATAAAAAATAGAGGCCAACCGGTATCGGGAACAGGGTCCGAGGTACCCACCGGTACCTTGGACCACCGTAACGTAGCACGAAACGTAGCCAGGATACGGACGCTGGGCAATCTACATCGAGCCCATGGAGAGCCCGATAGAAGGGGCCCGTGTAGCTCCTTGCCTTGCCATACCGACCACATCCCGGTGCATACCCACTTCAGCTTTTAAATAGTATTCTCTGAAGCTGCACACCTCGCGGTTGTGAAGAGTCTTGGCGTTTAAAAAGCCTCGACCCCCACACTTCCGCGGGATGTACAGTCTCATCACTGATGATCGTGAGTGATGTATTCGGTTTGCGGACAGCAGTGCGTCGAGCTCGGTCTGAATCCAGTCCTCGGTTGAGTATGCCGAAAGAGTACATCAAAACCGGCATGACCCAACTGTTGAAGACACGCACCTTATTTCCGCCTGACAAAAGGCTATTTAATACCTTTTTCAGGTGGCCAAAGAAACGCTCCTTCAGCTGTTGCTTCATGTCAGTACTGTTGATGCCCAACGCTTCCGACATACCCAAATACCTGAAAGTTTCAGTCGAGGAGAGGTGTCTAAGGTGTATAGAATCAGAGAGTTGAATTGCCTCGGATTCCATAATCTCCCCTTGCTTTACATGCATGACTGCACATTTGTCCACACCAAATTCCATCCTGATGGAGTTACTGAAGGTTTCAGTTACATTCAGTAGCTCCGTCAATTGAAATTTGTTAGGGGTAAAGAGTTTCAGATCATCCATGAAAAGGAGGTGAGATATGACCTGACCACCTATTCTCAACCGATAGCCTAGTTCTGAATCCTCCAGCAGTGTACTTAGAGGATTCAGGGCTAAGCAGAACCAAAGTGGACTCAAACTGACGCCCTGAAATATCCCCCGCTTAATCCATACAGGCTCATCATCCCCCTGAATCGGTCGACATCCTGGATATCGAAGGACTGTCTTCCATTGCCCCATACATGACTCAAGGAAGGTGCATATAGTTGCATATATTTTGTACAACTCCAGCACCCTCATGAGCCATGTATGTGGCACAGAGTCGTAGGCCTTCTTGTAGTCTATCCAGCATGTCGACAGATCCTTGCGGGATCGACGAATTTGCTGGCTTATGGCCATATCAATGAGGAGTAGCTCCTTAGTGCCGGATTATTACTCCATCCATTCTCAGAGGTAGACATTATTGAGTTACCTTCAATCACATTATTATTATTAAGAACGCAGGACGTTACTGGTGACCTCAAGACTCAGCAGTAGCGTTTAGAGCTTAGACCAACGAGGCAATATATAAACTCATCTTTCAAATTATTATTATTAAGAAGTGAACATACCCTTCAGCAGCAGCGACTTCTTTCAGTCGTGGTACTATCTGGCTCTGCTGTAGCGGTGCGAAGCGGAATCGCGTACATCTTGATTGCAGCGCAGGTATTATTTTGCCCAAATAATTGCATATTATGCAAAACCTCACATTTTCTGTATACTTTTCTATTACTGAAACAAGCGGTTTGAGAAAAGTACTTAAAAAATTATGGTAAATAAATGATGAAATACCAACAGTTATTGCTCTTGTTACCTTTATGATAGATCAGGTACATGGCATAAAGAGATATAATTTATGGTTGTTTGTTTGTAATGGGTAATCTCTGGAAATACTGATCAGATTTCGAAAACACTTTATATAATAAAAAGATTCACTATTGCTGTCATAGTTACTTTGTATTCCAAAAAAATACGTGTTCTGTGAGTTGGGCCACGGGCGAACAGCCGCGGTCAAAAAAACTATAATAAATTAAAACCAGAGATTTAATAAACAGACTTTTTATTATTGTATGCTACATATAGCTGACGATGCTTTTCGCTGTTCTCTCCTCAGAGCTTTTCTATTCATGATCAGAGACTGCGTAGGTGCCGCTTGGGGCGAGGGTGTGTAGCCAGTCTGTTCAGGGTCCTTGGGCACCACAGAGCGTCCGTCCACAATGGCCGGAGGTAGACGATGCACCTTCACACCCATCACCCGAGCCACTAGGCTTGTGAAAGCGTTGCTCACCTGAAATCATTAGCACAACGATGTCAAAACCAAATTTAACTACATAATGTATGCCGTTTTGTGTTTACTGTGCCAAGAGATTTTCAGAAACGTGGCTAGTCTTAATTATAATAATTTGTGGGTGAACTCTCACTGATTACCCTGTATCTAAGCAGAATGGGTGGAAACCCTACAGTTACCGCTACCATAAGTCGGACGGGATACAACAAAATTTGCTCGCAACCCTGACTGGTAGCGGCCACGCCTTGCGTGCTGGCTAGTTCTACCTAAAAAAGCAAGGTGCTTACCATCTCCCCTGTCCTTGCAGACCCCTTGAAGGTCTCCAACATATGTTCAGACGCAAACTTTTGTACACAAGACAGTCTCACCGCTCTCTGGTGTTCCAAATCAGATTTATTGCCAAACAGAGCCATCAGGGGTTTCGTCAATTCATTTTCGAATATCTCCTTCACTTTCTGAATCCATTCAGTTAATTTATCGAAACTTTGCAGATTCGTGAGGTCGTAGACAAATAAAATTATCTGGAACAGAAGATTTTTTTTTAGGATTTCTGTGATTTACAAATGCCTTCTTTTAAGTCTGCCATCATAGACACAGCCATCAACAGATACACTCACTCACTTTGTTTTTTTTG
Source organism: Orthosia gothica (assembly GCA_949775005.1). NCBI lineage: Eukaryota > Metazoa > Arthropoda > Insecta > Lepidoptera > Noctuidae > Orthosia > Orthosia gothica. The sequence continues at coordinate 30,446,405 of OX459034.1, read as the reverse complement.
TCCACTTTGCAACATGTGTGCTTTCGTAAAGCTGCCTTTATGGCTACGAATTACGAAATAGGTCACATTTACATTAAAAAGACTTCTATAACTTACATCAGAAGCATAAAGATAGTTAGCGAGCATGTGCGTCTGTAGCGCGTTGCCGGCGACGTCGCAGAGCTGTAGCGGCACGGGGGGCCGCAGCCCTATGCACTGGCCGGCCATCACTTCGGCGCCTTGCGTGCCACCCACCGGAGCCACGCTGTTCCCGCCCAGGTACCGGTGGCATAGGCAGCTCTACAATGATATATTTACTAAAATTTTAACTAATAGTAGTGAGGCTATTGGTGGAATGCAGTATTGGTTTTTTAACCGACAGGGTGAGCCATTGTCACTTACTGCAGAAGCTACGTTCCTAAAAGGGATAGACTGGGTGAGGGATGAGGTAGGCGGGGAAACGGTTTTGTAGCGCAACATAGGAGAGCGGAATACCCTGAGTTATGATAAATCATTCATAAAATATGTTTTCTCATAAATCCGGCCAATGTTATCGTTAAACACAATGTGATAAAACCTGACAATGGACCTTACTGTACTGACCGCGATACATCGTATCCGAAGATGAGTTTGGATTGGAACTACTAGAAAATGTATAAATTAATTGCAAAATAAAACTTACCTTTCCAGTTTTCGGCTCACCAAGCACAGTAATCTGAATGGTCCTGGTCTCAACCACGTCGTCTTCACTGTAGTACATCGTAAGTAACTTAACATTGGTACAATTAAAGTTTCGATACAATTTGTCGAATTAAAAGATCAAAGTTGTCTAACATCGTCAAATACGATAAGTTCTTAAAATTAAACGTCAACATTATAAAGAAATTAACCATGATATTTCCGAAGCATTTGTTTTCATTAAATAACCATGGCAACTTATTACGTAGGTATGTTCAAATAGCACGGCAGTAAACTTTTAGTGATTGAATTCCACGAATATCAAGCAAATAACATAATTAATGAGGTTCGTTACGAATACAATAAAATGTTGTGTAGAAAAATCTAATTTCGAATTCAATGTCACCGAAAACAGACGTTCAATAATTTCGTAATATTGTACAATCCCATCAAAAACATAACATGTAAAAAACACAGTCTCGCGGCGCAGTTCTTCTACCGCAGAAAGTAGTGAAGATCGAATGAACAAACCTAGTCGGATAGTTTATTCTTCTTCTTCGTCGACACACACGTACACTCTTGGCAGGGCGGTCGTGGTCATCATGTTGCAGTGAGACTTCGCGTTGCCATAATTTGCTTAATAATGCGACTCCATTCCGCTCTATCTGCTGTTATTCGTGTGCACTCATGCAATGGGCCACGCATGGGCGACCTGCCGCGCGCTCTCGTTCCTTCCATTCTACCCTGAACTACAAGGCGCTCGATAGAGACGTTGCCTCGTCGGGACACATGTCCACAGAACTGGAGTACTCGAGCTTGGACTATAGCCGATAGACGCTACCTGCAGCCTAATTGTGTAAGTAAATTCGGCAACGGAAACAATCTGTTTCTTTCCCAAAAACACACACATACACAAAAAAGTTGAATAAAGATTTAACTTTTTTTTTTATATATAAATTATAGGCTCGCGCTTGACCACTATCTCACCTGATGGTAAGCGATGATGTGGTCGACGGTGAAGCACGCTTGCCTAGAAGTAACCCATTCACTCTTGACTTAAATACTCCTCTTACTTTTTTGTGTATGTGTGTGTTTTTGGGAAAGAAACAGATTGTTTCGTTTGCCGAATTTACTTACACAATTAGGCTGCTGATACCGAGTTCTTGAAGGATGGATATGTTAGTGCGAAACTCAGTCCACGACACTCCAAGCATTTTTCTCCAGCACCAAATTTCCAGAGCGTCTATTCTCTTCCTTTTAGTGTCTCTCAGCGTCCATGTCTCGGCTACGTATATAAATATGGGGAACACAAGTGCCCGTATGAGCCTGGTTTTCGTGGCTTTGGTGATATTGTGATTCCTCCATATTTTCTTTAGCCTATCTATGGCTGACCTGGCCATAGACATGCGTCGCTTGATCTCGTCGCCGCAACCACCGTGGTTATATATTAAAGCGCCCAGGTAGACGTATAAAGAAAGAAAGAAAGAAAAATATTTATTTGTGACCCGCACAGGAGACACGAGAAAATAAGCACACAAACAATAATGAAATAAAAAACCCTGTGCGAGACCAAAAAGGCTCCTATCTCAGCATGTGCAGCGATATCCAAAAATGTAATAACGCTGCGCTGATATTCTGATAGGGCCTACTGTTGATGCCACGGACACACTTACGGAAACAGGACTTATAAAATAAAATAAAATAGAAGAATATATAAATAACAAACAAAATAGAATAAAACACTGAAGGTGGGTCAAAGTAAGTGTAATTATAATACAAATATATAAACGCGATGCTCAATGATCATTTGTCGAAACCATAGACAAACGACAGACGACGTATGATTGTACGACGTCGCAAATCGCGATTTGAGTGACTTCTAGCGAATTTTCGGTAGCGCAATCGATAATCATCATCTTCATCTTAGTTGTGTTAATTCTTAAACCGAATGCTGAGCTGTTAAGTTCCATCTTGGATAGCAACTGTTCCATGTGGTCTGTAGTGTCGTCCGCATATCGCAAGTTCGATACTCTTATACCTCCTATCGATACACCCCGTCCGTCCAGTACTATAGGGTAATCCGCATTATAAGTTCAGTGTAGAAGTTGAACAATAGCGGCGAGATTATGCATCCTTAACGGACGTCTGCACTGGGGTGAAAGACATTCCATAGTACGCCATCCGTCCTCACTGACGCTGTTCCATCATCATAAAAACGCCTCAAACGATGCACAAGGCGTTTCGGAGTGCTCATAGCAAGAAGGGACCTCCACAGCATTGGCCAAATAAGTGGGCTTGTTGAACTCTCGGGCTTTCTCAATAATTTGGCGATCTATGTAGATCTGATCTCGAGTGCAATTTATTCAGTAGGTACCTTATTAATTCGAGGTGGCCCTGCACAAGTCCGAGGCCATGTGTTTTCACGGCCCTCGGAACGCACCACCGCCGGGATCCCAAATAACGGTAGGAGGGGTTCACATCGGCGTCGGGTCGACGATGAAGTATCTGGGACTCGTCCTCGACAGCCGGTGGAATTTCGTGGAGCATTTCCGACGTTTGGCTCCCAGACTGGAGCGGGCCGGGGTTGTCCTCAAGCGGCTCCTGCCCAATCTAGGGGGTCCAAACGCCTCCTGCCGGAGGCTCTACGCGGGGGTCGTGCGGTCCATGGCCCTATATGGAGCACCCGTGTGGGCGCGTTCCCTGGGGCGGCGACCAGTCCGCCGTTTGAACGCGTCCCAAAAGGTCATGGCCATCCGGCTGGTCCGGGGATACCGCACGGTCTCCGGTGAGGCGGCGAGCCTCCTTGTCGTATTACCGCCATGGGATCTGGAGGCAAAAGTCCTCGCACACATTTGGGAATGGCGCGAGGAGGCGAAACGCCGGGGCGAAACTCCGTGGCCGCGACAAATCGCGGCTCGGCGGACAGAGCTCCGGCAAGATCTCATGGCGACATGGAGAGAACGACTGTCGCAACCCAGTGCTGGGCACGCCACAATTGCGGCGATAAGGCCCCTCTTTGAGGAGTGTCTTGAAAGGCGCCACGGCGTCCTCACCTTCCGCCTGACGCAAGTCCTCACCGGACACGGCTGTTTCGGGAGGTTCCTGTTCAGGATAAGGCGGGAGGAAACGCCCGGTTGTCACCATTGTGTGGATCGCCTGGTGGACACGGTGGAGCATACGGTGGAGGTCTGCCCCGCTTGGGCGGAGCACCGCCGTGTCCTCGTAGAGGCGATCAGCGGTGGCAACCTCTCGCGTCCGGCCCTGGTTCAGGCCATGTTACGGAGCGAGAGGGCATGGGAAGCTGTCACCTCCTTCAGTGAAGTAGTAATGCTCGCGAAGGAGGAGGCGGAACGCATGAGGCAGACACAACGGAGACGACCTCACGCCCCTAGCCACCGCAGGAGACGCCCCGGGCGTCGGGAGTCGCAAGCCGATTCCCGGCCACCGTAGGCGCGAGCTTGCGGGCGGCGAGTAATGGGTAGCTCGCCGTTCGGTAAGGACCAGGCCCGTGTCGACGGCGCGTTGTGTTCCACGCGCGCCTCAAAGAGATGTCAGCAGAACTGACGGGGTCCGTGAGGGCCGATGCCTGTCTGGGTCGCGGATAAATTTGAAAAAGATTACCGCGGCCCTGGCTCAAGCAACTGAAGGAACACGGGTGGGTTTTAGTCAGTAAAAGTCTGACACGCCCTCCCGCCTCACCCAGAGCGGGAGAAGTCATTGGATGATTTCCCACCCCAAAAAAAAAAAAAAAAAAAAAAGCTACCTTATTAATTAGGTTACAAACAACAAAAAACAACCAACTTGGTTTTACTTTTACATGAGGGGTCCACATTATTGTGTTCTTCTAATAGCTTCTAAAAGCATAAAATATATATATAAATATCTATGGCGGGGTTGTGCAAAATTTGACTTTTCCTAATGGATGTTGGTTTCTTGGTTTTCGAGGTCGCTAAAAACGATTATGACCCCATAATCGTTAAAACCAAAATCCAAGATGGCACCGATGAAAAAAACAATGGCAAGTGCCCATACATTATTTTAGCTGAGATTAAATTCCTACGTCATTAAATCAAAAATATGTGGTTTAACTCAGGGTGAGGTTCAGAATTAGTTTGTGCAAGAATTTTTGTCCGAGAATGTCGAGAATAATAGATATTCAGTCATAAACCTTTGTAGGTTCTGTCTGGGTAACTTTTAATAATGTGTTTAATAGGTTATATTATTCAATGTCGTGGAAGTAAAAGGAGAATATCGCATTAGTATTTCCTTTACGTAGTGATTTCAGCATGAAATGTATATTATACTCTTCGGAAAAGTATATTTATTTAAACTAAGTGACTTTGACGTGTATCAAAAGGTCGTCGTCAACAACCAAGCTATTTTTTTTTTAGACTTGGATACTAGTCTTTTTGTCAATAATTAATTGAAAGTAATTCTTTATTTCTAGTACACTACAATATTCTTACCTACCTGCAAGGAACATCTATACTAAGACATAAACTGTATTGTTAACTCATTTACTGCAATAAATACAATAATGATATTATTACATAATATAGTTACTACTTGTCACTTAGCAGATAAAATATATAATGGCAACATTTAGCTAAAGAAATTAACTAAAAAGTCAAATAACTTTTTATTTATTATGATTTTTTTTATCCGTTTTGAACCAGCCCAATTATTCTTTAAAAAAACGTAGACAGTTAATAGAATGTCTTTCGTATATAACTCACTTTCAGACGCTCAATTTTAAGTCAGCTAAGTTTTCGCCATTGTTCTTTGCCATCTTTTTCATGGCGGAGTCGCGACGATAATGGGGACTAAACCTAAATCCATGATGGCGCTGACGAAACAAATACTAAAAACAGCATAAAAATAACGTTTTTTTGTATGGGAGCCCCACTTAAATATTTATTTCATTCTGTTTTTAGTATTTGTTGTTATAGCGGCAATAGAAATACATCATCTGTGAAAATTTAAACTATCTAGCTATCATGGTTCATGAGATACAGCCTGGTGACAGACAGACGGACCGCAAAGTCTTAGTAATCGGGTCCCGTTTTTACCCTTTGGGTACAGAACCCTAAAAAAGTCCCACATATCCAATTTACTATATATTTTGTTCAATATTAACATTGTACTTACTTCTTCTGAGAGCATTCTGAGCATCATTAGTCATAGCATCTGCTTCATCTAAAATAATCAGCTTGGGTCCAGCTTTGAATATTGTCCTGGTTGATGCAAAGCTAAGTATCTGACCTCTTACAATGCCTATCCCTCGATCATCAGATGCATTTAATTCTAAGACCTGTGGAATTGAAACAATTATTGGATTATTTATTATTTTTATTTATACAACAGTAACCTTCTTACTAATAAACGCGGAATAAAGTTATACCAGGCATAACAAAGGAATAACCATACATTTTCATAGGTTTATACTTGGTATAATTTTATTGTGTTTATTAGTAAGAGGTTAATATTATATGTTTAAACACAGATATATATAACAAAGAGAAAAGAAGAAAGGAACAGAAAGATCATAGGTGAAGCTTAGTTCAGATCTCTTCCAGAAATCCTAAACATTATTCTCCTAAACGATATTCAATAACAATGACTTACCATTGAGTTGAACTGCTGTGGTGTGTACATCTGTCTTGCACACGCTAATATTGTTGACGTCTTACCAGTTCCAGGAGGTCCATAAAATAGCAAATGAGGTAATTGGTTTTCCTTCATAAACTGGTTTACTGAAATTTTTACAAATCTATCAGTAACAAAGCACTGTTATTATTTTAATCAATGTTAGTATGAAAAAATAACCTACTTGTTTTAATAATATCGTCATGAGAAATTAATTCATCTAGCTTTGAAGGACGATATTTTTCGACCCTGAAACATGAATGGAAATAAGAAAAACAACTGATAACATATCAGAAACAGTAAATTCAAAATTGTGGTTAGAAAATACCGGGTGAAACTAACCAAGGCAGATTTTTGCTCACTTCGCCCACAGTCATTTTAATTAATGTACTTATTATAGACTAAACTACTATTACTGATAAGATAAATCAATTGTAAATAAGAATAAATGAAACACAAATCCCTGAAACTACAGCAAACATTCATCCATCAAACCAACGGAATCCTTATCAACTGTCAAAGTCAAAACAACAAATAACCGCGAAAGTTTGTTTCGTAAATACTTTTTATGGTGTTTGAACATACGTCTTTTTAGCACGGTAATTTTAAGCGCCAAAAAATTCACCATGCGTCACGTATACCCCATCTAATTAGGCCTCTCTACAGAACCACCTCAAGGTATAATTTTAAATTATGCAACATGCTTTAGGGCTTTTTAATTGACCTCGAATTTCATCGCGCCGTCTCTCGACCTGTTCGATAACAAAACCTTGTGTTACGGATTGTCAGTTCCAAATACGCAAACATGGCGTTGACGGTTGATCAATTTTGCTTATAAAATTGTCGGAGGCGATGCGACAGACAGCCACGCAGAAAATAGTACTAGAGCCTCAGTACGGTAGGCAGTTTCGTTTGAAAGTTGGGAGGTTAGAAACAATCTAAATAAGAGGGATGAGGATCCATGGATCTCTTACTGAAAATAAAACGCAACATATTTTTTTCGTAAATTTATTTAGTATTGATTGAAATAATAACATCAGTCAAAGGAATTAAACAGAGAACTGTACACACTGTTGTAAACCCAGTTTCACCAGTTTAATAATATAGTAATGATTTAATATTACAGGTTCATAATATATTTATGTATTCGTTGTACAGTTTTCTTTGAAACATTGAGGGTCACTACATATTAAGACAGAGACGAAGCAAAGCGACTTTTTACCTAAAATGTGTAGCCGTGGCTGTTCAACTTGTACATGGATAGTTGTCTTATAGGTTTGAAAGAGCATGAGTGCGGATTGAGGATGAATGTGTTGCCTGTCAAACGCCTTCTTTGCGTAGATGATAAAGTTCTACTTGCATCATCAGCAGAACAGTTGCAAGACATGGTGAATGTGATAAATGAAGATTTAAGTTAAAAGGTAAGGGATGAGTAGGTATAAATGTGAATATGACTCAGGTTTGAAAGAGAAGACGATGTATTGGTGTGTGAAGTGAAAATATATGACGAGAGTGTGAAGCAAGTGCACAAGCTTTGACAACGGTCATCTGTCCATATAGCCGAATCGAATTAAAACAATGGTAATTTCTATTGTGTCTGGAAATTGACACTTGAAGGATTGGAAAGTATGGTCACAAGGGATGGAAAGATTGAAGAGGATGTTGAAAGGAGAGTGAATGCAAGAAATAAAGTGAATGGTGCTCTACATGCGGTTGTGACCAGCTAGTGAATGTCTAAAGAGGCTCGACTCGCTATTCACACAACGTGCTGGTCTGCTGGTGCCTACACTTATGTATGGAAGTGAAGGTTGTATAGCAAAAAAAACATGAAAGTAGGTTTAATGCAGTAGAAATGCGTTCCTTGAGAAGTATGTGTGGTATAACTTTAAAATGAGGAATGGCGTAATAAGACAACGTTGTCGTTTAAAAGAAGATGTAGTGACAAAAATTGAAAAGAGTAGTTAAGCTAAGATGGTTTGGCCTTGTAGAAAGGATCTACAAGGCAGCCGTGAATGGAAACGCCGGGAGGGGACGCCCTAGAAACACATACATAGACCTTATTGGTGATGTTCTTAAGAAAGGCCAAGTGCGCAGTACTCATAACCGGCGTGCGTGTATGACTAGATGTATGAAAGTGAGTGAAGCAAAAGAAGTATGTATGTAAGGATCGTAGCTGGTGGCGTTCTGTTGTTTCTGCCTACCCCAACGGGAAAAAGGCGTGTGTTTAAGTATGTAGAAATATTATTATAGCCTAATAAGAATAGACCTTCAGAACGCGCGAACGTTATGTCGCATCAAACCGATGCGATATGACAGAAATTGCGTGTCTTATTTTATCTTGTAAGTGGTAAGGATAATTTTGGAGTATGGAGATGGAGTCAATACACTGTGTACATTTTTAGACCAACGCGTCGCTTCGCTTCGACTCTGTCTGAGTGTGCTTACCTTAAATTCATTCTTGCAAGTTTTAAAAACCATTTCATTATTTTTTGTAGGTACATTTAGGCTAGTCTTTACTATTCTTAATTAATTAAATATTTACACTTATATCTATACAATGTATTTTAAACGACTATTTACTAAGCACACTTGCAATATATTCTTCCATATCAGCACGCGTTACACTTTCTCTTGTTTGGCTGTCAAATATAGCGCTAGCTGACGGCTCCCAGGGCCACATGACGCGCCGAGTGTATGCACTTAACATATCCATTTTGGCGTCTGATGGAATATGGTACTCGCTCTTTGGCTTTCCATCCCTGCCCATGGCAAAGTAATATTTCAGTCCACTGCTCTTCGATATGGCTGCGATCCAAGGGTCTGAAATATACAAAATTTGAAAGATTCAGTGAAGCACTATACTGTGTCAGCTTGGTTTATCTCTAAATCTATGTTTGTAGCGGAAGCCCGCCATCATCATCATCATCATATCAGCGGAAAGACGACCACTGTTGGACATAGACCTTCCCCAAGCGTCGCCATATTGACCGGTCCCGTGCGCATCCAGCGGATCCCGGCAACCTTCACCAGCAGCCTAATTTCTTAAGTGAATTCGGCAAGACAAAGCGCTTTGACGCCATCAATCGACCAATCACATGCGAGATGAAAGACCAATGTGGATTTCCGTCAATGTGATTGGTCGTTTACACCATTAGGCTTCGGGTCATCAGTCCACGAATGAAGCCCACCATGCGGTCTCATAATTTGTATGGTGTAACATTAATTTTACCTTTTATTTCTTTCAAAAATAGAACAGATCCAACAACATAGAACATATCATTTCTGTTAATCCTATCCGGAGTATCAATTGTTACAGCTTTCTTCACTCGTTTCATGGCGCGGTATTCTAAATTGCTCACAGCCGAATCGAATTGTTCCATATTGTATAATCTCTTTGTTCTTATTGGAAGAGCTTGGTTGTCAAAAGGTTTATTCAATGCAGAACAAAACAAATTACATTGATTAATTCTGAAAAAAAAAAGATAAAAATTAAATATAAAACATTTCTACCAAGCACCATTATGTATAATTAAGGTTACACTAGTCGATCATTCTTCCATACAAACGTAGTCTGGTGATTACTCCACTGTTTGACGATGAATGTCCAAAATAAAAATGATATCAATTTTTCATAATATTATCTAGCCCTGTATGGAAACAAAAAAGTAAAAAAAAAAAAAAAATTGTGAGCATCGAAAGTTCTAAACTAATTTTAACGCATCTTTGGACGGAAGTAAATACCATAAGAAGAAGGAAAATTGCAAAACGGCTTCCATACAGGGATAGATTAGTAATTCAACAATGCAAATAATTTAATTTTGAAAATATACATTTAGTAGTTTATTCATGATATCTAGACTCCCAAAGGTCTGTTTATAAAATTTCGCGCAATCGTTTTCGTCCTAAATCATCATCCATTTCGAAACAAATTTGCAAAAGTGCTAATTCTTACGCGAACTAGCTTCTTACTGCTCACCACAGCATCTATCTCTTTCGCACATGTTGTCGGATAAGATAGAATGCATTTTAACCTCGCGCACAAAATAGTTCGTGCCGTCGACTAGGGGAACTCTATTTAATTATTGTTGGCTTTAGTAGTTTGTGAGCCATACGTTACGAATAAGACCTTAAAAATGACGAACCTGTCGCTAAGAGAATCACCAGAGATGTCGACGCCACCCAACATCAAAGCGTCAATAATGTGCAACGCCTTGCTATAAATTTGATTGTTGCCCTGTCCACGATATTCTTTTACAACCTAAAAACAAATAAAAATAACTTAATCAACGACTCTTTAATTTGCTTAGTAGAAAATCAGCTACTGCATTTATGCGTTGGTATACGGTACGCAATATTTAGGTTATTGTGGATACCTCTCCATATATCAGCGTTTTAGCCGGTAAAGTCACGTGTAAATCTACAACTGTTCTCCACGAATTCGATTCCAATTGAAAAACTTGCTTGCCTCCACAACCTAAAACGATAAAATCAGATTTAAACTTTTCTATTTTATTTATTTAATACTTTATGCACACAAACGTACAGAGGCGGACTGAATGCTTAAGGCATTTTCTACCAGTCAACCTTTGGGTGATGCAGAGACAAATAGTGGTAGTTGCAATATTGAAAGTAAAACACGACAAGTTGGGTTTATACATACCATATACAACCAAATACATACCATATATATTTAAAAAAATAAACTAAATACACGAATTTACTTAAATAGTTAGTAAGTAGCAGATTTTTTTTTTTTAATTCTGCACAAAGACAAAACAATCAAATAAATAGCATGTAAAAATCCAGAAGTTTTAGAAGTGCAATTCAACATTCATCACAGACTGTTAAATTAACACTTTTTGTTGCTTCGCCGTAGTCGACCAAAATAATAAAAAAAATATTTTATTATGGTCTTTGATTACGCCATACAAGGAAAAAAATATCAGAACCAAAATTTCATTATGGTATTTAGAAAAAATATCATAACCACCGTAAACCAACAAGTAAATAGACATTGAGTTACCTATAAATATTCGTAAATCCGGGCTATTTTTCCCACTACTTAAAAACACGAAATGCCAGTCTAGTACATTTCTAAAATACGCCTTGAGATCGGCGCAGGTTTCCAAGTAATTGGGCGGTTTGTTCAATATGTTAGATTTGAAAGAGTACAAGCTGTCCGAGTCGGATGCCGGCTTCTTTATCATCGATCTGATAGTGGACAATGTATCGTCATGGCCTCGACGTTCTGGCTGTGTTCTTACTGCATCAGGCAACTAAAAATTGTATTTATTTGTAAAGTTTTTTCAAATACTCATAAGCAATTTATAGACAATGAGCTGCAAAATCACACGCACCCATACAATTTAAAACTTACTTTCCACAAAGCTAAACATTGCTCTTTCATTTCTGCTTGTGTCGTTTCCTTTAAATTTTTATCTTTGCTGAATCTAGCTATTTTAAGTAAATTTTGAATTTGTCTTTCTCCGAGTCTGCAAAAAAAGATTCGCGATGTGAAGGTAATTACCACAGTAAAAATATACAAACAGTATGGAAACTACCTACAAACGCTCGAAACAGCACACTTACAAAAATATACGTGACTGACCCACTCCTCGCGACGCGGCACTTTGTACTGACATTACCTCGAAAGTGCCCGAGCGGTCTAATCAGTGCGTACGTTTGTGTGAGTGTACCGTTTCGAGAGTTTGTAGATAGTTTCCATACTGTTTGTATATTTTTACTGTGTAATTACTTTATGCAGTAAAAAATGTTTAAGAGATTAATGGCCTGCTTCACTACCGCGAGAAAATTTCGGTTAAAAGTTATTTGGCAGGTAATTTCATAAAATTCTGTTTCATTATGCAAATTGCTACTATCCGGACGTTGTGAAACAGGCCATACGCAATTATAACTGCATACATACAGGCAGTTGCTGTCATAAATGTATTTAAAGAAGTGTTTATCTTCTTCAATGACTTTTAAAGGTACAAGTTGTGTGACGTCTCCACCGCGATCGACGTCACTCCATAGTATCGAGTTTACAGAGGCGAGGTGTTGTTCCGCTGGTTCAGTACCCAGCCTCTTCCACAAACATACAAGGTATCGCTCAGAATTAGCCGGTCTTGAAGTCACTGGCTTATGAATGCAAACTGAAAAATAAAAATAATTAAAACTAGACCAAAAAAAAAGTAGTTTTTGATAATAATGATAAAAGTGTCCGATCGAAACACGGTTTTCAGCTGCACTAGGGACCGAATATTCTAGTCCTATTCTTATTTCGGCCGAAGCTAAATCTTATTTATTATATACTTTATTGTACACCAAGATAAAAACATTACATACGGAAACCTTAAAATAACAAACACAAAACAAACGTAATAGAAACATGACTCCCACAAAACTGCAACTTAGGTTAGGGTTTGGCAGGGAGGTGCATAAAGGCCTCGTCAAATAGACAGCAAACCGAACCGAAAACGTGGAGAATGTGAACCGAAGCGGAAACGTCTAACTAGGTGCAGCGAACCGAACTCTTGTAGAAAGCGAAGTGTCGTTGTGGGACGTCACTCACTCGCGGTTCACGCCAGAACCAAAGAACTCGTGTTTTTTTATGCATTTCTATAGGCCTTGTGACGTGTATTGTACTTTTTTTATGCATTTCTATAGGCCTTGTGACGTGTATTGTACTTTTTTTATGCATTTCTATAGGCCTTGTGACGTGTATTGTACAACTAGCTGTCCCACGCGGCTTTGCTCCCTTCAACTGGCTACCTACCTACCCTACATACACACGCAACGGAAGCTCTTAAAATGAATACTTTTTTCCCATTGTTGCAACTATTTTCATTTATGCTCCGCTCCTATTGGTCGTAGCGTGATGTTATATAGCCTATAACCTTCCTCGATAAATGGACTATCCAACACAAAAATAATTTTTCAATTCCAACCAGTAGTTCCTGAGATTAGCGCATTCAAACAAACAAACTCTTCAGCTTTATAATATTAGTATAGATATGAGGTTTGACACGTTAATAAATTTTTGTTTGCCACGTGTCGGAATAGTTTTGAATTTTTGTAAATAAAGATCAATAATGAATAATTTTAGATTATGGTCAAGTGCGAGCCCTTTAAATATAATATTAATATAGATATATATATTTATATAAACACAACCATCACGCTTCGATTTCGCTTCGCAACGCGCATTCGCTAACTGTTTGCAGTCGTGCATAAAAAGCCAGTTAAAACAACTATCTGGCTCACGCCTCGCTTCGCGCGGTCACCTTTGGTTTGTCATGGCGTAACACGCCTTTCGGTTCGCCGCGGTATCGGTTCGCTTTCGCTTTTCTATGTGACTTGATTCAAAGGATACCATAGATTACAAAATAAAAACGCTTCACCACGCTAGTGGGTCGCTGTCTATTTGAAAAGACATCGAACCGATAGTGCGGCGAAGCGTTTTTATCCACCAAAAGCGAGCGCGCGAAGCGAGGCGTGAGCGAGACAGTTGTATTAGTTGGTTTTGTATGCACGAATTCAGAGAGCAATCGCAAGACGCGAAGCGAAAGCGACGCGCGATAGTTGTTTTACAAATTCAAAACGAATTCGGTTCGCTGCACCTAGTTTGACGTCTCCGCTTCGGTTCACATTCTCCACGTTGTCGGTTTGGTTCGCAGTTATGTTTGACATTGGCTTTGGTGTAGACACTCCATTCACATTTTACTAATTATTACATTTCACACCTATATTTTATTTCATGTTGAATCAGCTCCAGTTTCCAGGCTGCCCGCCACCCCAACTCATTAGCAGAACGCGACTGTCTGTTTTTGTTACTGGTAGGACACAGAGCCGTCCATTCAAGAACGCTAGTTTCGGCCGAGCCGAATATCCGATCATGGCTGACAAGCCTAAATCGAATATTCAGTACTTTTTGATCGTAACCTTTACCGAGGCTGAAACTAAAACCTCGGTTGGTTGCTAAATTAGTATTTTACCTTTATCAAAACATCTGTATAGGATGTAAATCAAGCCAACACTAAAAAGTGTGAAAACATCGAAGAGTTTCACAACAAAATGGCCGCCAGTTCTCACAAGCATCAAAGCAGCAAGACATTGACACAGATACAGCTGTTTTGACAGTATTTCTTGTATGTTTTCTTGACCTTCTACAGAGAAACCCTGAAATGCCATGGAAATTATTAAAACTTGGACAGAAAAATATAGGATAAACATATATTTTTTAAGAAGTATTATTGTTGCAAATATTAGGTAGGATATGAAGAAAAGAAGAAATACTAACACCATCTGCCATAAGAAAATGTACTCCTTTATCTTCTGTTTGTTTTAGTACATGCTCTTTCAATGACGTAAGATTTGCAGGGTTAAATATATTTCCGTCGTCTTTCACTCCATAAAATGGATTGAATGTTTCAGCTGATCCAGCATAGAAATCAGACAGTTTAAAATCGTTAGGTCCTTTCAGGGTGAAACCAAATCCTAAAATCAAAAGTAATCATCAAACAGTGAAATAAATGTACAAAATATTTTAAGTATTTTACTCCAATTCTCAATCGCCTGTTTCCAATTAAAGTTATTCCCACAATAAACATTAACCCTCTTACTAATAAACGCGGAATAAAGTTATACCAGGTATAACTAAGGTATACCCATACATTTTCATAGGTTTATACCTGGTATAACTTTATTCTGCGTTTATTTGTAAGAGGGCAGCAGTACAGTGTTGATGGTTGTAATATGAGTTCATTTTTAGAAAAGCCAGGTTTGAACAAGACACAAAACAATATTGACGTTGTACCAGAAGCTAATTCTTGATGATGTAATTCGTGAAAAGGTGGTTTTCCAAAATGAAACTTTGATACTATGTCTGGGTTGGCCTTAGTATCCAGGATAACGATTTTGGGTCTGTTAGGAATTGTTTTTAATAGGGGTTGGATTCCACTTTCAAATGACACCCCCCATTACCCTAGCAAACGCTAAGATTTTTTATTTATTTGTGTTTAAAGTTACATACAATGGAACGTCATTATGCGTTTACATTTTCGTTTTCTAAGTTTTATTTTTGTTTTTTAATTATTTGTTGTTGTTTTATAATTACGGTTTTTTTTTATAATATGTCTTTTTTTCCGAATCTGCGGAGGCGGTGACTATCCTTTGTTACGTAAGGGCGAAGGGGTTGCACTTCCCGCAGCGGCGGAGACGAAGCAGAAGCAACTTTAAAGTGTTTTAAACACTGTTTATTGCATTGTTTTTGTGTACATAACTTCGACAACTTATATATTATGAAAACTATTCATTTGCTAGGTTTAGGAGGGAAAGGGGATACTCCCTAGACACCCACCTCCCCCTTCATAAAATCTCAAAATCGGTATCCTGGATACTATTTTCCATATGTCATATTTACCTTTTGCCCTCCAACCTTTTCGATATAACACATATTCTGAAAAACCCCCAGGACCAGCACATACATCAGCGAAATATAATATTTCTTTCTTATCTACAGCATCTTCTCCACTTTGTTTCTTAGGGTTTGTGAAATTAAAGTCGAATACAGCATCTATATTGGCCATCTTCACAGCAGCTCTATTCAGGAATATGACTGAACCAATAGTTTCATAGGGATTACTGCGAAACCGCGCATGTCGTAAATCTTCATCATCCAAACTATCGAAAATTGTCTGTAAATAATAAACAAGTATATTCTGATTTGTTGCTATTTATAATAAATATATAAATGCAGAGTTTCTTGATTGCCAATTTGATGGTATAATTTATAGTACGGTTGTAACCGAACTTTGCCTTCACCCCCACAGGCGGCAGATACGGAGTTATAATGGAAATGTACTAAGCAAAAGTCCACCACAATTTAGGGTATCAGTTGATACCTCGAACTAAATATTTTTTCTTCAACCACTAAGAAATCGCCTGGAGATGATAAAGTCGAAAATCCGTTTTTGTGAAAAATAGTTTGCCCCTTCATTTTCACGCTTTTTTTTTGTCCTCTTAATTTTCTTATATAGAATCTCTGCGCCTCCATCTCCATAATTAGCTCCTATTACATACCTAATTTAAAGAACAAGAATATAAAATACTTACTTTGGAATCTAGCACGCCTTTTAAGATTGCCGGGTCAACAAAATGGGTTTCATCATCAATACTTGTTTTTTTTGGACCTCTTCGTAACCATTTCTCTAAAATATCACCAGATGGTGGTTCCCCTGGGGCAGGATCAAGCCACAGCTGTAAATCAAACCAATAAGCCGTTAAGCAGAAGCACTAAAATCATAAAACAATTCAGATTTTTCTTTTTGTTGACTTCTTTGAATAACAAAAATGATTATGAATAAAGAATATGCAGCTTACTACTTCCTCCCTTGCTTCAGGTTTTGCTTCCTCAGCAACTTCCTTAATATCTTGAGGCAAAGCTCCCACTGCTGATGGTTTGGCTCCCAATCCTCTGCGACCTTTTTGCGCTGATGCTTCAACAGGTTGTGTTCTACCATGCTCATTTTTACCTAAACCTTTGCCTGGTTTAAAACCCATGTTCATCATCATCCTTTTGGATTTTTCTGAATATTCCCCACTATATGTTTCTTCAATCTTTTTTTTTTGTCCAGGGTTTTTATTATAAAATGTGTCTCCAGAGTCTTGAAAACTAGGTCGTCCCGACCCTTCACCATCTTCTGGGTCATCAAACACTGGCCGATAATCATCATACTGATCATTGGGTGAAGAACAATTCTCACTTAAACTACTCCTGCTTAACCTAATATTCTCTTCTGGACTACGATCTCCAAAGCTTGGTCTAACTTTCCCTGGCTGCTGAAAATCACCTCCATAATTGTCAGCAATTGGTGTGTCTGGGCTGTCTTTATCTGATTCTTGCAGAGCTAAATAATGTAAAATCATTTATTAATTGTAATTCAAAATAATTAAGGATGTTGTTTGCTCGTTCTTAATAGCCGGGCACATTTTATTTATTATTAACTAACTGTGCCCGTGGATTCGCTCCCATTAACTGTATAACTTACCCTGCCTACCTATTTTTTTTTTTCATTTCTTAATTTTTCTTTCCATAAGAACCTTTTACAAAGTATGAGAAAACTTAAAAAAATGATGAATTGAATCGGTAAGTCATTCTCAAGTTATGGCGTGACAAAGGCAAATAGGGATTCAACACATAAAGTTCATATAGTTCTTAAATTTTTTGACATTTTCTTAATTTAAAGACTTAGAAAACTTAAAAAAAAGATGAATGAAATTGGTAAAGCCATTTTCAAATTATGGTGTGGCCAAGGGAAATAGGGATACATTTTTATTTATATAGATTTGATGGATGAAAATACATAATTATGTTTCTTGTTATTTGTTTTACTATAATTTTCTAATTTGTTGTTTTGAATTTGGCAAACTGTAAGTTTGAGCTTTGCCAAGCTAGATACCCTTAGACATTAGAGACTCAATGAACAGCGATCTCAATGAACGAGATCAAAAATGTGAAGCGCAAGCTGAAACAACACTACATCGAACAGATTTCACCTTAATTTACTAATAGTGCGTTGATCAAACTCCAGACCATGGCATGCTAAGACAGACCCCAGGGGTCTTATGGTGTGCTTTATGTAATCCTTAGGAAAACTTGTTTTTATAAAATAAATAAATAAATAATAAATAAAAATAAATAAGCATTAATATTATTCCATGTGAATGCAATCTATTGTATTGTATTTTTTGTCTATTGTATCTGTTGTATTTGCAATAAAATGTGCAACACAGCTGCATTACAATTTGACTCATCCCTTCACAAGTGATCCACCTTGTAGTTCAGTGTGATTGTTTTGAGGAAAATGAAACTGATACTGTATAAATATTAATTTGCCATATTTAAGACGTCCTGTGAAGAGGCACAAATTTTATTGTGTGTTGACATCATTTGGTATTTTGTACTCACCAGAGCCATGTGATGTAGTAGATGATGCTCCATATGTATCAGCTCTAGAGCGTTTCGCAGGTACTGTTAAACTCTCATCACTGCTGCTATCATCATCGGAAGGGTCTGTTGAAAAGCAATTTAATTTAACAAAACAAACTACTTGGATGAATAATTGTGTGCTTTGATGATTGAACTGACTGAATTTAGAATAGGTATACAAATTAATGAATCAAAAGCAGCCACAGATATGTGTTATATAAGATAAACAGTCTTGGCTAAGCAATAAATGGTATCGTACAAAACCAATAAGTTATAAGACAGACGTTGTTTAGCTTTGAGGTTAAACGCCGACAATAACAAAAGCATTATATTTAAAAGTAACAAATAATACAAATGTCTCAAACAGCCAACTCATAGTAGAAAAGGTTTAGGGTGTAAACTTACCTGAAAGATTCATGTTTAGCCTTGATTCAGACAATACACAAGTTGATTTAGTACGTAGAAACGTATAACCCGCCGACAACTAGGAGTTAACGACTAACTCAGTGAACGCTCTTTTGGATCTATGCTAAGTATATTTAATATAATAGAGAATTTGTTTAACACTTTCGCATATCTTATCTATAATAATTATCTTATCCGTTTTGTTTGTTACAGAAAGAACCAAGCAATAAACTACAAAACTATTTTTGATAGAGGTAATGGTGGTGTTGCCACAGAACAATAATACTGGGTGTTGCCTTTCAAACTATCATCCGATTCTGAAGATTCCGTACTTTTTTCAGACAAAATATTTAAAAAAAACAATTTAGAAGTAAATACTAATTCCATGCTATATTTGCTTTAAATTCATTCGAAAGATGCTCGTGACATATTTGATTAATAATTACTACTCAATTAGTATTCGAACAATAAAATTGGTATAGGTCTACCAGAATCTCATGGCAAAAAGGGAAATAAAAATGTGTTGTATGCAATACTGGGGAAATTGGATCAAACGATCTTGATACTGTTTAATTTTTATTTATGTCTTTAGTATTAATTAACATGATGTACCTATATTATAGTAGTCACAACGGATCTTTGTGTCTTTGAACTTGGTCCTGCCAACCATTGCGTAAGAAACAGTTTGTCATCGAGTATACTGCATAGAGTAAGCGAGATAGGACGATGACAAAAAAGACAAAAGACAAAAGATATTTATTTCAACTGGGCCACCAAGCGGCACTTTTGAATGTCACAATTTAAATTTACATGGAATAAAAGTTGATTCTACCGTGCATTCGGAAAGTAGCTTGTTATGGAGAAGAATGCACAAGAAACTCCGTAAGCTTATGTGACATACATAAGCGAGTGAAAGAGACAGTTACACAATGCTATCTTCACCTTCAACATTGACACAAAAATAGCTACTGCGCGGGGTCTTGCAACCAATTCAGAGACACAAAGATCCACTGTGAGTATTATATTATAGGTATGTGTATGAATAATGTTGTTATACATCGTGTTCTTAACATAGGAAAAATAAATCATTCGAATATTAATTTATGTACTAATTTATTATTTGGCATTTAAATCATACTAATAACTTAAAACCTCATTCAGAACTAGAAAACTAGAATACGATTCCATGAACTCCACCGGCATTTCAAAAACTTGTATCTTTGTAGTTTTATGTCATCTCTCTCCATCAAAATGGTTCTTTTTCATTGGCATTTACAATATTCAAAACCAATCTCTTTATGTATAAAGTCTGTAAAAAATAATAAAATGTATCATGTTACTTAAAGTCATTCATCATCATCAGTCTATATATATTTTTTTATGTAAGTTTTATGGCCTGGTTGCTAGGACCTTTTAGCCACGTCTTTGGAAAGAGTTTTGGATCTTATATTTATTCTTTAGTATGCATTAGAATGCGGATGTAACAGATTCTAATATTTTTTGGAGTATTTGGCAGCAAATTGTATCGAGTCAGTCTTACCAGTAAGCTTTGCAGAGGCAGTCAATACTACAATAAAATACACCGCTCCACTATCCCGAGGTCGCTTTTGTCAATGATTTTACAAATTGTCCAGTTGCGGAGACAGTTGAGATACAAAACTACACCAATAATATATCACAATATCCACTAGGAATCAATTTGCAAATAATATTAACAGCCACTGAACTTCACTCGACAAAATCCCGCCAAAAACTCCCGTCTATATACACGTCCCACTGCAGGGCGCAGATTATTACTTAATATTTTTCTTACGTCAAAGATTCTCAATCTCCGTTAAAATCAATATCTTGTCGAAGAATTAGTAACAGTTACATTACTGTTGCCATTTCCTTCCGGCCATCATTCGATGTGCCCTGACCTACGATTTACCATATAATAGTAATGGAAAGAAATTAAAATTAAGTAAGAAAAATATAAATTAAACTAAAAGTATCAAAACAAGTCAGTCCAACTTACCGGTCCACTCTACGACGCACTTTAAAATCAAAGATTGAGTTTGATTTACGCCTTCTTCTTCCCTTATTTTATGATACACATTGAAAACATTATGTCTCGCATGAGATCAAAGTGGGTTTTTCGACATTTTCACAAAAATAACAAACTGCCAAGTTAATATCAAAAAATTTCAGCAGCGGTTGACACATCAAGTACTTTGATTCGACAGGTGACAATTGACATTGCCATATGAAAATCACAATTAAAAAAAAATAAAAAATGCCATGAGATTCTGGTACATTATACCTTAGTAGTTATCGAGAATATAAATAAAGGTGGTCCTGCGGTAGTCACGCTCCTTTCAGCAGGACCAACATGAGTGCCGAAAAAGGGGGCATGCTACAGCTATTCTAAGTAGGTATACAAATTCTACTCCAGTAGTTTACGAGATATACCATGCCATTGGTGGGGTGGCGGTAGTCACGGTGTTAAATTTTCATTTCAAGATTTCCCTATTAAAAACACTGTGATTTCTTCCCAAATGTATACAAAAATTACTACTCCTAAAGAAGTTATAGCGATCAAATATTCAGATACCTAAGTGTTGTATTTTAAGAGAAATTAACTTTCATTACTTTTCCATTCTAAAACTACGCGTATAACCCGACCAAATTAAGTGGTTAATGGTATTGAGTTGTTTAGATGTATACTCGTGCACTTAAGTTTATGTATGTCGGAATAGTATAGGTGTACCAGAATCTCATGGCATTTTTTATTTTTTTTAAATTGTGATTTTCATATGGCAATGTCAATTGTCACCTGTCGAATCAAAGTACTTGATGTGTCAACCGCTGCTGAAATTTTTTGATATTATCTTGAAAGTTTGTTATTTTTGTGAAAATGTCGAAAAACCCACTTCGATCTCATGCGAGACATATTGTTTTCAATGTGTATCATAAAATAAGGGAAGAAGAAGGCGTAAATCAAACTCAATCTTTGATTTTAAAGTGCGTCGTAGAGTGGACCGGTAAGTTGGACTGATTTGTTTTGATACTTTTAGTTTAATTTATATTTTTCGTACTTAATTTTAATTTCTTTCCATTACTATTATATGGTAAATCGTAGGTCAGGGCACATCGAATGATGGCCGGAAGGAAATGGCAACAGTAATGTAACTGTTACTAATTCTTCGACAAGATATTGATTTTAACGGAGATTGAGAATCTTTGACGTAAGAAAAATACTAAGTAATAATATGCGCCCTGCAGTGGGACGTGTATATAGACGGGAGTTTTTGGCGGGATTTTGTCGAGTGACGTTCAGTGGCTGTTAATATTATTTGCAAATTGATTCCTAGTGGATATTGTGATATATTATTGGTGTAGTTTTGTGTCTCAACTGTCTCCGCAACTGGACAATTTGTAAAATCATTGACAAAAGCGATCTCGGGATAGTGGAGCGGTGTATTTTATTGTAGTATTGACTGCCTCTGCAAAGCTTACTGAGAAGACTGACTCGATACAATTTGCAGCCAAATACTCCAAAAAACATTAGAATCTGTTACATCCGCATTCTAATGCATACTAAAGAATAAATATAAGATCCAAAACTCTTTCCAAAGACGTGGCTAAAAGGTCCTAGCAACCAGGCCATAAAACTAACATAAAAAAATAATATATAGACTGATGATGATGAATGACTTTAAGTAACATGATACATTTTATTATTTTTTACAGACTTTATACATAAAGAGATTGGTTTTGAATATGTTAAATGCCAATGAAAAAGAACCATTTTGATGGAGAGAGATGACATAAAACTAAAAGATACAAGTTTTTGAAATGCCAGTGGAGTTCATGGAATCGTATTGTAGTTTTCTAGTTCTGAATGAGGTTTTAAGTTATTAGTATGATTTAAATGCTAAATAATAAATTAGTACATAAATTAATATTCAATTGATTTATTTTTCCTATGTTAAGAACACGATGTATAACAACATTATTCATACACATACCTATAATACTCACAGTGGATCTTTGTGTCTCTGAATTGGTTGCAAGACCCCGCGCAGTAGCTATTTTTGTGTCAATGTTGAAGGTGAAGATAGCATTGTATAACTGTCTCTTTCACTCGCTTATGTATGTCACATAAGCTTACGGAGTTTCTTGTGCATTCTTCTCCATAACAAGCTACTTGCCGAATGCACGGTAGAATCAACTTTTTTTTTCATGTAAATTTAAATTGTGACATTCAAAAGTGCCGCTTGGTGGCCCAGTTGAAATAAATATCTTTTGTCTTTTTTGTCATCGTCCTATCTCGCTTAATCTATGCAGTATACTCGATGACAAACTGTTTCTTACGCAATGGTTGGCAGGACCAAGTTCAAAGACACAAAGATCCGTTGTGACTACTATAATATAGGTACCTCATGTTCATTAATACTAAAGACATAAATAAAAATTAAACAGTATCAAGATCGTTTGATCCAATTTCCCCAGTATTGCATACAACAATTTTTTATTTCCCTTTTTGCCATGAGATTCTGGTAGACCTATAATAACAACAGTTCTCTATCTATATTTTTTAAACAAACTGTGTACCTATGTACAGAATAAGAAAAACAAATAGGGAAATAGGTAGGTATAATGCAGTAAATTAGATTTTTAATACGTAGGTACTTAGGCTTGCAGCAATGGTAAATCAGTAGGATAGCAATAAATGAGAAATACGTATCGCTGTTTAATAATATTCGTATAACAACACAGAAGTTAGGTTCTTACAATATAGAAACATAATTAATTAACTACCTACCTACCTACCCACGTCATTAACAAAGGTATTATAGACCTTGGGCAACGATAGGTATTTCTTTTTCTGTACATGGGTAGGTACACATTTTGTTCAAAAATTATAGATAGAGAACTGTTGTTATTACTATTCCGACATACATAAACTTAAGTACATGAGTATACATCTAAACAGCTATAAACCATTGACAACTTAATTTGGTCGGGTTATACGCGGAGTTTTAGTAGGTATGGAAAAGTAATGAACGCTAATTTCTTACTTCTTAAAATACAACACTTAGAATGAATGAATGTTTGATCGCTATAATTTCTTTAGGAGTAGTAATTTTTGTATAAATTTGGGAAGAAATCACAGAGTTTTTAATAGGGAAATCTTGAAATGAAAAGAACAATGGCCAAATTTCTATAGGAGCTGGACTTGAAATTTATTTTTCATGTCCCAAAGTAAATTATAGCTAGATTCGTTTGTTTTTATGTTGTAAACATCACCCTGTTTGAAAATCATATCTAAATGGCCACGATTTTTTATAATAATGTAAACAATGTGTTTGAGGTTAGAATCAATAACTGCCTTTTACAAGACTGTGGCGTAGCCTAAAAAGGTAGTTAGCGACAACTCGACAAGCGAAGGTCAAAACAACAGAAGGAAATCCAAAATAGTACAGTACGTATCACAATTCACAACAACGAGTGAAGCTAATCTTAATATTGTCTAGTTCCGATGCGAAGCGAATGATCGCCGGGTGTCAAATTGACATTTGACATTGATTGACACTGTCAAGTGTCAATCAATGGCGCGGGTCGATGACAAATAATGTTCCGTTCTAAGCAATATAATAAAACGCATAAATACTTACTATGAGCCTATATAATTATTTTTATGACAGGAATCCAATGCATAATAAAACAGCGTAGTAGTTGATTTGATGCCTACATACTAATTAAATTGAAATACATTAACAACTATTCAGAAAAACGTTAATAATTATAGTCTTTGAATAACAGTCATTTCATACGTGAAATGAATCGTCAATAGGTGCGTTCTGAACATGGTATTCTAAATAATTGCCAAAAAATTACATAAACAAAAATAAATGGATCTTTTTTTTGTGGTTACTTAAAGAGACATTTCTTGTGTTTTTTAAAACCTTAAAAAATAAGGGTATTTTTCATATATACGGCAAATTCGGACGCCATCTTTTCATCACCTGGTACGATTTGGCCATCCTTCTTTAACACCGTGACTACCGCCACCCCACCAATGAGTGCGTTATTCCAGCCAGATAATGTCGAAAATAGTCATCTAAGTGCAATAGACAATTAGATATACAAAGCAGGTTTTTAAAGAACAATGGCAGAATAATAGTTCACAAAAATTAAAGCGTCTAGAAAATCTTATAATATAGAAAGAGTTTAATGATTTTTCTATGATTTTTCAAATTAAAATGTATTTCAATAAAAGCCACAGAAAATACAAACATTTATGGGAATGTCAAATGATTAAAATAATGATCAGCACCATTTTACACTTTCAAGTGTTGCCATTTACTAAAATCATACTATTTTCGTATATATTTGTAAGACCACTTAAAGGTTCAATATATTTTTCATAGGAAGTTATTATTACTAATAACTATACATATAGTAAAAAATCAAAAATAAAAGTATTATGGTTGTAAAAAGGTTTCATAAGAAATATATCATGCAATTATTCCATACCTCAAACATAATAATAGTAACAATTACATTTAATGTTATGACAACTCTAAATGAAACACTAAAAATGAAATGTCACTGCCACGAAAAAAGTGGTCCGGTCTGTCACATGCTCCCGTGCTTTTCGTATCGGTTGTGTTCGTTTTGTATTGTTGCTATTTCTCTTATTTCTATTTGACTTGGCTTGCTTACGGACTGATATTCGTTTCGCTTTGAGTGACTTGACTTGTGCTTGCCTAAAGAATTCTGATCTTGCCCTGTGTGACTGTGCTATCGCCCCTTTGGACTACGATTTTGCCCCATCGTTTGGATTGTTGAAGTGCGTTTTATTTGAACCACTATGGGAGATCGTAGCAGATTAACGCGAATCCTATGTGTTAACTGCAACGTTTGGTTGGTCGGTGGACTTTAGGGTGTTGCCATTATGACTCTGGTGTGGTATTTAGGATGGCCCAGACATCAAGATAACAGCGCCAGCAGAATTCTTAGATTCAATAATTATAAGAGAAGATGATGAGGAGGAATAAAAATGTAAAAAATGTAGAATTGTTTCATTTTTTATTCATTACAAGTACCTATGATAAATGCTGTATACATATCGGCAAGTCACGCCTTTTTGCCGTAGATGCAGGCAGAGAAATCATCCTTCCTCTTGGTACCTACGATCCTGTCTAACCTCTTTCTCTTAACCTTTAAGGCAACTATTGAGTGTTAAAGAAACCATACAAGCGTACTTTTGACCCAACGATGTAAGTACGCATAAATATTTTCCTAGAAGGTGCCCACTAATGGTTGACTGTTACAATTAAGCTAAAAAGGCAGGTACTTACATATATTATATAAAAACCTTACAAAGCTGTATTATGTAAGTAAGTACATTAAGTACAGAATTTACAAAACAACAACAGCATGCAGTACTTTATCCAAGTGACATAAGGCATAACCTAAAAAAGTTCAAAATGTTCAAGTCCAAATATCTTTTTTTCTAGGCCCTCTCAGGACAAAATTCTTTGACTAAGTTACTCAGGGACTGACGCAGCGCATTTTAAGATTTTTTTTACGTCTAGACGCTACCATTTCTGTTCAACTAATTTTATATATGAAAGGCTGCCATTGTTCTTTGGTAAGCTGATAGTTTTTAAATTATTTGATAAAAACAGTTCCGGCTGGAGTAACGTTACCGCAGCCAGATCTATTGTTTTCTAACGGGTATGTTGAAATAAATGTTATCTAAATAATTAGATATCAATTTGAAATAAATGGCACCACTTATTTTATATTTGCTATGGTTGCGAAGATATTTAAAATCCTGTTGCAGTAACGTTTGCACGATTGCTGCATCTCGAAATTGACTAAACGGATGATTATAATTTTTAGGGTTCCGTACCCAAAGGGTAAAAACGGGACCCTATTACTGAGACTCCGCGGTCCGTCTGTCTGTCTGTCACCAGGCTGTATCTCATGAACCGTAATAGCCAGACAGTTGAAATTTTCACAGATGATGTATTTCTGCTGCCGCTATAACAACAAATACTAAAAACAGAATAAAATAAATATTTAAGGTGGGCTGCCATACAACAAACGTGATTTTGTTGCCGTTTTTGCCATAATGGTACGGAACCCTTCGTGCGCGAGTCCGACTCGCACTTGGCCGGTTTTGTACATGACATCTGGCTAATTAGGTATAATTTGTTACGCAATAAAAAAATCCACAATAATGCACCGTTTTTAAGTTATTTTAGTAAATAGAAATATGCTTTAATAGATCCTAGCACTGCCAATAAGTGGTCCAACGACTAACTTGAAACATTATTATATAGGTAATTACTGCTTATAAATGGTACTGAAGTTTCATTAGTATCCTTTAAGTAATTAAAAAAACTATGATGAAACTTCAATTTGTTCCGGCCACGGCGTGCAGCTGAAATATTTGAAGACCGATTAACCGAGTAACCTGTAGTTGTGGTAACTGAATCTTATATCAATAATAAGATATATAGTTCAATTATATACTTGTGAAATATCAGACTTGTACACTAATTAATAAACGAGATAATCAAAAAACAATACATAAGCGTGGTAACCCGACCAAATCTAGAATGTTATAAAAAAGCGGCCGCGCAATATATTATACCAAACTTCTAAAACTTACAGGATAATACGTGACAATAATACGTGTTTGGTACAGACGGGTACACAAGTGCTAAAGTAAAACATAGTTATAATTAAATATTTTTGTTTCTACAGATACTGATTACAGATATTGATTTCAAAAATAATTATGCGTAGGTAATAAAGATATGGAATACCTACTTAAGTAGATGATGATGATTTTATGCAGTTAAGTAAACAACTATTTTAAAGGCGAGAGTGTTTTTTTATCCAGAGCGGAGCGAAGGATTCTAGAGTAATGTAGAATTAAGGTAAGTAAGTATATAAATGAACTTCAAAAATAATCACGGATATGTTTATATGGACTTATATATGCAACGTTATTAACTGTTATAAACCTTCACTATTTTCACTGTATTGTGCTTCCTCCTCCTCGCGTTGTGTTCCGCATTACTAAGGTTCGTGATTCCCGTGACAGGATACCAACTTTTCTCTGACGATGATTCTCCATTTTTGTCTGTCCTTGGCGACGTGGAGTGTATCGTGCAGCTTGGTGTTCAGCGTTGAACGTATATGGTCAGACCATCTGATCGGGCTGCGGCCCCTCGGCCTCTTGTCTTTGACCTTGCCAGTGATCATCAGCTGCTGGAGGTTATGACCATCGTTTCGGCCAATGTTGTTTTGTGTCGTGTTGTGCTTAGCGTTCCGAATAAGTTAAAGTAAAATAGTTATAGCCATATTTAAAATCAAGTTTTAATGTAGAATCACAGCTAAACAATAATAAAATTTAAAAACATCACAGTGCACTGCACTTCTAAGTATACAAATAATTACTACCCATAAATGTGATCCATTTCGTAAAAAAAACAGAACTGAATCATTTTTATTTATCGAGGAATCAACGGTGATAACTTTCGCTGGCTCGTTCAGCAGAACCACGACTTTGAATGTTGATTCCAAGTTCGAGGAGCCTGCGACTTTCCTCAAACCTACGTAGAAAATTACTACCCAGCAAGATAAAATTGATACCCAAAATTCACATCTAGTACTCCAGTAGTTTACGAGATACACCATGCCATTGGTGGGGAGTGCTTTACTCCAGCCAGATTTAGTGCAATAGATAATTAGATATACAGCTTCTGTAATTGGTAAGCAGATTTTTAAATTTGGTGAGCTGATAGTTTTTAAATTATTTAATAAAAACAGTTCCGCAGGCTTATTACGTATATTTTGCAAGAGCCAAACGATAGCGATTTTTGTGCGATAAATTGATCTTCCTTATATAAGTTTTAGAGTTGTTGGCGTTTTTCTATTAAATAAGTGCATTTGACAAGCAGCGAGCGATAAGCAAACGATTGTGTAGGACCTACCATACCTACACCGCAGATAATGCCGACTTTTATGACATACAGCGTTTGATCGCTTTCGTTTTGCTCTTGCAAAAGATACGTAATAACCCTGCCGGCTGGAGTAACGTTACCGCAGCCAGATCTTTTGTTTTCTAACGGGTATGTTGAAATAAATGTTATCTAAATAATTAGATATCAATTTGAAATAAATGGTACCACTTATTAATGGTACCATTTATTTGCTATGGTTGCGAAGATATTTAAAATCCTGCTGCAGTAACGTTTGCACGATTGCTGCATCTCGAAATTGACTAAACGTATGATTATAATTTTTGTACATGACATCTGGCTAATTAGGTATAATTTGTTACGCAATAAAAAAATCCACAATAATGCACCATTTTGAAGTTATTTTAGTAAATAGAAATATGCTTTAATAGGTCCTAGCACTGCCAATAAGTGGTCCAACGACTAACATGAAACGTTATTATATAGGTAATTACTGCTTATAAATGGTACTGAAATTTCATTAATATCCTATATGTAATTAAAAAGTTATGATGAAAGTTCAATTTGTTCCGGCCACGGCGCGCAGCTGGGTTAATTGAAGACCGATTAACCGAGTTATCTGTAGTTGTGGTAACTGAATCTTATATCAATAATTAGATATATAGTCCAATTATATACCTGTGAAATTTCAGACTTGTACACTAATTAATTAACGAGATAATCGAAAAACAATACATAAGCGTGGTAACCCGACCAAATCTAGATACATTAATTTACTACATTCTTTTACCTAAATACATAATATAAAATTAACTATAAACGAATTAGGCGCAATTTATACCTTGTAAATAGTAAGTAGGTACCTACCTACCTCATCGACAGAACGGTTAAACGTAGGTAGGTGGATATATGAAGAATGGCATAGTGGACACTTACTTTAAGCAATCTAAAATTTATTTAAACATTTAGTATGGTAGGTTTAATTTTTCAATCAAACTAATTGCATTCGTGACTGTACCAACTTTTAAGGACTAATGCTAATAATTTTAGAAGGTTGGTAAAATGTATTGCGTGGCCGCTTTTTTATAACATTCTAGATTTGGTCGGGTACCATTCATAAATATGTTTTTTCGATTATCTCGTTAATTAATTATACTTTGTATATTTAGTCTTTTTTTTTATATATTAGAATTTAAATTTAGAACTTATTATTTTGTATACTTAGAAGTGCAGTGCACTGTGATGTTTTTATATTTTATTATTGTTTAGCTGTGATTCTACATTAAAACTTAATTTTAAATATGGCTATAACTATTAATTTTATTAATAAAAATATTTAATTATAACTATGTTTTACTTTAGCACTTGTGTACCCGTCTGTACCAAACACGTATTATCCTGTAAGTTTTAGAAGGTTGGTATAATGTATTGTATTATATATTGTTGTATATAACATTCTAGATTTGGTCGGGTTACCACGCTTATGTATTGTTTTTCGATTATCTCGTTAATTAATTAGTGTACAAGTCTGAAATTTCACAGGTATATAATTGGACTATATATCTAATTATTGATATAAGATTCAGTTACCACAACTACAGGTAACTCGGTTAATCGGTCTTCAAATATTTCAGCTGCGCGCCGTGGCCGGAACAAATTGAACTTTCATCATAACTTTTTAATTACTTATAGGATACTAATGAAACTTCAGTACCATTAAAAGCAGTAATTACCTATATAATAACGTTTCAAGTTAGTCGTTGGACCACTTATTGGCAGTGCTAGGACCTATTAAAGCATATTTCTATTTACTAAAATAACTTCAAAACGGTACATTATTGTGGATTTTTTTAATGCGTAACAAATTATACCTAATTAGCCAGATGCCATGTACAAAAATTATAATCATCCGTTTAGTCAATTTCGAGATGCAGCAATCGTGCAAACGTTACTGCAGCAGGATTTTAAATATCTTCGCAACCATAGCAAATAAATGGTACCATTAATAAGTGGTACCATTTATTTCAAATTGATATCTAATTATTTAGATAACATTTATTTCAACATACCCGTTAGAAAACAAAAGATCTGGCTGCGGTAACGTTACTCCAGTCGGAACTGTTTTTATCAAATAATTAAAAAACTATCAGCTTACCAAATTTAAAAATCTGCTTACCAATTACAGAAGCTGTATATCTAATTGTCTATTGCACTTAGATGACGATTTTCGACATTATCTGGCTGGAATAACGCACTCCATCATTACGGGATTTGTGAATGATACGTTCATAACCCCAAACCTTCAATTTAGAAAAGGGCCTGTCTTACTTTTTTTCGAAGTTCTTTACCAGCTCCTCTTTGAGCAATGATAACAAAGTTTCATATAATAAGGACATAGATTGAATACTGTTTTGTGTAGTTGTAGCCCTGTAATGTCGTGCAATGAGTGAAAGCTTTCAAGTTTAGTCATCAGCTAATCGGAATCATCCGTGGCTTCGCGCATAGAGCTCACGTCCAAACTAGTCTTTATTTCCAGGGTTATCCAGCACATCTAGCCTCCGCCCGCGTCTTCTCGTTCTCTAAATATTTCCTTACTATGCCCGCGGCTTCACTCTCGTCAACTGCATACCTTACCCTACACCCTAAACTTAAAACTACCTTCCCCAATTACCTAGACCTACCTAACTGCCATTTTTTCATCTAGGGTCATTCTTCCAACTGATGTCCGTGACTACCGCAGGACCCCGACAGCAACCGCTTCCATATTTGGTAAATAATTACTACTCAATTGGTACCAATTAGTACCCGAACAACAAAATTGGTACCTTAGTAGTTTTCGAGAAAATCGACTTTGAAGGTGGTCCTGCGGTAGTCACGCTCCATTCAGCAGGACCACCATGAGCGCCGAAAACGGGGGCATGCTACAGCTATTCTAAGTATACAAATAATTACTACCCATAAATTTGATCCATTTCGTAAAAAAAACAGAACTGAATTATTTTTATTTATCGAGAAATCAACTATGATAACTTTCGCTCGCTCGTTCAGCAGGACCACGACTTTGAATGTTGATTCCAAGTTGGAGGAGCCTGCGACTTTCCTCAAACCTACATAGAAAATTACTACCCTGCAAGATAAAATTGATACCCAGAATTCACAACTAGTACTCCAGTAGTTTACGAGATATACCATGCCATTGGTGGGGTGGCGGTAGTCACGGTGTTAAATTTTCATTTCAAGATTTCCCTATTAAAAACTTAGTGAATTGTGCCCAAATGTATACAAAAATTACTACTCCTACAGAAGATAAAGCGACCAAAAATTCAGATACCTAAGTGTTGTATTTTAAGAGAAATTAGCTTTCATTACTTTTCCATACTAAATCTTCGCGTATAACCCGACCATGTTAAGTTGTCAATGGTATTGAGCAGTACACTCGTGCAAAAAAGTTTATGGATGTCGTTTTAGTAAAAACAACAGTTCACAATCTATAATTTTTATACAAAATGTGTACCTAGGCACATAACAAGAAAAAAAAAATTTCGTTACCCATGGCCTATAACACCTTTGTTAATGCCGTGGGTAGGTAGGTACTATATTAATTATTTTTCTGTATTGTAAGTACCTACCTTCTGTGTTGTTATATGAATACCATTAAAGAGCGATAGGTATTTCTTATTTATTTCTTTCCTACTAATTTACCATTGCTGCAAGCCTAAGTACCTACGTATTAAAAACCTAATTTACTGCAGTAACAGTATGTTGCTAATAACGTAAGTATAAAAGGATTACATAAGTAATAGGTATGTATTTTTACAGTACCAGAAGTCGATTGTATGGTACAATTAGTATCAAATTTCCACTGACATTTCCTGTGGACCTTGGGTGTATTTTTAGTTAGGTACCTATTTAATACTCACATTATTAGATCTAGGTTATGAATTAGTAATATTTTTTTTTTATAAATCGAATAAGTTTTATTAAGACACAGAACACAGATCGATAACAATTTGTAAAATCAGTCTAATTTTAAATATTTTAAAATCAATTTATTATTCTAAATTGGACTAATACCATATAAAACTGGAACTATGTTATTCATCTAGCAAATAGGTTCGATAAAACAGAATGAGAAAAGCATCTATATTCATGCAAAGTTACAACAATTTAAGAATAGAATGAATATTAGTTTTATTATTCTTAAAACTATTTCAAAATTACAGATTATTATTATGGCAGTCTCACAAGTTATGTACACCCTATGTACTTTTAAGTTATCTAGGTATTAAATAACAGTAGGTAATCATTTACAATTTATCTCTTAAAAATGAAAACGTGGTGATACTTATTTTTATAATTAAGAAAGTAGGCACTTTCATGAGCATCATCAATAGGTATCTTTATAAAAACAACCAATAAAAATAAAAGGAAAAATGTATACGCGAAATATAAACATAAAAAATAATCTCAAATATAATTACCTAACATTAATAGACATAATTTAAGTTATTAAAAATAAAAGGTTGTTGATTGCTAACCCCGAGTTTCCCAGTTCTAAATTATCGCAGAATTGGGTTAAAATTTCAATTATGGGCCGTTGATTTTTGGCGCAAGGAGTCACATTAATTCTGCGATAATTTAGAGCCGAGAAACTTGGGGCTAAATGTTTTAAAGCTTTATAATATGTTTATGTTCAATTAAGAAGACTTTTGATGATTTTACACTAATCCAAGTTTAATCTAAAAATAACAATCAGTTATTATTTCAAATACGTACTTGTAAGTACATAATAATCATTTTAAGTTTTAATAAATATAGTTATTGTTATTACCTGCACGTTATCTAGATATACTTACATAAGTTTAGTCAAAAAACTTGAGTCAAGACGCGTTCAAACGGAGATCAACTGGCTTTATGTTATACTTCACACAAAGTAATCATGTATATTCATATTACAGGGCTCTTTTTAAGTTCTACTCAGTTAAAATATCAAACAGTGACGACGATTTTTCAATCGTCGATTTTCTTCACATAATTTTGAATCTCATTTCATTCTATCTTGTCTATGGTCCAAAACTTTTTTATGGGTTAGCGCGCATGTTTTTTATTTATTAATTATACGGACATTGGCATACCATGAGCCCAACAATCATACAGTAAATTCAATTATTTATGACCATAGATAGAAGTCTTTCAGTTGGATACGAAGATGGGTTTTAATTTTTTTTAAATAATATGCATTAGAATGCGGATGTAACAGATTCTAATAAACTCATAAAATTAAAAAAAAGTTTCTTTTTAGGGTTAATTAGCAATCGAAACTTACAAAAATATTTCTATTTTAATGTTATATTTTAATTATATGTGCTTGTGTAACATATTATTAGGTAGTACCTACTCATTGATATGAAAACGCATATTGCCCAAAATATGCATGATGTGCTCTTTGCAACGCTTAATATTCAAATATAAAGGCACCTATTACTTATGTTATCCTTTTATACTTACGATATTAGCAAAATATTGTTACTGCAGTAAATTAGGTTTTTAATACGTAGGTAGTTAAGCTTGCAGCAATGGTAAATTAGTAGGAAATAAATGAATAAGAAATACCTATCGCTCTTTAATGGTATTCATATAAAACACAGAAGGTAGGTACTTACAATACAGAAAAATAATTATTAGAGTACCTACATACCCATGGCATTAACAAAGGTATTATAGGCCATGGGTAACAAAATGTTATTTTTTTTTTGTTATGTGCCTAGGTACACATTTTGTATAAAAATTATAGATTGTGAACTGTTGTTTTTACTAAAACGACATCCATAAACTTTTTTGCACGAGTGTACTGCTCAATACCATTGACAACTTAACATGGTCGGGTTATACGCGAAGATTTAGTATGGAAAAGTAATGAAAGCTAATTTCTCTTAAAATACAACACTTAGGTATCTGAATTTTTGGTCGCTTTATCTTCTGTAGGAGTAGTAATTTTTGTATACATTTGGGCACAATTCACTAAGTTTTTAATAGGGAAATCTTGAAATGAAAATTTAACACCGTGACTACCGCCACCCCACCAATGGCATGGTATATCTCGTAAACTACTGGAGTACTAGTTGTGAATTCTGGGTATCAATTTTATCTTGCAGGGTAGTAATTTTCTATGTAGGTTTGAGGAAAGTCGCAGGCTCTTCCAACTTGGAATCAACATTCAAAGTCGTGGTCCTGCTGAACGAGCGAGCGAAAGTTATCATAGTTGATTTCTCGATAAATAAAAATGATTCAGTTCTGTTTTTTTTACGAAATGGATTACATTTATGGGTAGTAATTATTTGTATACTTAGAATAGCTGTAGCATGCCCCCGTTTTCGGCGCTCATGGTGGTCCTGCTGAATGGAGCGTGACTACCGCAGGACCACCTTCCAAGTCGATTTTCTCGAAAACTACTAAGGTACCAATTTTGTTGTTCGGGTACTAATTGGTACCAATTGAGTAGTAATTATTTACCAAATATGGAAGTGGTTGCTGTCGTGGTCCTGCGGTAGTCACGGACATTTCCAACTGCCATTAGCCGCGTACTGACTGAACGAGCAGCCTCACGAGGCATATCCACGGTCGGTAAGGACGTGCCACGGCCGAGGCAAACGCGGGCGCTACCTCGCCCGAGCGTGCTGCGGCCCGAGGTGTACGTTACCCCAACAGGAAAGTGACTCCTAGAGAGATAGGAGTGGCACGTATAATTCGTGCGTAATCTGCTGTGAATGTGCGCCACTTAAAAAATAAGTGCGTGTCGTCGTTTTTGAAAAAAGCGGAAAAATAGGTTCCTGCTAGGGTAACGTTGTTTCAGCAGGAAAATTCTAAACGAATGATCGGAATGAGAAATATTGTGCATGGCAGAGAGCTTATATCTGCTTATAAATGTGCGCCAAAAATAAAACTTGTGCGTCATCAGGTTTTCGAGATATTGCATTTCCTGCTGGGGTAACGTTTTGCAGAAACTTGTATCTCTAAAACCATTGTACGTGCGCCTGTAGAATAAACATAAGGCGGAAACACATTATTGTGGCGTGGCGTGGCGCATACTGGCGTGGCGCTGAGTGTGCACACTAAGCTGGCGTGTCGTGGCGCGCCATGGCGCTATTTTTGAATTAGTATACATCGAACCTTTGCAACGTGTAGACGTACATAATATTAACT
Organism: Orthosia gothica; assembly: GCA_949775005.1. Classification (NCBI taxonomy): domain Eukaryota; kingdom Metazoa; phylum Arthropoda; class Insecta; order Lepidoptera; family Noctuidae; genus Orthosia; species Orthosia gothica. The sequence goes on along the minus strand of OX459034.1, from coordinate 30,410,516 downwards.
TCGGATTCGGATGATGATTTCGATGAAGACCATCAATTTATTTCTATGCACCAGCCATGTTATATCTCCACCATCCTGCCACCATCTTGGTTGACTGGTAGAGAATACCTTAAGCTTGAAGTCTGCCTATGTACCTTTAAGTTGCATGAAATGATAATAAATAAATAAATTTCTCCTAGCAATTAAACTACTTTAGAGCAAAATTAAAAAAAAAACCGGCCAAGTGCGAGTCAAGACTCGCGCACGAAGGGTTCCGTACCATTATCGCAAAAAAGGGCAAAAAAATCACGTTTGTTGTATGGGAGCCCCCCTTAAATATTAATTTTATTCTGTTTTCTTTTGTTGTTATAGCGGCAACAGAAATACATCATCTGTGAAAATTTCAACTGTCTAGCTATTACGGTTCATGAGATACAGCCTGGTGACAGACAGACAGACGGACCGCGGAGTCTTAGTAATAGGGTCCCGTTTTTACCCTTTGGGTACGGAACCCTAAAAAAGAAGGCAAGGTCATTTCAAATTTAAAAGTTTTTAGGACAAAAACATAAAAAAATCGGTTTGTTTATATTTTGATTATAATGATGCGATTATCTCGGCAACGTGTGGACCGATTTACATGATTCAAACGGACGCTAACTTCATCATAAAATCTCCTCAAACAAAAATTTACGTTTTCAAGTTCCTCGCGTAATTATTAATGTATGATATCTCTTATCAATTCTTTAAAATCTTTAAATATATCAACTTTAAATGTTCAAATTAGGATTCTATATGATTGTACATGCTAGTTGGACTTAAAACAAAACAATTACAACACTAATTAGTATCTAACAAGAAAACTGTACGTTGACGTACAAGTTCAATAAGCTCGTCGGTAATTTTCAACACGCAGCATACAAGCGTCCGCTACGAGTTCACGTCACAGATAACTATATGTTCACGTCATTGAATGGCGCGCCACGAGCCACGCGGTGTAGAACATATATTTATCTATGGTGTAGAAACACATTAGCCTGGCGTGTCGTGTCGCGCCAGAGCGGTGGTGGGGGCTATGGCGCAATCGGTCGCGGGCAGTCCGCGCCACGCTGAGCCAAACGTTGTCGGTTTTTGTCGATGCTCAACAGTGCCTCAGTAAAGGCGGAAACACATTACTGTGGCGTGGCGTGGCGTGTCGCGCCAGATGCCTATCGGTTTCATACATTTAGTATGGTTAGAGGCACATTTGAGTGTCGTGGCCCAGCGTGGCGCGTCCTGGCGTGGCGCGGATTGCCCGCGACCGATTGCGCCACAGCCCCCACCACCGCTCTGGCGCGACACGACACGCCAGGCAAATGTGTTTCTACACCGCGTGGCTCGTGGCGCGCCATTCAATGACGTGAACTCGTAGCGGACGCTTGTATGCTGCGTGTTGAAAATTACCGACGAGCTTATTGAACTTGTACGTCAACGTACAGTTTTCTTGTTAGATACTCATTAGTGTTGTATTTGTTTTGTTTTATGCCCAACTAGCATGTACAATCATATAGAATCCTAATTTTAACATTAAAAGTTGATATATATATAGATTTTAAAGGATTGATAAGAGATATCATACATTAATAATTACGCGAGGAACTTGAAAACGTAAATTTTTGTTTGTGGAGATTTTATGATGAAGTTAGCGTCAAATGAAAGGTCTTTGTCTAAAACCATTTTATCCGTTTGAATCATGTAAATCGGTCCAAACGTTGCCGAGATAATCGCTTATCATTATAATCAAAATGTAAACAAACCGAATTTTTTATGTTTTTGTCCTAAAAACTTTTAAATTTGGAATGACCTTGCCTTCTTTTTTAGGGTTCCGTACCCAAAGGGTAAAAACGGGACCCTATTACTAAGACTCCGCGGTCCGTCTGTCTGTCTGTCACCAGGCTGTATCTCATGAACCGTAATAGCTAGACAGTTGAAATTTTCACAGATGATGTATTTCTATTGCCGCTATAACAACAAATACTGAAAACATAATAAAATTGATATTTAAGGGGGGCTCCCATACAACAAACGTGATTTTTTTGCCCTTTTTTGCGATAATGGTACGGAACCCTTTGTGCGCGAGTCTGACTCGCACTTGGCCGGTTTTTTTTTAATTTTGCTCTAAAGTAGTTTAATTGCTAGGAGAATTATTTATTAACATTTCATGCAACTTAAAGGTACATAGGCAGACTTAAAGCTTAAGGTATTCTCTACCAGTCAACCAAGATGGTGGAAGAGTGGTGGAGATATAACATGGCTGGTGCATAGAAATAAATTGATGGTCTTCATCGAAATCATCATCTGAATCCGAAGTTAATATTATGTACGTCTACACGTTGCAAAGGTTCGATGTATACTAATTCAGAAATAGCGCCATGGCGCGCCACGACACGCCAGCTTAGTGTGCACACTCAGCGCCACGCCAGTATGCGCCACGCCACGCCACGCCACAGTAATGTGTTTCCGCCTTCAGTTTGCCCTTTGCCGCACGCACTCAAGACGGTTGTGTTTTGTCTCGCTTGTTCTAAGAACGACGGAATCGTTTGCGTCATGGATAAAGAATAGTGCCTGCCTTAAATTAATACAATTATATGGCGAATGTAGACTGCTTTGGGACGCACAATGTTCTGATTATACTAATAGAGAACTAAGAGAAGATGCGTGGAGAAGCATAAACCGGGAAATTAACAGCGGGCTTCAAAAAAATTATGGATTCTTTGCTAGGATCATATAGGAGGGTAAAAACTGTCTATAAGCCGCGTTAGGCACGCGCAGTCTCTGTTCGACTTTTCGCTGAGCGCACGATGCTGGCTCAGCCTCAGTGGCTCGGCCAAAGCGCGCGCGGCAGCTTCTTGCAAAAAAAAATAGAACGAGGCGGCTCGGCGCGGCAAACGTCCGAGGCTGCCTCGCGAGGCTGCTCGCTCAGTTAGTACGCGGCTATTCAGAAAATTACGTCAAATGTACAACGCCATCTATCAAATATGAAGTTCAACTGTTCTCTCATCAGAATTGCGTGTGTCGTGATATTATGTCCGTGACTACCGCAGGACCCCGACAGCAACCGCTTCCATATTTGGTAAATAATTACTACTCAATTGGTACCAATTAGTACCCGAACATTTTGAACAACAAAATTGGTACCTTAGTAGTTTTCGAGAAAATCGACTTTGAAGGTGGTCCTGCGGTAGTCACGCTCCATTCAGCAGGACCACCATGAGCGCCGAAAACGAGGGCATGCTACAGCAATTCTAAGTATACAAATAGGTAATTACTACCCATAAATGTGATCCATTTCGTAAAAAAAACAGAACTGAATCATTTTTATTTATCGAGAAATCAACGATGATAACTTTCGCTCGCTCGTTCAGCAGGACCACGACTTTGAATGTTGATTCCAAGTTGGAGGAGCCTGCGACTTTCCTCAAACCTACATAGGAAATTACTACCCTGCAAGATAAAATTGATACCCAGAATTCACAACTAGTACTCCAGTAGTTTACGAGATATACCATGCCATTGGTGGGGTGGCGGTAGTCACGGTGTTAAATTTTCATTTCAAGATTTCCCTATTAAAAACTTAGTGAATTCTGCCCAAATGTATACAAAAATTACTACTCTTACAGAAGATAAAGCGACCAAAAATTCAGATACCTAAGTGTTGTATTTTAAGAAAAATTAGCTTTCATTACTTTTCCATACTAAATCTTCGCGTATAACCCGACCATATTAAGTTGTCAATGGTATTGAGCAGTACACTCGTGCAAAAAAGTTTAAAAAGTTTTGGACCATAGACAAGATAGAATGAGATTCAAAATTATGTGAAGAAAATCGACGATTGAAAAATCGTCGTCGCTGTTTGATATTTTAACTGAGTAGAACGTAAAATGAGCCCTGTAATATGAATATACATGATGACTTTGTGTGAAGTATAACATAAAGCCAGTTGATCTCCGTTTGAACGCGTCTTGACTCAATTTTTTTGACTAAACTTATGTAAGTATATCTAGATAACGTGCATATAATAACAATAACTATATTTATTAAAACTTAAAATAATTATTATGTACTTACAAGTACGTATTTGAAATAGTAACTGATTGTTATTTTTAGATTAAACTTGGATTAGAGTAACATCATCTAAAGTCTTGAACATAAACATATTATAAAGCCTTAAAACAATTAGCCCCAAGTTTTTCAGCTCTAAATTATCGCAGAATTAATGTGACAAATTGTCAAGCACGCGTTATCTGCTGTGATTCGCTGTTGAAAATTCATTAAACCAATCACAGCAGATAACGCGTGCTTGACAATTCTGCGATAATTTAGAACTGAGAAACTCGGGGTTAGCAATCAACAACCTTTTATTTTTAATAACTTGAATTATGTCTATTAATGTTAGGTAACTTTTATTTTTATTGGTTGATAAATAAAAAAAATAAATATAAATATATATATATATATATATCGTACCAACGCCATCACAATTATTTTAAAGCTAAAAAATAAAAAAAGTAAAAACTGTTCTCTCATTAGGCAACACTTAACTGTCATTTCGTTTAAAGCCAGTAATTTTTAAACAACCCTATTTCGGGAAGAACTTCAGTAGGGACGGGATGGGAGACCTGTCTCGGAGAAGGAGTTGCGTATAATTATGATAGAACTTCACTTAAGGTAAGTTCGTTTAATCATTTAATTATACTTACTCCTTCTCAGAGACATATTACGAGTAGATGTTTGAAGTCAGTCAGGGTTGTTTATGGTTTAATAAATAGGTACTTGGTTGTAAAAATAAGGTAAAGTATTTATTAATTTCACAAAAAAAGAATAAATAAATAAAAAAAAAAAAGATAAATATATAATAATAATATAATATATATTCATGATGTTCATGAAAGTACCTACTTATCTTCACGTTTTCATTTTTAAGAGATAAATTGTAAATGATTACCTACTGTTGTCATTCACCCTATGTACATAACTTGTGAGCCTGCCATAATAATAATCTGTAATTTTGAAATAGTTTTAAAATGATAAAACTTATATTCATTGTATTCTTAAATTGTTGTAACTTTGCATGAATATAGATGCTTTTCTCATTCTGTTTTATTGAACCTATTTTCTAGATAAATAACATAGTTCCAGTTTTATAAGGTAGGTATTAGTCCAATTTAGAATAATAAATTGATTTTTAAATATTTAAAATTTGACTGATGTTTTAGGGTTCCGTACACAAAGGGTAAAAACGGGACCCTATTACTAAGACTCCGCGGTCCGTCTGTCTGTCTGTCACCAGGCTGTATCTCATGAACCGTGATAGCTAGGCAGTTGAAATTTTCACAAATGATGTATTTCTGTTGCCGCTATAACAACAAATACTAAAAACAGAATATAATAAATATTTAAGTGGGGCTCCCATACAACAAACGTGATTTTCTTGCCGTTTTTTGCAATAATGGTACGGAACCCTTCGTGCGCGAGTCTGACTCGCACTTGGCCGGTTTTTTTACAAATTGTTATCGATCTGTGTTCTGTGTCTTAATAAAACTTATTCGACATATAAAAATTTTATATTACTAATTCATAACCTAGATCTAACAATGTGAGTATTAAATAGATACCTAACTAAAAATACACCCAAGGTCAAAATGTCAGTGGAAATTTGATACAAATTGTACCATACAATCAACTTCTGGTACTGTAAAAATACATACCTATTACTTATGTAATCATTTTATACTTACGCTATTAGCAACATATTGTTACTGCAGTAAATTAGGTTATTAATACGTAGGTACTTAAGCTTGCAGCAATGGTAAATTAGTAGGAAAGAAATAAATAAGAAATACCTATCGCTCTTTAATGGTATTCATATAAAAACACAGAAGGTAGGTACTTACAATACAGAAAAATAATTATTAGAGTACCTACCTACCCACGGCTTTAACAAAGGTATTATAGGCCATGGGTAGCAAAAATTTTTTTTTTTGTTTTGTGCCTAGGTACACATTTTGTATACAAATTATAAATTGTGAACTGTTGTTTTTACTAAAACGATATCCATAAACTTTTTTGCACGAGTGTACTGCTCAATACCATTGACAACTTAATATGGTCGGGTTATACGCGAAGATTTAGTATGGAAAAGTAATGAAAGCTAATTTCTCTTAAAATACAACACTTAGGTATCTGAATTTTTGGTCGCTTTATCTTCTGTAAGAGTAGTAATTTTTGTATACATTTGGGCAGAATTCACTAAGTTTTTAATAGGGAAATCTTGAAATGAAAATTTAACACCGTGACTACCGCCACCCCACCAATGGCATGGTATATCTCGTAAACTACTGGAGTACTAGTTGTGAATTCTGGGTATCAATTTTATCTTGCAGGGTAGTAATTTCCTATGTAGGTTTGAGGAAAGTCGCAGGCTCCTCCAACTTGGAATCAACATTCAAAGTCGTGGTCCTGCTGAACGAGCGAGCGAAAGTTATCATCGTTGATTTCTCGATAAATAAAAATGATTCAGTCCTGTTTTTTTTACGAAATGGATCACATTTATGGGTAGTAATTATTTGTATACTTAGAATAGCTGTAGCATGCCCCCGTTTTCGGCGCTCATGGTGGTCCTGCTGAATGGAGCGTGACTACCGCAGGACCACCTTCAAAGTCGATTTTCTCGAAAACTACTAAGGTACCAATTTTGTTGTTCGGGTACTAATTGGTACCAATTGAGTAGTAATTATTTACCAAATATGGAAGCGGTTGCTGTCGGGGTCCTGCGGTAGTCACGGACATGTGATATTTTCTTACTGTGAACTGATTGCGATGAAACAAAAACTATGTAGTACTGCTGTTAAAAATGTTTACAAACATTTTCTAACACTAATACATTTACTAACAAATGTTAGGATTTGTTACATTATGTTAGAAATTGATGTTTTGAGTGCTCATAGACTGAAGGAAAATGTTTATTCTTAGTCCTCTAACTGGATGCAAGCACTTGTTATACTCACTAATGTTTGTAAACATAAGGTATCTACATTGGTTTCGTACTTTTACGTGATGCGTGCAGAACTAAACAGAAAAAAAACAATAAAATGCTGGGAACTTTTCGTTATCCTTTAACGCCGTGGCTATTTTTTTTGGAAATATTTTCGATGTAGAAAAACGATTTTTCAATGGATTTAATAAGTATGATGTACTGATTAAATTGGTATATTAGGATAGCTTTATTTTTTTTACAATCCAGTAATTAATAATAATCCAGCAGGGGTTTTCAATAGTGCCAGATTAGTGAGAATCTACTGTATTTATTATACTAGCGACCGGCCTGGCTTCGCTCGTGACAAATTATCAAATTATACACAAAAGCCTTCCTCATTTCTCACTCTTTCTATTGATGAAAAGCCGTTCAGTAGTGTTCAAGTTTATCGCGTACAGACGCGGCAGATGACTTTATAATATTTAGTGATAAACACCAAAATTATTTGATATAGGTATTATTATTTGATTCTTTATTCATTCAACTGAAGATATTCTGTTCAATTTGGTTGGTTGTTGTTTTGTTTATGGTATTAATTGGCTAAAACTTAGACCCAGTTTCAGATCCATAGTCTGTTGACCTTGCCTAGCAAATGATCAAATACTTTGGAGAGTTGACTTGTTAGTTCTTTAGTAGCCTACATATAGTATTTTACAGAATTTTGGTTACTGTTTTAAATCATTAGTTAACTATGGATCAAAAAACTGGGCTATTAAGCATTTATAGACTATAACCAAATCTGAATTATTATTACCATTATGTAGTCGTCAGCTTGACAAATGTGTGAACAGCTGGATTGCATGTGACAAACAACATAAGCAAGGTATCCTTGCAAAAGAATAGAACAGTATTACACATAAATAACCAACGGAATATTTAAGCTAGGTTACAAAGTAGGACGATTGATGGACTAGAATTAACAATTTGACAATGTATACCAAAGTCATGTGTTTATTAAATCATTTAACATTGAATCAACACCACAATTTTATTGTTATCAGTTATCTGATATTTATAATCATAGATTTTTGTCAGATCATAAAATATATGATGTCAATATTATTCTAAACTTAATTAGTGTCTTTTGCACTACACTTATAATAATTAATTTTTCACTTGATTTCTTTGACATAGGCATCAAGCTCTGCATCCAACTGTTCAGCAGTGGGCACGGCACGCTTCCCACGACCTGCACCACCGGCTCCGCCGCGACCGCCGCCACCACCACGGCGTGCATTGCCTCGTTGTCCACCACCACCTTGACTTCTGTTTGAACCACCTGAAAAACCAATTGTGTTAATGTTATGAATAAGCCAAATTCTCCCATATAAATCTATGATGTTATTATTAAATTATAATTAGCATCTGTTTAATAATTCAGTCTAGCCAGAACTACGAAATGCCTGATGAGTGAATAGACTATGAGCTAGACAGATACTGCCCTTAAAGAAAATAACCATATTCTTTACCCCACTTGACCCATTTATTAATGATAATTACCTCTATTCATGTTTCTCCTCATTGGGCCTCCACCGCCACTGCTGCCACCACCAACACGGCTTCTTTCTTCAGTTCTAAAGGTGCTGATTTCAGATGTTGCTAATTGTATGTTCATAGCTCTCCCATCAAGTGGCACCCCATTATATTGTTTCATGGCTTTCAAAGCATCAGCTTTTCTATCAAACACTACATCAGCAGTACCTAAAAAGTTACAGATTTGTTAAAGTCACTTGTTTCATTTAGCATCTTGAAATAAATAAGACACAATTAATGACCAATGCTTACCTAAAGATCTTCCAGATCTATCATAATGTACAGCTGCACTTTTCAGAATGCCAAATTCTGAAAACAGCTCCTGTATGTCTGAATCAGAGACTCCAAAGTCCAGATTGGATACTAACAACTTAGTTGGACCAGTAGTGATAGACGGCATGGCATTTCTCTGAATCTTCATTCCCCCAAAATCATTGAACATGTCATGTTTCCATGCGCTGTTAACATCGCCCTGAAATAGTTGGTCCTTCAAAGAGCTTGCCGATTGGCAGCTCGATGCCTCATCGAACATGATTACACCTAAGTGTAATAGTGTGGCATACAAATTAGTGACATAAACTGCTACATTTTCGTAACAATACAGAAATTTTACAATATGATAACAAAACAATATTGACAAAATAAACAAATGGATTTTTTAAATTGCTTAAAGCATTACAACTGGATTCATTTGTCGCACATTTTAATGAGTTCTTATTTTAGCACTGACTGGCACACACTCGCGTTGATTTAGTACTGCATCTTGCAAATTGATCAAGTCAGTAATGAACACCACAGCAGACTTCCTTGACTCCCATGCCTGCAGCTCAGAGCCATATAAGACTCCATGATGAAGACAACACGGTGACAAATTCCCACCAGTTTTATGTTGGCACTTCCAATAAATCAATACTTAGGTTTAATCACAGGGATCCCCAA